>CM077168.1:45999487-46481987 GCA_039654105.1 Coreius guichenoti
TACTAACTACATAGGCAGCTACCTTCTAAGGCTGCATCCTAAATGAAAAATGCAACCTCGAGAGTGACTGATTTTAAATGTTCTTAGCAGGCAGCAATTCTACTTGCACACATGGGAAACTCAACTCCAAATTTGTTTCAATCGTGTTTACCGTTTGCATGTATTCTCGTGTAGCCAGACTTCATCACATCTTTTATTGGCCAAGGACTGCCCAAGAGAACATCTGACAGACATTCACAGTTCGTTTTGTTCCACGTCATGTTTAGGGGCGTGTAAGTGTAAAATTGATGTCCCTGCAATAACATACCGGCGTGCATCTATAAATTATTAATTCAAGAACGTTGTGCAGGTTTACTGCAACAATGGAGCCGCGAACTTAACATTTTTGAAAATCCAGCGTTTAGTTGATCCTGGTAAGCGCTCACTGCATTTGTTTCCAGGCGGACTATTAAAGAACGCAACACACACGTCTCGCGGACATCCTCTAGAATTCAGCCAATCAGATGACGACTTTGAAACTCCTCAAGTGTTTCCAGAAAAGTGTCCCGTATGCATCAGACGTTCAGCCAACGGTCCGTGAGGCTGAGACTAATGTCCCTATGATAACAGACCATGCATCTAATAAATTATTCATTCTAGAACGTTGTACAAGTTTACTGTAACAGTGGCGCCGCAAAATTCACATATTTTTTAAAATTCAGCGGTTAGGTAAGCGCTCATTGTCACATTTGTAAACACGACGGCTTTCTTCTTCCATGAGGTGGTTTGGCGTCACAACGGCTATGTTTCCAAGCAAACCGTTAAAGAATGCGACACACACGTCTCCCGGAAATCCTGTAGAATTCCAATCAGATGACGACTTGTTTCCCATTTTGTGTTGCTTATGCATCAGAGGTTCAGCCAATGGTTCATGGGTGTGACATCTGAGGCTGAGGCTAATTTGCATGATGCAAAGTTTCAGCATGAAATACATAAGACATCTCTTCCTCGTCCTTCCTCAGAACACCTCCAACTTGCCTTTGCCACCATTGAAGAAGATGATTCAGATGGCAGGAGAGATAGCGGATGGCATGGCTTACCTCAACGCCAACAAGTTTGTTCACAGAGACTTGGCAGCAAGGAATTGCATGGTGGCCGAGGATTTTGCCGTCAAAATTGGTGGTATGTGATGAACTGAGAGGAAAATGTATTTGACTAGTCGCCCAACTTTTATTTTATCTAGGTTTTTTTTAATTTTTTTTAGCTTTATTATGTTTTAGTAGCAGAATGAATTTTGAGACGCTGCTTCTCTGAGAGGGTTTTAGCATATTTTATTTATCTTAAGCTAGGGGCACCAAAATAAATATTGATCATTTCAGTTATTAAACTGAAAAATATTGCGTTGACAAATTAACAGCTTAGGTTTAACACCTTTTGACATTTTGCACTATTGCTCATTGTTTCATAACAAAATTAAATACAAAATCATACAGATATTTAATAATAGATATTTAATTGTTTTTGTTATTTTAAAGTTGGCATGAAATGGAAATCTATTTTCTACTGTAAATGCATGTTATTGATCTGACTGTAAATGATTCATCCATGCATGTTCCAGTTTTTTTTCACCTTGTAATTTTTAAATCAAAAATGTCATTAACTCAGTCTTCGGCTGAAATGATGGACTTTTCTCATTTCGTCTGCTTTAACTCCACCCCATTCTTTCAGTTGACTGCAAGCACTTGGTTGTGTGTTGAAATACAGAAGAAAAGATCTGTTGCTACTTCCATTACATAGCGACTTTATGATTTGTATTACCTAACTATCATGTACTGCAGCACTAAATTAAAAAGCTAGCGGTAAATAATGGCAAACATTTCAAATGATTCATCCATCTTTCATACATTCAATTTCATTTCCATTACATTGTTATATTGCATTTATTAAGCCTATATGTTCACTTGTAGCTTGCAAAATAGTTATTTTAGCTTGTAGTTGTAGTTTCTGTGAATCTCAAGATTTTTAATTCCATAATGAATAAATAAAGAGTTGCTGAAAATGCAGTAAATGTTCTTCATTTTGTTTGGCTAAATCTCAACTAAAACTTTATAACCATAGTAATTTCACTTCATTTATCCTCAATCTGTAGATTTTGGCATGACGCGGGACATTTATGAGACGGATTACTACAGAAAAGGAGGCAAGGGCCTACTGCCTGTGCGCTGGATGTCTCCCGAGTCCCTCAAAGATGGAGTATTTACCACAATGTCTGATGTCTGGTGAGCTTTCATGGATTCTACAGAGAGTCAGTGTGTGCATGTTTATATGATGTTAAAAAAACACATAGAGAAGTCAACTGAGACGTATAGTGCACAATATAGCAGGGTGCATCAGTCCAGTCACCGTAGCTGTAGAACGACATCTGTATTTGAAAAAAGAGCGCCCCAGTGACCATTGCAGTTCTTCCGCTAGCTAAACGAGAAATGAAAACCACACTCGCACAACTCAACACACGTTTTCCATTACACGTTGCATACGTTAATGCGGTAGGCAATGAGGAGAAACATCTTTCCATATATTTCAAATGAAGCTGGCAATCAAGCCTCATCAGCCCTCATATGAGCTAGAAACATTTCCCTCATATGCTAGTCTCATTTGACAAACTTTCAAAGAAAACCTCGGGGAGTCTAGACCACGCTTTTCCGGAAACTGCAACAGCTGCGGCTGATATGAGCGGCATTCCAGAGCCTCAAGGAATCTTTAGTCGATTCGTCCTCCCGTGTCATGATAAGTAGCTCTTTGGACTTGCTGGGAGGTTCACACTTAAATCTTTTGTTAAAGATCAGAATCAAGCACTCCCTGTTCAGGAAGAGGATTGAACTTAATTACAATGTTCTCAAGTTTCCTTCCAGGTGTTTGGAGAGTCTGCTCTAACAGTTCACCTTTCATGTCTCACCAGGGTCACCGTCAGGCCTTGATAATAATGAATGTCTGTCTGGTAAACTTTACACAAGGATCAGACATAGGAGTGGAGTAGTGTTTCGGCCAGTAATTACAAATTTACCATGTGAAAAAAAATCTGCGACAGTGGTTAAGATCAGAATTAGAATATAATGGCTGTATCTTAAATGTTTTGTGTGCCAATGGACCTTTTTCAGAGACTCTGATAATGTGTTTCCACACTTATCAACATTGCAAATTTGGTAAAGTTTTTAATATTTTCATTTATGCTATACTTTGTGTTATATTACCTTGACAGTAAATGAGAAAAAAACTAATTAACACTGCTGCGAGGGTGTTTCTAATACTACAGCTGAGGGAGTGACGGCAAATTTGACATCATTTTCTTCTGACTGCTATAGAAAAAATCTCTATATTTTTTCCCTCTTTTGGACAGTCATGGAAACGCTATTGCAGATTTTTTCTTTTGCTTTTAGAGCAAATGCAAATACAAAAATTATATTTGTTGACGTCTCCCATTCACCGCTACCCAACTATGATGACTTCCGCTTCTAAAAACCCCAGAAATGTGAAAAGGGCCAGTTTTTGCGCCACCAAACGTGTGCAAAGTGCAAAGTAATGACTCATTTTAAAATAATGAATTATTTCAGTCGTACAGTAATACATTCTTCTGTCGTCTAGTGTCAGTTGGTGAGCATTTAACCTAAAAATCACTTACTTGTAGTTTCCTCTGTGTATTAGGTTGGAATAGAGGGTATACATTGACGTCACTTTCCCGCCGGAACACGCCCCCTCAGCCGGACTGCGTGGCAAAAGAGCTGCTGCATGACTGGAGTTAATAGGGGAAACTGTAAAAACATGAGTAAAACAAACTATAATCAGTTTAAACTAAAGGTTGGACTCAATATTAGTGTTCCTTACAACTTACCAAAGATCCAGTGATCCATGGATATTGACATGCAGCCAGGAATCGTGTTTCCTGACATTTATATGAGCCTGATTTTGACGCCAGGGAAATACATAAAGCAAATTTGCCTGTGAACGCTTTATATAAATAGAATATAGGTGATGACTTATATCAATGTTATATATATATCGTCATACCGTCCAGCCCTAAAACTTGTATAGTTTTTGTCCGTGTTTATTTAAAAACATCCAATTATGCAGAATATACGTTGGTAAATATTTAATTGATGAGTTGTCAATACAGTATATAACAATACAATATATAGGGTATGATTTTACACCAATATTCAACATATTGACACAAAATGATAACTGCAAATCCACATTTCGCTGCCTGGAGTCCAGTTGTTTCTGTGAGCTGCAGCGATCCATTTGCTTCTCTTTTCTGTAGCTTTCGGCAGTCTGTAAAAATATACCTCAGATTTCTTGTCAAATCTATTTGTACAGTCAATCTCAAAGCTCCTTCCCGTTTTAGATGTGTTTTGTGTGTTTTCGTGGCATTCAAGTTGAAAACCAATGCTGCCTCTCAGTCTTTTTGCCACTGGTCCGTGGAAAAATAATAAGAAAAAATAATAAGAAAAATAATAAGAATGAGAACCAAAAGGAAAATTATTTGAGTGAAGCATGACTGATGGTATTTTTGTTATGTGCTTAATAGCTTTATTATCAAAAGACCACATTATATCATTTGTCAGAGCGGCTGACTCATTATAATGACAACTTGCTCCCATTTGAAAGTTTTAGGTAATTAGAACACACATCACTCACGTTCTCAGTGAAAATATTGATATTTCTTGAAAAAACATCTTCAGGGAACAGCTTTCAACTCAACTTACTCAACTCAACTTCAACTCCGAAATTAAACAGAAAATCCATAACTTGAAGGCGCTTGGTGAAGCGACACTTTGGTCGCTATTAGGGATGCTAACGATTAATCGGCGATCGATTACTTGTCGATAATTTAATCGATAAAACTTATCGATGGTCGATTAAGCAAGGCAATGATTAGAGTGCGTAGTTTTGAGGTGCATGTGTCCAATGCGCAAAACGTGCAGTAGACAAATGACAGAGTTTGTACAAGGTGCTTAAAGTGCTTGAAGTACTTTTAAATTGACTTTTTGTAATTTAAGTCCTGGAAAACCCTTGAAAACAGCCGTAATTTATTTTAAATTATTTCATTTTTTTATTTTTTTTGATAAAACACAAATACAATCTTTTCACGCAAAATTAACACTGCAGCCCGTCTATAGATATAGAGCCATTTCTATATATTGATATTGCTCATATGTTTCCAAATAGGCTGTATGATACAGCTTTCATTCTTCAAGTCTTCAATTAGAACTACTTAACATGTGTAAACGGCACAATAAAAGTACATACAAAACACACCTTAATACCAGGTATAAACAGGGCCTAAGTGAAACACATATGCTTGTTATATTCTGCTAGTCGATAATATATGATACAAGTCTATCTGTTAATGTACAATGTTTTTACAGAGCACATGTAAAGCAGTTATTTTTTCACGCTATGGAAATAGAGCACTTCTATTATGTCAGCAAATTTAGAAGCACTTGTTAAGTGATGGTCATATTCCCTATATTCACTATAAAGCCAAGCTTCTAAGCTTTAAAATGGCACCTATTTTGTGTTGGTTAAGCAAGTGGTTGTTAAGTAACGTGACAAGTGCCCCCGCTTCGGATTTAAGAGGTTAAGGTTAACGATTAATTGATCGTTAATTTAAACGGTTGATTATGGGACTTTATGTAAACTGATATTCCTAGTCGCTATCAATGTATGTAGATCTATTCCAACTGTTCTCGCCTGTTCTCTTCTTGCAGGTCCTTTGGGGTGGTGTTGTGGGAAATAGCCACCCTGGCCGAGCAACCCTATCAGGGCATGTCCAATGAGCAGGTACTGCGGTTTGTCATGGAGGGAGGACTGCTAGACAAACCAGACAACTGCCCTGATATGCTGTAAGTCACTTCATTCACCTCGGTCGATCGCTGTCATCTTTAACTCACTTTATGCATTTATTTGAACACAATATTTTGAAAAGCTTGCTGCTGTTTTTCAAGCAGACATTTACCAGAGGATGTCAAGCTCCAAAAAGGACAAAAACATGAAAGTGATCCATATAACTCGTACACTGTCTTTTGAATCTTATCTGATAGTTTTATGAGAGAAACAGACCAAAATTCAATATCACTTCTATCTTAGATGTCAAACCTGGTGCAACATCTTGATGTGGCAATTTTGAAATTGCTTGAAGGGATCATGAACTGAGAAATCAAATTTTCGACATATAAGAGGTCATCATACTATAAGAATATCCTGTAAGTTTCAGAACTGAAAACTTCCTTGTTAGTCCAATAAAAGCTTATTGACACCAGGCCCAGCAAACGACAGGTTTTTCAAAGTGGGGATCTATGACGTCAAAGGGAGGCAAGCACCCCCTCTGCAGAAGAAGATCTACTTCATCACTGCCTGTTTAGCCAAGCCCACCGATTCACGCATGACATGCAATAGAATAGGTAGCCTAAACGTAACATAGGCCTACGTGGTGTTAAACCAGATCGAGCTAGCAAACAATAAACATGCCGTTGAGGATTACAAAATATTGTGCAGTGCCTGGGCTTGACAGTAATGCAACATGTAAGTAACTGTTAATTCTAATGCCTGATCTGAAATGTAATGATTTGTGTACAGTCAGATGTTCTTTGTCTGTGTGTCAGTAAATCAAACCAGTGACTAAACGTCAACTTGCGTTGTTTCTCTTAGTAGGAATAATAATCTGTTATTTAACGGTGATTAAATTCTATAAAGAAAACGATCAAAGAAAGCTCCTTTTGCTGTCAATCAAACAGCGAGAGTTTATCAGTGACGCGTTTATCAGTTACTCCCGTTTTATTCAGCGAATCTCTTAACTATATCACGTTTGCACTGTTAGTTATGATGAAAGCACTCGTTAGTGTACAGAAACTGAGTTGCGATGACAAGATCAAGCTTTCATGAGCTCAACATGTCTGTGATCGGCTACAGTGTTCATCTCTGCAACCTTTCATGCCACGATCTAAATATAATGCCATAGATCTAAATGTAATGCCATTGATCTAAATGTAATGCAACACTTTTCACGATTAGTTAACCATGAGAGCTGTAATAGTAAAAACACACTAAAAGAGAGAGTAATACTTAGCTATTTCAAATGGAAAGACATTAGCCAATCACAGCAGTGGGCGTTTACACTGAACTCTCACAGCAGACACGCCCCTTAAAACAGAGCCTTCAGAGCAGAGGGCTAAAATCAGGGTAGGAAAAATGCCTTTTATTTATAAATTATGACAATTTTTGATGTAAAAAGCATTCTAACATTATAAGTGCACCCCAGGAAACATCATAAAACCATAAAACAACGCAGTTCATGACCCCTTTAATATAAGTTTTCATATAGGTTTGGAAGGACAAGATGGTGAATAAATGATGATGAGTTTTCAGTTTTGGGTGAATTATCCTTTTAAAAAAGTAGAAAGTCTGCCACCTACTGTATGATTCAGATGGTAATGTCACAAAGCTGAAAACAAGAATTGAGATAAAAAATTTTATTAGCTTGAGAATTAATGGTATTTAACAAAGAGTTTTTGACTTTGGCTATTATTTGTTTTGGATTTTAAAACTACCAAGTCTAAGGCTCTTCCCGTGGGTGCTGTGCGCTAAATTTAAGTATAATTTGTTTATCTGTGAGAGCCTCCAATCTCTGGGTTTTCTTTGGCGTGGTTTGAGTTAGGTTGCGTCTGGCTTCAAGTCCGTGTTTTATCTAAAGTGTGAGAGCTGGCAGTGAAATACGAGCACTCAGAGCACTACAGGGATGCCACATTTTTAATCATATAACATTTTCAGGAAGGTTGGTAGATAGGTGTGTGTGTCTTGGGAAGAAAGTGGCACAAAGAATGGAAAGCTAGTTTTGGAGGTCAGTGATAATTTACATTTCCATTTGGCCATTTAACACCATAATTTTTTTTGTAATGATAATATACTTATGATAAGTATGAAAATGATAATATTATATGTTGCACAGGCCTTTTAGAATATAATGTTTTTAGAAATAAAATTAAAAGGAAGCTTCTCAAGCCATGCTTATTGGTGAAACAAATGAACAATGATGTTTTGTTTCAGGAGCAACAGCATTTTCTGAGTCCACTGTCCATTGACGGGAAGTGCACAGTAGTTTGCATTGGCCTGTGCCTCATTTTCATCTCAAGGCACTCTGGTTTAGGGTCTTTGTTGTGGTTGGCCAACATTTGGCACCTTTTAACACTTTTTTTCAGAGAAGTGCCGGGAAGGATGAAATGGTCTTTAAAGCTGCCAGAACAGGAGTGGAGGAGGGTATGTGCGAGGGTTTCAGGCTAGTACATGCTACTAGCAGTGACAACGGTCAACCAAGTTAAACATCTAAAGCAAGTCCAGTTATTAGATTAAACGTGGAAATTATGTGCAGCGTAGCGATTGGAATAAAGGCTTTGAGCAATGGTGCTCATGCAGGCGATGTGATATGTTTAATAAAAAAACTAAAAAAAAGCAAAAGCCACTGCCTCCTACTAGGAAAACATTTGTAACCTTTCATCAAAATAAAAGAACGGTAACAAGCCTTTCTGTATAATGCATTATAACGGTATATATAATTGTAACCAAAGTTAAAATCTGTTATTATATTTGCAGATTCCTTGTTACATCTGAAATTGGTTGTGTTTTAATGCATTATACTTATAAATGTGTGTTCAGTGAATAGATAAGCTTTATAATGTATTATTACGGTGGTTACTATTATTATTATAAGGTGCATTACAAGGCATAATAATGAATGCATTAAAAGTACTTTTCTAATGCATTTATAAAGGCTTTAAGTAAAGTGTTATCAAAAGAACTTGCTCCACCTCCTAAATGACTTTCTTTTTTGGCTGACATTACCAAGAACTCTTTTTGCAATCCCTCTCTTACTTTCGCCTGTCTCCTTTTTGTTACGTCCACTTTTCCAATCTATTCCTGATGTATAAAATCAAGTCCTGCCTTACGTTCTGTCTAGTTATTTCTAGTTGCTAATATCCTGTTTCTCACAGAAATAAAATGTTGACTGTTGCCTTAAATGTAACTGATATTTTACGTACAACATGGTCAACTATTTTGTTTATTTTTGCTCTGGCAATAAAAAAAGAAACTAGAGTAGGATCACTTGAGCGATGTTTCCTAATATTAATGCTATTGCAAAACTGTTACCTTAAATTCCTATTCCTAAATATTCCTATTTTTTTCAAGTTTTGTTGAATTGAATAAGTTGAATTCATTTAAATATTTTTGTGGGGTCTGAGAAAAGTAAAAGATGTGGTGCAGCTGTCTGGATATTTTAAGTATAATTATATATAATATAATATTATTCATTATACAATAAATTATAAGGACCACTGCAGTATCAAGGTTAGCAATTAAAATATTTATAAATATTAAAAGCTGAGGTTAGTCAGGTCAAATTACATAACCTTATGAAAATAAAGATAAAAAAGTACTGCTTTATGGTTACTCAACTTTGCCTTTTAACAACATATTTAACAATTTACATACACACACACACACACAATGATGGATGGATGGAATATTTAAATGATTATATATTATTGTATATATTTCCAAAATGTGTGAAACCAACATGAATGCATCCAATACAATTCTAAGATCTTCTCACTTGCATTTTGAACTTGATTTTTCCATATTCTGTTGTTGGCCCTTAAACATTCAGACTTTCTAAGGTTACTGCAAGCTTTAGTCTAGTTCCTTAAGCAGTTTTAACACTGGAGGTGCTAAAATCGGACTGAACCTCCCCATCAATGGAAACTTAATTTAGTGCTATGCAGGAAAAACAAGCTGGAGACTCTGAGGGCAGTGAGTCCAATCCCTCAATCCCTCTGTCTCACAGCTGGAGAGCCAAAAGCCCCAGTGTGTGTGTGTGTGTGTGTGTGTGTGTGTGTGTGTGTGTGTGTGTGTGTGTGTGTGTGTGACGGTGAAAATACTGCACTTGGATATGCTGGTGTGAATGTTTGTGTATGTGGTGCACGGGTATTTGTAACTGTCAGCTGATGTTTGCGCTAGCTGTGTGTGGGTGTGTAGCCGGCGCTGGTGTTTGTAAGACTTAATGGTGTGTTACTCCACTAGTGTGTGAGCTGGCACAGGGATCCGAGTATTTATTTCAGCAGACTCCTCTGGTATTCTTAGCCTGTTTGTGTATAATTAAAATGGTGAACTGGAATGCTCAAGTGTCAGCGAGATCCTAGTCTTATTTATTTATTTATTTATTTATTTATTTATTTATTTATTTATTTATTTTCTCTCCGTAACTGTAGCAGTTCCCCTTCGCTGGCGCTCTCGGGCCTCCTTTTCAGCTCTGTCCAGCTTTGCAGTGTGATTTCATCACAGTTCTGTGTTTGCTGTGTAGTAAAGAGGTCACAGCATTCACCATGAGCTCACTGCAGCTGTGTTTAGGACGTAACCGCTGATAGCATGCATGTTTATGTTACTGATTTGTCACACTGCCACCTGTTGTTCAGAGCTGTGCCAAGTAGGCGTGGGCGGTATAAACAAGATCTTATGAGTGATTTTATGACAATCATGTTAAATAGAACAATATTCAGTAATGCTATATGTATGTATGTACATATATGTATATAGTATATATAGTTGCATTGTATCCATGCAATTTCGCATTGTCCGTCATTTTGACAGACAGGGTCGTAATAATTCCGTCATAATCTATTATTACCTGAGATCACCCTCAGTGTAATTTGTCCAAATGACAAACAGCCAAAATTTTCGGTTAATGTGACCTTTGGTGAGTGAGTGTGTGTGTATAAATTTGATTTATCATTTTAAAATGAATACAAGTGAATAATTAATAGTTATTTATTAATAGTTCATTAATATGTATTTTTTTTTTATTTATATACTTTTTTAACGATGCAAACCAAAAAGTTTGCATTTGTGTGTGTGTGTGTGTGTGTGTGTGTGTGTGTATATATATATATATAAATATAAATTGTGTATACATTTTAATTTATATTTTTAACTAATAATATATATATACAGTACATTTAATATTTACATTAGTTAATTTTTAAAGGGGGCATTTATATATATATAATATATAGACATTTTAAAATGGAAATTGGCTTTTTTAAACACAAACCAAAAGGTGAGATTATTGCACACTTTCAATACAAATTACCTATAGCAATTTTTTTTAACACAATATTCCCTAAAATGAATATATAAATTCCTAAAAATTCATATATTATTATTTATTTATTTATTTTTTATTTTTTTGCTGACTTCACCTGAAGCTGATAATCTCAAAAAGGCTAAATATCAGCCAGTTATTTGGACTGAACACAACTATTTCAGATGTTTTCTTGAAGATCATGTTGCTCAGCTTCTCTTTGTTTGATCTTCCAGGTTTGAGCTGATGCGCATGTGCTGGCAGTACAACCCCAAAATGCGGCCATCCTTCCTTGAGATCATCAGCAGCATCAAGGACGACCTAGAGGAGGGCTTCAAGGAGACGAGCTTCTTCTACAGCGAGGAGAACAAACCTCCCGACACGGAAGAGCTGGACATGGAGAACGTGGGAACCATGGAGAACGTTCCTCTGGAGCCGTCCTCCAGCCTACAGCCCCTCGCGTCCTCTTTGGCCTCCCCTCAACAGTGCGCCCCTGCGCCCCAGGGTTCCGCCACTCCGGCTGGCCCGTCCTCAACGCCTTCCTCCCCCAGCTCCACGGACAAGCACCCGCTCCCTGCATCGGCGGCAAACGGGCCTTCCATGGTTCTCCGGAGCCCGTTTGACGAGTCCCAGCCTTACGCTCACATGAACGGGGGCCGTAAGAACGAGCGTGCCTTGCCTCTGCCCCAGTCGTCGGCTTGCTGATCAACGGCCCGACACCTGATGTTTCCGGACACATGGACATGTCTCTGTCTGTCAAGCCACTGTGTGGTCTCCTGAGAAGAAATATTAAAATAAAGAGACATGGAAAGAAAAAATGGTATAAACTGAGAGTCCAGGCAATCAATTTTTTCAATCATACCTCAACGGACAAAGTTTGAATTCCTTTGTTTTTTGTGTATTTCGATTGAATCGTTGAATTGATTGACATGAACTCATTTGTTATTTCCGCAGACTGGATCACTGACTGAAAAACCATGACCTTCACTCTCGCACTCGATAGGCTGACTGTTTTTGTTACGTTTTGTTACTTTTCTAAACTTCCAAAACTGGTTTGAAGGTCTATCGGAGCCAGTAGTGGTACTGTGGCATTATTACGAAACGCTCTGCATATCTCGAAGCGAATCCAACATCGAAGCACTTTCTCTTGTCTTTGTTTCCAAAGACGTGCGTCTAGATTACAGAAAGGTGTGAGAGTTCCTCTTCCGCCCATCTTAGAAGTAAGACCCAACTCCAATCTAGATACGGAGATCTTTGGCTTCCACTCTCCAAATCATCTGGCTGTGCAACATAGTGAAGAAATTCACGAATCTGCCAAATCTCTTTATGATGTTGCCAAATTGTATACTGTTGTCTAATTCCCCTCGCGTTCATGTTCCCCAAAATATGCTAAAAATGTCCGCATATGTTTTTTACACTGTGTTTTAAAGTAAAAGATGCTTTGGATCATCAATCAATAGAGCGACATTTCCCTGATTCCCACTTTTCTGTCTTCTTGCTTTGGGTTAGTTGCATTTCGGATGAAATAATGCAAAAGTTGCAGTACAAATGCAGATATTACATCGCAAAGAAACGTTTTAAAAGGGAATTAGGTCAAAAATTGTGGCTTTTAAAATTTTCACAACAATTCTCTCGCTTGGTCGTTCAGACGTACTTCGGACCACAGAGCGTGTGCATCGTTTGTCGGTCACTTTTGTACCTTTTTTACAGTTCAGATTGATCATTTATATGTCTGTGCTGAAAAAAGCTGCTATTTTATTGTTTTTCTTTTGTGGTTGTAAAATTGTAAAGAGATTCTTCAGGTGTAATCCTTTGCCTTTCCACTACAGTCCATTTTATGATACTTATAGTTCAGCAAAATGAGAGGAAAAAAAATAGGTTCAATCTAACAGTTGAGTTTTCCAATGTAAAGTTGTTTAATGCCTTCTTTTTTGATGAACTCTGTCTCTTTTAAAAGCAAACCCGGGAACTGAACACACTTCCGAATCGAACACACTTCTGTCTTCATGCCATTAATGGCGGCACCTCGTTCGACATGAATCTATAACAGCTGAACACTGTGTCTCTATCACATTAATGCGCAACAAATACTCTCAGGTCAAAGTCCTACAAGTTTCGGTCTCAGACTCCAATGTTTTGTCGTCTCATTATTCATTCCTCTGTAACCGACAAGATATGACAAAAAATTTGGCAAAGTTTGAATTCATTTCACCGCTTGAAGATACTTTCGGTTAGTTGTTCAGCCGTATTTGTGACTGATCCTGCCGCCCTTTGTAAATGTTATAAACTCTGCATTTCCTTTCTTCCAAGCAGAGCCTGATAAACAATGATACATATACAGATATGATTCAGCATATCTCTATGCAGAAGCTGTGTTTGTAACATAGATCACTTTAAGATACAGGTTTGACTACGAGCGCCAGTTTTTGGGACTTTTTGTTTTCGTTTTGGAAGGATTTTTCAAAGGAAAAACTCACTTTTTTTATTTCCCCCATCCTGACCTTTTTATTTTCATTATTTATTTTGTTTCTTTTTTTTCTCTCTCTTGTTTTTGTGATGCGTTTATAATCACTGTAAACCCCCCTTGATTAAGTGTAACATTTTAGATATTTTTATATGCTTTTTTTCATGACATTGGGACTTTTTTTTTTTTTCCTTCAGACATTTATCTACCTCACTCTTTTTTTTTTTTTTTTTTTATGTACATGTATATAAAGTACATCTGACCTTTTTCATGAAAAGGACACTATTACTGCTCTCTGTATCTGGGTAAAACCTCATAAACGCTACAAACCACAATCTCGGAGTGGAGAAATGACCGAATTATGGACATTTTGTATGACTAGCTGCTTTCTTTCCTATCGGATCTCGCTTAAATTTGTTTATTATTTATTAAAACAAGAACAGGTCTGACAGTTGACTCCAAATGTGCTGGAATGTTGTTGTTTCATTTATCCATCTTTTAACTTGAGGGCAAAAGTCAATAGATGGAATAATTCGAATGGATTTATTATTGAGGATATAGTGGTTCTGATCTCCTCTCCCTGTCATGTCTCTGAATCCCACTGTTGGCATTTTACGTTTTCATTATACATTCGTTGGAATACGGTACTTGTGTCAGAAACCAAATGTTCTGTAAGTTTTTGCTGTTTGTCAGGTGCATCAAATGTACATAAGTTTTGTGCTGGCTTTAGAAAAAAAATTTTTTTTAAAGCCCAGACAAAAGATCAACACGAGAACATTTTAGCGTAATTTAAAAACAAATTGAACAGATGCAATATAAAGGTAAATGGTTGGAGAAGTGTTATCTGACATTACTGGTTTATGAGCCAATAGCTTTTTCCCATGTCGTATTTCATAGCAAAATATTACTCATGCAGATATTGGGCTGAATAAATACGAATTTTGTAAATCCAGATTCAAGATATTCTTGTAAATTTTCACGAAACATTTTTATATAAGGGAAATGTTTAAATTGGCGAAATTCGCCAGATTTAATAAAAAAAAAAATCAAAATCCAACAACAATCATATAGCAATAACCACATCACGCCCTCCTCCCCACATTTTTTTTCTGCATTTTTCATAATTCAGATTTGTTAATCAAAGATTGTCCAAGATCACCATCCTAATGCTCTTCTCTGTCCATCTCGAACTTGTAACACCCAACCAATGGTTCATTTCTCAGTACAAATCTGTTGACTATGGGCTAGATATTCTCAGGGCTGAAGGTTCTGAGTGGGCGTCAACAGGACAGGAAGTGACCTGCTCCTCGCCGCTCGCTCTACCCTGCTGCTGAAAACTGCTGCTCTCCATCATCTCACTGAAGTCCAGATGTGCGGTGTTTGATCCGTGAGGGTTGAGAGGAGAGCATTGGAGGTGTTCGTGATCTGATGGCGCCATCTAGAACCTGAAGAAGGGTTGCGTTGTGTTGCATGTTATTTAATTTCACTCCTTGATGCTGGTGGAGCAAAATGTTTGGTTGTTCAGTGAACTGTTGAGATGTGTTCGATATGTATGTGTTGGTTATATAAAGGGGTTACAGATCCACAATGGGGTGGGGAGAATGGAAAAAGTTTTGTGGTCCAAGTCTGTTCAAACCTGGCTGTTCTGATTAAAAAAGGCACTTATTAACTTTATTTGTGTTGGTTTCTTTTGTATACATTTGAAGAAAAAAGAAAATATGGATGGAGGAATATGACGCATTGCTCAAAAATATATAATAAATCCAGATGAATAGATTTGTGATGTCTGTTTTTGCATTTTAAGTAGGATTGAATGAATGATTTCGAAGCAGAACTGTAAACTCAATTCTGTCATAATGCGTAAGACAGACAGCATATTAATATTTTAAATAACGTTTTCACCTGCATTTGCTATAAATTGCATGTCAGGATGGACTTGTCAGTGATGTCATGTGAATAATTAAATCAAGCATTATTATAAATAAATATCAACATTGGTAGTAGTAGCAGCTTTTCATAATGTGTTGTCAATGATAAGCTATTTTGTGTAACAGTGGACTCAAAAAAAAAAAAGCATCAAAAACAGTTGTCAATCATAAGGACAATTAAACCGCACTTTACAATATATTATTAATATAATAGTAGTATTATGACAAGTAGCTTTATGATTTCTGGTTTTGCTGATAATATGAATTTGGGTGAATAATAATTAAAACAAACTATTTAAATGGCTATTTTGACATTTCTCATATATTTATATAAAACTATATACAAACCCGATTCCAAAAAAGTTGGGACGCTGTACAAATTGTGAATAAAAACAGAATGCAATGATGTGGAAGTTTCAAATTTCAATATTTTATTCAGAATACAACATAGATGACATATCAAATGTTTAAACTGAGAAAATGTATCATTTTAAGGGAAAAATAAGTTGATTTTAAATTTCATGGCATCAACACATCTCAAAAAAGTTGGGACAAGGCCATGTTTACCACTGTGTGGCATCCCCTCTTCTTTTTATAACAGTCTGCAAACGTCTGGGGACTGAGGAGACAAGTTGCTCAAGTTTAGGAATAGGAATGTTGTCCCATTCTTGTCTAATACAGGCTTCTAGTTGCTCAACTGTCTTAGGTCTTCTTTGTCGCATCTTCCTCTTTATGATGCACCAAATGTTTCCAGATGTGTAAGCTGCCCATGCCACACGCACTCATGCAACCCCATACCATCAGAGATGCAGGCTTCTGAACTGAGCGCTGATGACAACTTGGGTTGTCCTTGTCCTCTTTAGTCCGGATGACATGGCGTCCCAGTTTTCCAAAAAGAACTTCAAATTTTGTTTCGTCTGACCACAGAACAGTTTTCCACTTTGCCACAGTCCATTTTAAATGAGCCTTGGCCCAGAGAAAATGCCTGCGCTTCTGGATCATGTTTAGATATGGCTTCTTTTTTGACCTATAGAGTTTTAGCCGGCAACGGCGAATGGCACGGTGGATTGTGTTCACCGACAATGTTTTCTGGAAGTATTCCTGAGCCCATGTTGTGATTTCCATTACAGTAGCATTCCTGTACGTGATGCAGTGCCGTCTAAGGGCCCGAAGATCACGGGCATCCAGTATGGTTTTCCGGCCTTGAGCCTTACGCACAGAGATTGTTCCAGATTCTCTGAATCTTTGGATGATATTATGCACTGTAGATGATAACTTCAAACTCTTTGCAATTTTTCTCTGAGAAACTCCTTTCTGATATTGCTCCACTATTTTTCGCCGCAGCATTGGGGGAATTGGTGATCCTCTGCCCATCTTGACTTCTGAAAGACACTGCCATTCTGAGAGGCTCTTTTTATACCCAATCATGTTGCCAGTTGACCTAATAAGTTGCAAATTGGTCCTCCAGCTGTTCCTTATATGTACATTTAACTTTTCCGGCCTCTTATTGCTACCTGTCCCAACTTTTTTGGAATGTGTAGCTCTCATGAAATCCAAAATGAGCCAATATTTGGCATGATATTTCAAAAAACATTTGATATGTTATCTATATTCTATTGTGAATAAAATATAAGTTTATGAGATTTGTAAATTATTGCATTCCTTTTTTATTCACAATTTGTACAGTGTCCCAACTTTTTTGGAATCGGGTTTGTATTTATTATATTATATGTATTATATTATGTTATGTTAATTATATTATTATAATGAGGTGGATGTGTCTAGCAGCTTGAGAAGCTTTTATGTAAGGAAAACTACATTAACCTTTTTATTATTATTGAACCAAATGAGTCATATGGTTTCAACATACAGTAATAAAGAATGCTTCAAAGGATAGATATCACATAGCCGTAAACAATCTGAATGGTAAAGGGAAAAAAAAAACAGCAAGCGAATATTTCTTCCTTTTTTCCTCTGGACACATTTAAGATTCACAGAATTTGTGGAAGCACAGTGGGGACATTACATTATAAAAATCTCTCCATAAAGTTTATCAAAATGTCTTTCTTTTTGTTATTAATTAACTTTAAGGACTTCTTCAACGACTTGCATTTAGGTATGGATTTTGCAAATGTTTGTTTATGGATGTAATATTACCATGCAAAAGAAGTTTATCACTTATTTAATCATTTTGCTTCTGTGTGTGAAAGAACATATAACATCTTTTAGAGATAATTTATAATTAACATTTCTTGGGGCAAATAGAAAAGAACTAACGTCAGACCTACATTTTAAACATAAACTACATTATCCATGATGCTCTCTGCCCGTATCCAGTGACGCGTTTGCTCTCAGACGGAAGGCCAGTGCGGTACACAAACAACTCCAGAGGTTTTAACTAGGGACCATTTCATATGTCATAAACAACAGGGATGTAATGTAAGTTGCAATTCATTAATGATAATCATTGCTGTGTCCGTTTTATATTTCACGCAGTCTAAGAGCTGGCCAGCAATTATAGAGTTGTGCACAGACTTACCTTTAATTTACACTCGTGTGTTATCAGACTGACAGCACAGCACAGCATCGTTATCCGAGCTCGTCTTGGTTCATACTGTTAGTGTTATTTGGTATTTGACATTACATAATGCTTTTATACTACCAGTAAACATCAGTTCATGAGTAACTTCATATGTTTTTCTACTAGCAATTTTTTTTCTCTTGCAAATCCTTTGGTCCGTTCAAAGGATCAGTATAAAGGATAGTGAGTGATCCAGTATTGCTACTACTATTTCTTATAATTTTATATAATAATTCATTATATCTGTCATTTGATTTTGGGGTGAATATGACCCAGACATGTTTTGATTGATTGATTTACTTGCTTATGTAAAACAAAATCTGTGTTAAAACCTTTTTTTTTTCAGAATGTAAAAGTATAAGTTGAAAGAGGGGAAAACTCTCTCAAGCAAAGACGTTTCTCACAGCCATGGCCTCTGAACTCCATGCTGCAATTTTTATGGCCAAACAAGAGCGACACAAGAATCTTTTCCTGAACTACAGAAACCTCAACAACTTCCCTGTCGAGCTCCTCAAAGATGAAGGGATGCAGTTCCTGGAGCGTCTCTTCATGAAGAGAAACTCCCTCACAACACTTGTAAGTTCTCAGTCTCTATGCTATTAGTCTTCAGTTTTGATTCAGCCCTGTATTGAAATATTGTAAATATATTTTGCCTATATTATCCTATACCGTTTTCCTCCTGTCAGCCAGAGAATCTGGCTCAGAAGCTTCCCAACCTGATTGAATTGTGAGTGTTTATCTTTATTATACTCATCTGATTTTTGTTTATGGTGTAATTATAACAATGGACAGTTAGTGTTGTACAACTGTAATATTACTGTTGTCCAGTAGAGGTCCCTGAGTCATTGTGATGCTTTTTTACCCATCCATAAATAATAACTAGATGACTGGATGGGCAAAGTCTGAGATTGGGCAAATTATATTTATATTTATCAAATTATATTTATCTGATGAAAAATAAGAAGCAGCACTTTATTTTACAGTCATATTCCCCATGTACATACTATGTGCTTATTATAGTCTTTACAATAACTGGGTAATAACTAGGTACTAACCCTGAACTTACCTTAGTAAGTTTAGTACTTTCTTAGGTAAGTACACGTAAGTGCACATACTGTAAAATAAAGTGCAACCAAATAAGATTATGAAATGTAATCCCACAACCTCTCTCTCTCTCTCTCTCTCTCTCTCTCTCTCTCTCTCTCTCTCTCTCTCTCTCTCTCTCTCTCTCTCTCTCGCTTGCTCTTTTAAGATACCTGCACTCAAACAGTATTGCAATAATTCCTCAAGGTAGTTTAATTTTATAATTATATATATCAATATTTTGATGTCAGATACATTATGCATTGCATGATACATTATGTTGTTGTTCCAGCAATTGGCGACCTTGTGAAGCTGCAGTCACTGGACCTGAGTGACAACGCTCTTCAAATCATCTGCCCAGAGATTGGTCAACTGCGCTCATTACGACATCTGCGATTGGCCAACAATCAACTGAAATTTCTCCCGCAAGGCGAGTCATGCTCATTTATCAGCATTTGTCTAAAAAACTAAGAATGATTGAGCTGCTGCTACTGATTATTGTGATGATCAATTCCTCTATGCATAGAAAGATTTAATAATAGAATAATAATTATTTTATTACAAAAAGTTCCAAGAGTTCTATCTTTCAACTTCTAAAGAATGCGAAAGAGGAATGTCAGCAGTGCTGCAACTTCATAATTAACAATATTTCTAGGTAAACAGCCCCTTTAATCTGTCATGGACGTTATTTGTGACATAAGACATTTTTTCTTGTGTAATTGAACAGCTTTAACTGCATCAAATAATTTCTTCGCTCACCAGCTGAGTATGAGGAAACTGCATCACCAGAAGCATTTAAACTTCAGTACATATTGCAGTTATTAAACTTCATTTAATGAAGAGATGTTTATGCAACATGACACTTAAATGGTTCTGAGGAGTAAAACTTCATAAAGAGATTGTGGGAAAATGACTAAGCTCTTTGACACTCTCTTTAAATGCTTTTCTTCAAAACGCAGTTGTTTTATATCAGTCTTTTTATTGCTCTTTTCCATTTTAATTGGGTAATGTTTCATCTGAAGCCGAGACTGTTCATGGCTTTAATTTATCATATGCGAATTGTTCCAAACTAAGTGTTTTACAGTGCATTGTTACAAGTTTGTAGCATATTTTATATAGTGACATGCATTGTACACATGTTGGAAAGAAGTGTGGTTTTTTTTTTTTTTTTGCACTAACACGATTATGATTCCTTTTCAATATCACATAATGTATCATCTTTTATTTTTTTCCAGCAGAAGTCATAAAAGCACTCCCTACGGTTATGATTATTGCTGTCAATTGATTAATTGATAAATTGCACAGTTTTCTGTAATTAATCGCGATTAATCGCACCTAACATTTAAAGTTTTGGATATATTTTTATATTGTAATAATTTCACATTTAGGCCTGTTTTCACAGACAGGGTTTAGATTAAGGCCTTAGTTCAATTAGGGCATTTAAGTAGCTTTTATAAACGTGCCTTAAAAAACATTACAGGTGTGCATCTTGAGACAAAACAATGACACTGACATATTTTAAGATACGTCAGTGCAAGTTGCTTTCGGTTAAAACAGCTCAAACATGCATTTCAGTCTAAGACTAGGCTTAAGCCTTGTCTGTGAAACCGGGGAATAATCTCCAAATTAAAGTAGAAACAACATAAAGACAGTATATTTTAAATATTTCATCTAACAGATAGGAAATATACAGACATTGAATAAAGTTATCAAACACTTCACAGTCTTTACTGCATACATTATTGCGTTTCTCGTTTTCATTTGTTCTTTGATTAACCCTCTGGTGCTGTTCGTGTGTTGGTCAAAAATGACAGAATTTTTTTTATTATTATTTCAGTGAAATGATTGTACTGTATTTTAGTTCAATAATGTTTTGTGTTAAACATTTTGTATTTTAGGGGATTTTATGGTACTAAATTATATTTATGCAGTATATTATAATGCATTTATTAACTTTTTGAGCATAGACCTGAAAATTAAATTTCCAACTTAAATGTTCATAAATCTTTAATGCTTTGGAGCACAGACTTAAGTTTGGTCTCTTCTTAAAGATGACACTTGGCAGATTATTGCTGAGGTGATTTTTTTTTTTTTTAAAGTGAACTTCAAAAAATTTATAAAATTTTACATTTATTGTTATAAAAAATGCATAAAAATACCATTTTCAATTTTTATATGAAATATATTCTTTCCAAAACATGTTTTACTCTAAAACTAAAAGAAAATTAAAGCCATAAATCTAAACAAGCTGTGTTCCAAATTTGAGGTAGATATCTCAATGAGCTTTCAGTAAGACTTTGTTTGGGCACAGTACCAATTAGTCTCCCATTTATTTCCAATGCGAACAATACAATACGCGAATCATGTCCATGTTTTTTTTGTGTGTGTTCACACAGCAAGTGCCAAAACCTTTACCAAGTTTCGTACCATTCAGATGAAGTAAACAATTCTTAAAAAAAAGAAAAAAAAACTAAAAATTTTTCGTTAAAAATGACCCAACAGCACCAGAGGGTTAACATTAATGACACAGCAGGTTTATTATTTTAAGACCTGCTGCACATGGCGTGGATCTGAGCCACACATCCTATTTCCTCACAACTCTTTACGTTCATTTAAGACTTTATTTAACTCATTTAAGACTGTGTTTACGAAGGTCCTCGACAAAAATCCATTTTGGTATAATTTTGTGTTTTTGTCCATTCAAGTGTGAAAGCGAACTCAACTGCGGTACTGGCACGCTGTCTGAAGCAGCTTTCTGTGCACGAGTCGTGTGTGTGTCACACAGACAGGAGATTCACAGACACATGGAATGATTTAAAAGCATTTGAATGAATAAGAGCGTGATCATATAATGTAACGCTAGCTGAAGGATATCAGTAAAAAAACGGATGCTGCGTTAATTGCGTTAAATATTTTTAACGTGTTAAACTGAAACATTTATTGCATTCGTTAACATGTTAATTTTGACAACCCTAGTTATAATAGCCTGCTATTACCTGATTCTTTACAGTCAGAATGGAAAAAATCGACAATTCAGATTTTTTATGGAATATTGATTTATTATAAATGATTTATCTGTGCATGATGCACATCATTATTTCTTTCAAATTCATGTGCCCTTGTAATCTTCCCCTTCCTCTCGCAACTACATCTCTTCTCTGATGACGTGTTTACTGGCGCGAGGGCGGGACAACCTGTCATTCACATGAGATCGACCAATAGTAAACCACAACCATCCAACAATCCAATCAATTCCCCATGGACAAAATCAAGTCCCGTCCTATCGCAACTTCCGTGTCATGCCAATTTTTACAGAAATGTATATTCACTTATATTATTAGAGCTGGGAGATCTCAGAGAGCTGGAGACTCTGGACGTGTCCATGAACCTCCTGAGGACTCTACCAGAGCGTCTGCATCAGTGTCTGTCTCTGCAGTGTTTGACAGCAGACCGCAACCTGCTGCACTACCTTCCTCGCCAGCTCTGTCTGCTGCCTGACCTCAACGAGCTCTCCATGGCCGCCAACTGCCTGACATCACTGCCCCTGGGTGAGCAGATATGATAATGTCGTCAGGACAGTAACGTTTACAATACATTTACATTTATGCATTTATGGCCGAAGCTTTTACCCAAAGATTCAAGTTTTACTACCGTTCAAAACTTTGGGGTCAGTTTATACTTTTATTTAGAAATTAATTGAAAATGTGAAAATGTATTAATTGAAAACCTCTTTGCGGTGTTTGTAGAGTAATTTATAATGGCTTTGAACGCGGCTCAACCAATCATTATAAAGGCCCGGAACTATCTATTTTAAAATAATATTTTTAGCATATTTGGGAGCAACAGTTAAGGGGAAGGATTTCTGTTATTCATACACAGCTATTTTATGACTTCAGAGGACTTTATATTTCACAAGAACCAGTTGAATTTTTTGACGTTGTTGCCGATATACTGATGCTTTATATTTTTGTCAGATCTGGGGCGTTCCATGGAGCTGCAGTTTGTCTTTGTAGACAACAACACTCATCTGAAGGCTCTCCCATCGTATCTTTATAACAAAGTCATCGGCTGCAGTGGGTGAGTTCTTTTCTGTCGTTGTAATATGCTATCAAAATCCCAACTTTGTTTCAAAAATGTCTATAAAGTAGGGCTGTTGATCGATTAAATAAAATATATTAATTCCACAATTTCTGTATTTATTCATGATTAATCACACCTAACATTTGAAATCTGTGATCATAGATATATTTTCACATTGAATCTACAAGTGAATGAGGAAACAACATTAAGGAATTATCAAATTATCATCTGTTTTTATTGATAATTTAAAAATGACAGAACATTTAATTGTTCACATTTATTTGTATAGCACTTTTCACAATACATATAGTTTCAAAGCAGCTTTACAGGAAATGCATGTTTCTACATTACAATTTAGTCATTGAGTCATATGTTATTAGAGGTGACTGTGTCCAAGTAATGTACATATGTCAGGATGTTCAGTTCTTAGATAATTTAAATCATGCAGTTAGCTAACATCATGTATTCATTTAGTCAGAAACAAGCTCATTAAAGCAATTATTGCAAGTTGTGATCATAATAATTACAATATATTAGTGCTGTCAAATCTATTAATCGTGATTAATTGCATCTAACATAAAAGTTTGTAAATATATGTGTGTGTGTGTGTGTATATATATATATATATATATATATATATATATATATATACACACACACAAACTTTTGTTAGATGCAGTTAATCGTGATTAATCGAATTGCTGTCAAATTTCTATATATTGTAGTGCTGTCAAATCACGACTAATCGCATCTAACGTAAAAGTTTGTAAATATACGTGTGTGTGTGTGTATATATATATATATATATACACAAACTTTTATGTTAGATGAAATTAATCGTGATTTGACAGCACTACAATATATAGAAAATTTGTATATAGAAACATTAAAAATATAACAACACATTTTAATTTAAGTGAACCTTTTGCATAAACCCATTATAATAAATGTCAGATTTAGCTGTGCCTTTTATATGGTGTATTCATATAGTTTCACTCTCTGTCAATACTATATGAGAGCAGTCAGTTTATTTCCCCCCCACTTTAAAGTTTATTTAAATTCACAGAAATGAATGTGTTATTTTTACCAGACCAACTATAAAGACATAAAGAAACAAATAGATTCAGCACAAGAGAATTCGAGTTAATTTCCCTTGCCTTATGTTTTTTTTGTTTTTAAATGTATTTATCTGACATTATGGTGGGTTAAATCTGAAATAGATGGTTTGACATAATTATAGATTGACATTCAACAAAGTAGAGCTCATTGAGATTGTGGCACTCCAGACCCTGTGAGCTACTGGACAAACGGTGCAGCAGAAACTAGTGGAAAATGTGTGTAGAGTCTTTGGTCAGATTTTCCATCCATCTAAAAGTAAACAACATTGATTTTTTTCACACATGTAAGAGTTTACTTGCCTCACACAAACATCAAAACTCAAGATTCACTTTGGTGCAATAAATCTCACAAAATGTTATTCTATAAACTATAAACTTGAATCTGTCTTTTAACACTTTTAACACGCTCTTCTGCTTTCGCTGCACATTTTCCCAAGAGAGATTCTCAGATGTTCCAGCCGAGCACCGACTCTGGCACAAGAATCGGCACCATTTCAGTCACAATGTCTGGGTGGCAAAATGCAAGAGTTTCCTGATATTTTAAGTAAATTATGGAAAGTATTACAGTTGCTGATATGGCTATATATTGCTTCTCATGATATTTGGTGTGATTGATCCCTGGCTGTTTCAGATGGTCACCTGGTCTAATGTGTCAATGTTCATACAAGGTTATTTATCTGCATGCATGCACAGATGTGGTCTAGCTGCGCAGATCTCCGATGTGAAGCAGCTCTGCTTGACGCTGGGAGATGTTACTGTTCCTCTGCCCTCTGAAGTGAAGGCAATCGGCTCAGAGACTGACAGTGTGTTGCCTCTGGAAGAGCTGGCATGCAGAGTCTTACATGCGGCCCACAACTGGACTGGTAAGTGTAAGAGTTGCAAACAAAACTATGACAATTGCATCGGCTTCCTTCACATTTACCAACCAAATTTTTTGACCACTAAAACATGTTTTGTCTGACCTTTCAAGCCTTGTTCAGACTGTCAGTCCAAATATGATTTTTGTGCATATCCAGTTGGAATCTGATCATATTTAGCAAGTGTGAACGGCAAAAAATCTACATTCACACATTCACAATTTCAATCACATTTCTGGAAATACATTTCAGTTTGTCCTCTCTACGTAGCTTTTCTGCCTAAGTCACTTTCTTATGCAACATAAAACAAACATATCAGACGTTGTTGTAGGAAACCTCCATGACACCTCCATATTGCTGCTGTTGTTGTCTTTTGGTGTAGGTATACCAACACAACTTCACTGCCAAAAAGGAAAGAGCGCCACGGGACAGACAAATCAGATCTGAACAGCTGCGATACACAGAGTGGACAGTACATAATTTAGATCAGATTCCAATCGGATACACAAATATTCAGATTTGGACCGACAGTGTGAACGGAGCCTCAGGTTTTTTTGTTCTCGTGTTCTCCCGTCTTGTGTGCAGATGTGAAGTTCTTGACTCCGTTCCTGTTGCCCAAGAGTCTGCTGGATGTAGTCCAGTGGCCTTTGGGTCACTGTCACCGCTGCAGTCAGCCCATGTTCACCATCGTCTACACCAAACTGTTCCCGCTCAGAGAGACTGCACTCGCAGGAGTGCACAAGAGGTACTGATGCAAACATCCTATCACAAGTGTGTGTTTTGGAATTCCACTTCACACCATGCCTTAAGCAGGCAGACGCGATCTGATAAGATTCCAGTGACAAGCAATTTGTCTGTCCGTACTAGACACGGCACGACGACGAGATGCGACAAAAACAATCAAAAAGCACAGGCAATTGGAAGAGTTTGTGGGCAGAGTCTCTCTGCAAGTGCAATGCATTCGTAAAGAAATGGATAAGTACTAGGGGTGTAATGGTACATGTATTCGTCCCGAACAGTCACGGTTTGGTGCATACAGTCAGACGACGAACACAGTCAGTAACAGGCGATCCACACTCCAATCCAGAAGGGGGCGTGCGTGGTAATGCAACTCTGTTTGCTAACCTCCACAACAGGAAAAAGTAGAAGAGACGATCTATGCACCAGCCCAAAACAAGAGTTCAGATGGCACTCACGAGCTTACTAGTAGCCTATATGCTGAGTTTCGATTAATTTTTGTGACGTGCTCCACAAACTTCACGGAAAGGAAACCAGATGGCAGAAAGCGGCATCCTGTTTGTTTTCTTTATTTTATAAAAGCACAATGTTTTGTTTTTATTGTGAATGTACACAAATAAAAATAGACCCAATTTTGAATGACATCTTACTCTTATCTTATCTTAACTCTTATGACCATAAATGACAGAGTATTTTAAGTTGTTTCCGCTGTTATAATGAGAGAAATTCATTTGGCATTATGCCGATTTGTGTCATGGAAATCTCACTACACTCCAGTGATGAAATATGCATGTCCTGGAAATGGGAAGCCTCAGGTGCCGCTTCACTCGCCGTCTCCTCGTGGAAAGGGGAAGTAGGCTCAGTTGTAGATGGCACTTTTTCTCCTTCTCTTTCTGTGATTTCTTGAAAAAGCGTAATATTGAACTTTGTGCATTCGCCATTGCCACCGGATGTTACGCGCAAAGAAAATGACAGCGTAGGCTATGCACAACAACATGTTAATCACGCCAATACGTTTGAAAACAGCCTTTGCATTTAACCGCACAGCATTAGTCAATCTATCAATTAGAGTAACAAATCAACCCCTCCCAGGCCCACTCATGTTAACACATATCGGAATAAATGAAAAGAAACCTAGCATTGGGGATTTGTTGCTTTTTCCTGATGTACTGAACTCATATCAAACCGTGACCCCAAAACCGAGGTACGTACTGAACTGTGACTTCTGTGTACCGTTACACCCCTAATAAGTATATAATCAAATTCATAGATATTACACTATTTTAACATTGTTTCAGTCACTCAGTATGTGTTTTTAACAATCTTTGTCAGAGAATGCACTTGTTTGTTCACATTGAGTTCACAGTTTGAACGTTCTTGTTTCCTTTCATTTATTTTTAATATCTGAGGTGAATTATCCAGAGCAGACGGTTCTGTATGCTTTTGAATCACACTCACGGTACTTCAATATTTTTTGAATGATTGAATGATTTCTGAAGGATCATGTGACATAATGTGAAAATTCACAGCAACAAAAAAAAAAATAGAAAAAATAGAAAACAGTTCTTTTAAAATAGAAACAAATTCTATTAAACTGAATAATATTTCACAATGAAATATTATTACAATGACTTGTTGAGCATAAACCCTTGACCTTGGAGGTCAAGCCCAGAATGCATGTGCATTTGCTGTTATGTGCATATTCATTTACCAAAAACATACCTGTTTTCATGCATCTCAGATGTCTTGCATTCAGAAAACTCTCTTCTCATTCTCTCTCTCTCTCACTCTGACCCCTGTCACTTCCTCTATCTCCTCATCTTCCTGCTTGTTTGATTGGTTGAAATGAGCTGTGCTTGCTCCGCAACCCATCATGTTTCATCTGTAATGCAACGCTGTGGTTTTGGTATCAACATCCAGTAGCGTAACCCAATCAGCCTGCTCAAATGCTGCTCTCAGCTACTTCACGTGCATTAAGAGATCTAATCCACTCGCCAATTACCTCTTACCCTGAGTGTTCGGCTGTCGTTTGCAGACGAGCGGTGGCCGTGCACATGTGCGAGCGAGAGGAAGAGAGGGAAGCTATTTGTTTTTAGGCAATTCTTTTCCATTTGCTTCTGTTTCACCTTTTATACTCTCCGTTTTCAGTCGCAGGTCATCAGGTTAGCGTGTATTGTGTGCATTTTGTGAAAATATACCAGCGAGCTGTTTCAATATCACTTCATCGACATGCTTATGAAAGCATGTTGTGGGAGTAAAATAACCTCCCTTATATCTGCAGTGCACACATTAATCTGCATATTTTGAGAGTTCAGGAATAAAAGCTCATAAAAATTCTTTCGAAACATCATCTCTTTCCCTGTGAGACAGCGTCACTTAAGCTAGCTAACCATACCAAAATGTACAAAATGTTGCTTTTTGTGTAAGATGAGCATCACTATTACTGTTGTTCTTACTTAGTCTTAGGGGTTTTGAAAAATCTCTAAACCTAAATGCTACATTTCTGAGCGTGGCTTGTTGAGGAGAGGTGTGTGTGTGTGTGTGTACTTTTGGAAGTGATCAGGCTTACGATTTTCACAGATAATAAAATAAAAATGTTTAATTATCTGCAATTATCTTTTATTTCCTTTTTATTCATGTTTGTAACAATTTCTATAATATGATTGGTAACACTTTACAATAAGGTTCATTAGTTAACATGAACATGAACTAGTAATGAACTGCACTTATAAAGCATTTATTTATCTTTGGTAATGTTAATTTCAACATTTACTAATGCATTATTAAAATCTTGTTAACATTAGTTAATGTACTGTGAACTAACATGAACAAACCATGAAGGTCTGTATTTTTATTAACTAACGTTAACAAAGATTAACTAATGCTGAACAGAGGTGTTGTTCATGATCACTAATGCATTAACTAATGTTAACTAGTGCAACCTTATTGTAAAGTGTTACCATATGATTGAATACAAAATCAAAAAGTTGCTATCTAAAGTGTAAATCTGTTTATTTTACAGATTTATTTCCTATCAAGTTACACACAAACACACACCGGCCACTTTATTAGGTACACCTGTTCAGCGGCTAATGCAAATATCTAATCAGCCAATCACATGGCAGCAACTCGATGCATGTAGACATGGTCAAGATGATCTGCTGAAGTTCAAACTGAGCATCAGAATGGCGAAGAAAGCTGATTTGAGTAACTTTGAACGTGGCATGGTTGTTGGTGTTGGACGGCTGGTCTGAGTATTTCAGAAACTGCTGATCTACTGGGATTTTCACACACAACCATTTCTAGGGTTTACAGAGAATGGTCCGGAAAAGAGAAAATATCCAGTGAGAACAACATGAAAGCATGGATCCATCCAGCCTGCCAACGGTTCAGGCTGCTGCTGCTGGTGTAATGGTGTGTGGGATGTTTTCTTGGCACACTTTGGGCCCCTTAGTACCAATTGAGCATCGTTCAAACGACACAGCCTACCGGAGTATTGTTGCTGACCATGTCTGTTACTTTATGACCACAATATCTTCTGATGGCTACTTCCAGCAGGATAACACGCCATGTCACAATGCTCAAATCATCTCAAACTGGTTTCTTGAACATGACTAAACTCAAATGGCCTCCACAGTCACCAGATCTCAATCCAATAGAGCACCTTTGGGATGTAGTGGAACGGGAGATTCACATCATGGATGTGCAGCCATCAAATCTGCAGCAACTGCGTGATCCTATCATGTCAGTATGGACCTAAATCTCTGAGGAATGTTTCCAGCACCTTGTTGAATCTATGCCATGAAGAATTCAGGCAGTTCTGAAGGCAAAAGGTGTCCAACCCGGTACTAGCAAGGTGTACCTAATTAAATGGCCGGTGAGTGTGTAAGGTATCGTCATTGGCCAATAAAAAACCTATATCGGTTGACCAAAAAATCTCATAGATTTGCATTGAAGAAGGGACCTGAGCCATATAGACACCAGAATATTATCAACTGGGTTCCATCCAATGTCATCTAGTTTTAAAGTGCATTTCTGAAAATTCCAAAAATTGTGTGATCGTGTCTTTACAAAAAAAAAGTTTTCATCACTTAACGCACATTCTGACTTATCTAAAACTTAAAATAATATACCATAAATTATTGCATTCTCTTTTATGCAAAAATTTGAAAGTTTTAAGTTTTATTAAGGACAAACTCAAAATTAGAAACGTATTGGCCTGGTTTCACAGACAGGGCTTAGGTTAACCGGGATTAGGCATTCGTTCAATTAGGGCATTTAAGTAGGTTTTATAAACATGCCTTATAAAAAAATGGTGTGCATCTTGAGACAAAACAGTGGCAATGACATATTTTAAGATATGTCAGTGCAGGTTACTTTCAGTTAAAACAGCTCTTTAGTCTGTGAAACTGGGGGTTTAAATTATGTGCATTATTATAAGTAGATTTTCTGTTTTCTTACACAGAACCACAGTGAGTTTTGTAGCGTACTGCTGCTCTAGCCAGTGTCTGAGGACGTTTGACCTGCAGGGCTGATGTCTTGCACACGATAACATCACATCACTGCTCATGGTGCTTTCATCTTCACAAAGGACTTGAAGGATATTGCAAGAGACTTTCTGTAGAACTGATACCTTTCTGAGCGTCAAGCCCCACTTCAGAAACATTTGACAGCCCACCGTCCCGAAGATCTTCATGACAGACGGTAAAGTATGTCCTCCTGAGTGTAGCATCTTTTAATAAAACCAGTAGTTGGTTAAACCTGATTACATTTCACAAATTAATGTAGAATGAGAGGAACTGAAGCAATCAATCAATAAAGTATTGTTTGTGTTGGGATTATTACAGTTTACTGTAACCAAAAAGGCTGTGATCAGAAGAAGGTTTCTTGAAAAATGTAACATTTATTCTGTTTTAAAGATTACCAACATTTATAAATTTAAAGTTTTAAGTGCGATATGGATATTTTTGTTTTCATTTGAAAGGAAAATCGTTTACGAGTTACAAATTCATATCTCACTATTGTTTTAAACCATGACCCAATTTTTGCCTTGTTAAATTTAAATGTGTGTCATTTTAGTCTGAGGCTCATAATCCAGTGTATGTGTGTGCTGAAAGTGACCAGGATTCGTTATCTCTTTTAAAAGACAATCACATGTGTGTTGTTTTATGTTATGAGTCTTTTGTGAAGCTTTGAATGCAGACAAACACTATAACACTTTATGCTGTAAAGTGCCAATTGACTTTAATGAAAACATGAATTGATTGTTCTCATTGAAAGCAGCTTCAAGGGATTGTTCTCGAATAGTACTATTTTTGTGTAAGAGAATATTTTCAAAAGACTGAGACACGAATTGTGAGATTTGATGACAGTACACTACAGCTGTCCGTCAGTGTGCCATATACTGCAGCAAAACATCAACATTGTTCAGCTTTCAGATTTCTCTCTCCCTTTAATTAGACAGGAGCATGACTTTCTTACTAAGCCAGTGTGTAGATGTTACTGTTACAGTTTTCTCAAATTATTTTCTCTTAAGAGTTTGTTCATCTTAACTTTTTACAGTGTTGTTGTTGTTTCATTTTGGCACTTATAACTGGATAATTGTGCTGTTGTTTGAATGTTTGGCAATAATAACAATGTTTAAAACATCTCTTGTTTTCTAATTTCAAATGTGTGTTTTAAATTGAATTTCATTCATATTGAGCACCATTTTGACTGTGAATGTAACCGTTTCTACACTGTTATGGCAGCACTGAAGCTGCATCTGGAGTGTGCATTTACAGTGTGCAGCAATAAATACACAGAGACATGACATTGTTTTGTGTTTTAATGTTGATTCTTTCTGAGTGTACTGACTTAAGCAGCATCAGAGCTCTGAAAGTGGTGAGGAGGGTCAGGGCTGGCATATTGTAGTATGGCTTTTACTGTATGGCATTGCATCTTTAAACAGAATTTAGAGGCACTTGAACTCTACTTTAATACACTTAGGAGCAATTTTGCTTGTGATATTTCAATGTAAATCATCTGGAAATGCTCAGAAAACAGAGTTGAATGAAATGTGTGCTCTGTGGATCTGAGAATTGAAATATAGTATTATTTACAGTATTTTAATCTTCCAGGATCACAGCTGCTCAGACATGAAGCAACTATTGCATCCAGTACTGTCTGTGCTTTCTGAAAAAGAGACCTTGCTTCGACTTTGTTGTGCTATATATATATATATATATACACCGATCAGGCATAACATTATGTCCTAATATTGTGTTGGTCCCCCTTTTGCTGCCAAAACATCCCTGACCCATCAAGGCATGGACTCCACTAGACCCCTGAAGGTGTGCTGTGGTATCTGGCACCAAGATGTTAACAGCAGATCCTTTAAGTCCTGTAAGTTGTGAGGTGGGGCCTCCATGGATCGGACTTGTTTGTTCAGCACATCCCACAGATGCTCAGTTGGATTGAGATCTGGGGAATTTGGAGGCCAAGTCAACACCTCAAACTCAAACTTGTTGTGCTCCTCAAACCATTCCTGAACCATTTTTGCTTTGTGGCAGGGCGCATTATCCTACTGAAAGCAACGATGCTTAGGTAGGTGGTACGTGTCAAATTAACATCCACATAAATGGCAGGACCCAAGGTTTCCCAGCAGAACATTGCCCAAAGCATCACACTGCCACCGCCGGGTTGTCTTCTTCCCATAGTGCATCCTGGTGCCATGTGTTTCCCAGGTAAGCGACGCACACGCACCCGGCCATCCACGTGATATAAAAGAAAACGTGATTCATCAGACCAGGCCACCTTCTTCCATTGCTCCGTGGTCCAGTTCTGATGCTCACGTGCCCACTGTTGGTGCTTTCGGAAGTGGACAGGGGTCAGCATGGGCACCCTGACTGGTGTGCGGCTATGCAGCCCCATACGCAACAAACTGTGATGCACTGTGTATTCTGACACGTTTCTATCAGAACCAGCATTAACTTTTTGAGCAATTTGAGCTACAGTAGCTCGTATGTTTGATCGGACCACACGGGCCAGCCTTCGCTCCCCACGTGCATCAATGAGCCTTGGCCGCCCATGACCCTGTCGCCGGTTCACCACTGTTCCTTCCTTGGACCACTTTTGATAGATACTGACCACTGCAGACCGGGAACACCCCACAAGAGCTGCAGTTTTGGAGATGCTCTGACCCAGTTGTCTAGCCATCTCAGTTTGGCCCTTGTCAAACTTGCTCAAATCCTTACGCTTGCCCATTTTTCCTGCCTTTAACACATCAACTTTGAAGACAAAATGTTCACTTGCTGCCTAATATATCCCACCCACTAACAGGTGCTGTGATGAAGAGATAATCAGTGTTATTCACTTCACCTGTCAGTGGTCATAATGTTATGCCTGATTGGTGTGTGTGTGTGTATATATATATATATATATTTTAACATTAACAATTTGGGGTCTATATGCATTTTACTTGGGAGTGGTTAATAGTCACTAATGATATATAAATGTATGCAAATATAATGCTTGTGCAAATGGAAAATTTCAAATGTTTTTGGTATACGTTATTTCTCAGCTGATTTCTCAGCAGAAAATTATTTTATAATTTTAGAATAATAATTTTATAACAAAGTATGGATAGATTTCATGAGATCTTACTCTGTGCAAATTGGTCATGCAGACTGGAAGCAGATATTCACTTCATTCAAACTATTCACATCATTTTTCAGCCCATCTCAGGAGCAAGACTTTTTCTTTCCTAGTGCTGTTTGCATCATTTTACATAAATTAAGATGCAAATACTTCAGAGCCTGTTATTTTACTTACCTTAGTAATTGTGAAATGTATGATTTGGTGATTTTATTTATTTAATTACATTTTTCTTTCAGCCTGAAAAAAGCTCCCATTCTGCATTAGCACTGACTTCAGGGAGATTGTTAACATTCAGGCCTCTGTTCTTAGACATCTCATAAATCACCCTGAATGAAACATGTATTGTAATATATTTTCCTGTCTCTGACACTATATATTCCCTGTGACAGGCCAACAGATGTCTCTCCTGCTGTTCATCTTCTCACTATATATAATGTGTGTGTGTGTTTTAATTCTTTGCATATTTCCTCAGAATAATTCATTTCTATGTTTATGCACAAATGTTATTTATTTATTTCACATGACTCCTCGCACAATTTTTTATGCACAAATGTGTTTTCTGCTGATAGATAGATTACATTGAAACAACCCAGCATGCATTTTTTTAAAGTGTAGATACTTAACAACAACTTTTGTGATTTTGAATATTATAATTGCTAATACACTGTACTGCAGCGGGCTTGTGTAATGTGCCATGTTATCTGGTGACACAGGAGCCCGAATCAATCAGTGTGTGTGTGAGAGATTGGCTGGAAGGTCTCTGAAGGACACTGGTGTAAGAGGGAGGAGCTGCGAGCTCTGGATCATCCAGCAGCGCGTGCACGAGTCCAAGAATGACTCGGGATAATACAGTGTACATGATTCCTGATGTTTGAATCCATTTGCTCGGTTTGCGCTCCTTTTGTCTTTCTCCAACTCGAAAGCGCCCGACTGAAGGTAAGAACTCAACTGCCCTCTGATGTAGCGATGTGGATTTAAACGCCTGTTGGTGAATTAATAAGTCACATTAAGTAAGGTAATTTCACATGGATTTAATTCGATAAGTACGGTTATCAACGAGAATAAATTAAGTTACGCGCAACTGTGTGACGTCAGCAATCGTCGTGTTTTTGTTGTTGAACGCGTCTGTCAGTGATGTTGGGCTTGATGGAAGATAGAAAGTAGCCTAGGCTACTAGTTGCTGCCACTTTGAATTATAAATTGGGTTCATTAAATTGCATTGTTGTCGTAGGCTATTTGTGATAAATTCTTGAAAATAGCTTTTTTTAAAGAAAATAGTATTTTTACGTTTTCTTTTGTTTAAGAGTCAGGTTCTTATCGCCTTGTGATAGGCTACATAAATTAACTAATCCAAATTCAACTGTACAATCACAAAGAATATGTATTTTATACAAAGTGCATGTGAGTTTTGATGTCAGTTTACAGCATATGAGGCATTTTGGGGTATTAGCCACTAAAAATAATTAGATACTTAATGCCATACAATATGACAGTATCAAGAAAATATGTGAATATATAAGTGGCATTTATTTATTATTAACTTGTATATACTGGTCAAAATGAAGGCAAAAATGTAGTGTGATGCTTTCTAAATGTTAAATGTTATTAGAACATGTCCATAGTTAATGGCAATTGTGTGAACAAAATCAAATTGACATCACTCGATGTAATTAATGCTTAATTAATTGCAAAATGGTTCAGAAGAAATGCATCAAGTCATTTGTTTTAAGAGGCGAGTACCAATGTCATGGCAATGATTCTCTTTCTACTGTAGATCATCTGCATTTGACAACTTCAGTATTTAATGCACCTAGAGCCAAAGCGTTACCTAGATATTTACACTTATTGGCCCTTTCAAACTAATGCTAGTAGTTTTTCTACGTGTAATTTTATATATTTAATCCATTACATTTCATTAACAACATATCTAACCTAACATATGCATATTTATATCATATCCATTTCATATGGGCTTTATGTGTTTTTGAGCTGTCTGTACTTCAGAAGAATTCACTACATTCTCATGTGGGGTCTGTTCCAACTACAGAGCCATAGACCTCTGGCTGCCTTCTGCCTGACCGCCGCTCCACATGTTTGAAACTAAATAGATTTACCATCCTTTAGAAATTATACTCGATAAATACAGAAATCAAATATAATTGTCTCTAAATATTAGCTCCCCAGTCTAGCTTCCTGCAGACCCATGAAGCTTTCTTTTGTGAAGTGTAAATAGAAACGTCTGCGCTTTGCCAAATCAAACTGTACATTAGATTTGAGGAAGGAGCATGAGTGCGCTTTATTAGACAGACTGTTAAGATTTAGTGATCGCGGCCAAACCTGAGGGCTTGAGGGTTGGCGCTGTGCTTCTGGGATTAGACTGCCAATTATTACAGGCTTTATTACACATAAGCTGTCTGCCAATGCGTAAAATACTGTATAATACAGAATACAATTCTGTTGTGAACTTAGGCTACATGGCATATTGTTTTATTGTGCTAAACTACACCTATAGCAAAGGTTTAGAAGTATAATCATAAGAATCATAAGCACATTAGGCCTATGTTTGTTGTTTCTTCCAATAAAATGGTTAGTTTCTGAGAATTAGGATGACAAGTTTTTAGGGGGATTTTTAAAGAATAAAATGTTATTCTTGGGATTTTTTTTCTTCTATTATTACATGGCTCTTTTGTGGCATTCTGCAGTTAACTTATTTTTGCATAATTTAGTTTTTCATGGCAACCGAATTTTTTTTTTTTTTGTGAGGAATTTACACCGTTAAGGAAAGAAAGAAAGAAAGAAATGCAAAAAAACTAGAACAAACACAAAACAAAGCAAAGAGGTTCCACGGCCTTTCAACAAGAAAAGAAAATAAAGAAAAGAAAAGAAAAGAAAAGAAAAGAAAGAAAAGAAAAGTTGTACATAAGATCCAGTTATTATATACCGAATCCTTTGGAATATACAGGACATTCTGTATATTCTATATGTCCTATATACAGGGCGTTCTGTATATTCTATATATGTCCTATATACAGGACATTCTGTATATTCTATATGTCCTATATAAAGGACATTCTGTATATTCTATATGTTCTATATACAGGACATTCTGTATATTGTATATATGTTCTATATACAGGGTGTTCTGTATATTCTATATATGTCCTATATACAGGGCATTCTGTATATTCTATATATGTCCTATATACAGGGCATTCTGTATATTCTATATATGTCCTATATACAGGACATTCTGTATGTTATATATGTTCTATATACAGGACATTCTGTATATTCGATATGTCCTATATACAGGACATTCTGTATATTCTATATATGTCCTATATACAGAATTTTTATCCAACTCATTGATTTGAGAGGGATGAACAAAAATGACGTTCTCAAAAGATGTGCTTAAAAATAAGCAGAAGGATACAGGATATCTTATATGTAAGTATAATATTTAGGATATAGGATTATTATTATTATTATTATAGTTACAGTCATTGTCATCACCACTATTATAATCACATCCATTAAAATGAGTTGTGTGCATATGGTTGGAAGACATTCAAAACAGTATTTTATGTCCATTTATTTATTTATTTGGTAAATAACCATCTAATAAGCAAGATAAGTCCGTCAGCTGGTCATTATGGGTGATAATGACCAACTGACTGAGATTTACAATCAGATCAGGATCAAATCAGATTTTGAACCTGATTCAAATCTGATTCACTTAAGTGCAGTTCCATTCATACTTTCACCTGCCTTAAGAGCATCTGTTGTGTCTTTTTCCTTTCCGTTCACTCTTTTGACCTTGTCAATATGGAGGATGACATGAGGTTTCCTGATCTAATTGGAGTTGGCTACGTCTTCTTTTAATCCGATTCTGCAAAGCAATCCTCTCTAGATCTGTTAAGGATCTTTGGTGTCACCTCTGACCCTGTAATGGTAGAACTGCATAGCGGTTCACATATTATGGGCCTGAAAGTAGATTTCTGCAGGTAAAGAGAGATTAGGTTGTCTCTGTAAGATAAATTGGATTTTGTGCCAGGATTTTTATATTTTATAGAAGGAATTGTTCTCGTAGTAGTTGCTTCTTCAGGGGGTTGAGGGTTTGTTATAATATGCAGTGCTTGAAGTGGCCGATACCCACCGGTACGCAGTTTTTCTACGTAACACAATCACACTGTAAAAAATGATTTGTTGGTTTAACTTAAAGTAGCCTAACCTGGTTGCCTTCAAATTTTGAGTTCAGTTGAAACAAAGAAAGAGATTAGTTTATATTAGTTTATATATGTCCTATATACAGGACATTCTGTATATTCTATATGTCCTATATACAGGACATTCTGTATATTCTATATATGTCCTATATACAGGACATTCTGTATAATCTATATGTTCTATATACAGGGCATTCTGTATATTCTATATATGTCCTATATAAAGGACATTCTGTATATTCTATATGTTTTATATACAGGACATTCTGTATATTCTATATGTCCTATATACAGGACATTCTGTATATTCTATATATGACCTATATACAGGGCATTCTGTATATTCTATATATGTCCTATATAAAGGACGTTCTGTATATTCTATATGTCCTATATACAGGGCATTCTGTATATTCTATATATGTCCTATATAAAGGACATTCTGTATATTCTATATGTTATATATACAGGGCATTCTGTATATTCTATATATGTCCTATATAAAGGACATTCTGTATATTCTATATGTTATATATACAGGACATTCTGTATATTCTATATGTTCTATATACAGGACATAGTTGCTTCTTTAGGGGGTTGAGGGTTTGTTGTAATATGCAGTGCTTAAAGTGGCCGGTACCCACCGGTACGCAGTTTTTCTACGTAACACACACTGTAAAAAATGATTTGTTGGTTTAACTTAAAGTAGCCTAACCTGGTTGCCTTCAAATGTTGAGTTCAGTTGAAACAAAGAAAGAGATTAGTTTATTCAACAGAAACTCAAAATATTAAGTTATTTGAACAACATTTGTGAACCTAGCTGATTTGACAAAAGATTTATGAAAAGTTGTGATAACAAATCATGAAAGTATTTTTTACAGTGCAGTGACAGACAGCATCTTATTTTTAGGGCTGAATATCCACACTGTATATAAGAGTCACGCAATTGACACTGTTCTCACACTTTCAAGCGTCCATATTCTCACGCAGTGAATAAACATTGCGGAGCAAAGAGGACAATGTGCTGTCAGGCAGACAAGACAGAGCAGGTTACTTTTGATAGGAAGCAAAGTCTCAGCTTTCAAATTTTGTACGTTTTATTACGAAATTCAAACAATAAATACCATTTTGGTGACCATTCTTCACTGAACTCGACTTTACTACTCGTAGTTACAGCACGAAATAAACATGAATGAACATCAGATGGTATGTCGAAAGAACCAGTACACTGAAAAAAAAAATATTTTTGCAGCTTGTTCAAATTAAAATGAGCTAAAGCAAAACAATTGCTATACATTTTGTCCTAACTTAACTTGATTGTGTTCAATCCACTTAAATATATGTAAAATTGAATTGAATTGTGGAGAAAAGTGGAGCATTTGCTTAGGCTGTGGACTGATACAGCTAATGTCATAACTGCTTTGCTGAAGGAGCTTTTAATGCATAGCATTTAAGATGCTAATGTGGGCTATTGCTAGCTAAAAGTTTGTCAACTAGCTAGTGTAGTATTATAATTCAGTTGTATTAAAATATATGAAATTGAATTGGATGAATGAATGCCTGAATCATGTCTGGGTGCCATATAAAATTTACTTTGAGACTACATAATTGGGTCACTTAAAATGACTTCATTCCATGATATTGAAGTTACATGAAAAAATTATGTTTGTTCAAATTAACTGATTCATGTGGGACCGATGTACAAGATTAAATCATATAAATCCACTTTTTTTCAGTGTATAACTTACTGAAATGTGTCATGTCTCATATAATTGCTCAAAAAGTGTTTCAGCCGCGGATAAAATAGTTTGTATTGTAGACAATGTCAGTAAATGTTACATTTAGCCTACCTCAGAAAAGCCATTCAATGTCCATGTACTCTATAGAGAGTTTTTTTTTCAAAAACAAAAAACTGCACTATTTTACATATTCATTATATTTTTACTCTAATGCCATTTAAAAGTTATCATTATAAAAACGGCCTTATATGCAATTGTATACAAATCAGTTAATTTTAACTTTTAATAATAATGTACCAGCTGACAGGGTTCCCCATATAGTTTACAACATTAGTTAAGAACGATTGTTCCCTTGAGAAAAATTAACATCTACTATATATCCAAATCCAAATTAATTAATTCAAATCGCAAGCTCATGAATTCTCACTCCAAGCTGAACTCAAAAGTTGGCTGTCCTGTTGTTCAAACAATGTGGTCAATATTTGGTATATCTACATCAGTTGGCATTGCAATGGCTAAAACTTGACTTTTTTCTGCAACAACTCAGAGAGCTGCTGTCAGTGTGGAAAGAGACCCCTGCACACGTTGCATGCATCAATGAATATATGCTGTTTTTGAGCAGATAAGCCCAAATAAAGAAATGGTTTCAGGTCGAGCCATTCCTAATTCAAACTAATTCAGAGACAACACAAGAGTAACGTACATTAGTTCTCAGTGTAAGCTTTATGATATCATGAGCAAGCACAGCAGGATGGAGTCTGTCAGTAGCTCTTACGTTTGGGACTCAGCAGGGATTCTTTGGTTGCCTGTGCTTAAGTCGTAACATAAATAGGAAGCGTTCTATTTGCTGAAAGGGCAGAATATTAATGAAAGAGTTAAAACAAATCTGAGGAGTAGCCTAGATATTCTTGTAAGGAAAAGGCTTTTGGGGATATTTGGCAGATCTTATTGAATGTTTTGAACAGACCAGTCAATGTACAGCGATTGAGCTCTTCTTCTATATGCAAGATGAGGTTGATTGGGCTTTTTTTTTGATGACTAAATGAATTAATTTAATCAATGATTAATGATTTTTTTCTGCTGGATGATCTCTTTCATTTTCATTGGTACTTGTACATAAAAAAAAAGGGTACACATCTCACAATTGCAACTTCGTCACGCAATTGCAACTTAATATCTCCAAATTATGACTATGTTGTGACTCATTATTGTAGATGTAAGCTTGTTTCCACCACAGAATAAAACATTTTAAAAGATAATTGCGACTTTTTATCTCACAATTGCGAGATATAAACTTGCAATTGCGAGTTATAGTCAGAATTGCGTGATATAAAGTCAGAATTCCGTGATATAAAGTCAGAATTGTGAGATATAAAGTCAGAATTGTGAGATATAAAGTCAGAATTGTGAGATATGAAATCAGAATTACGTGATATAAAGTCAGAATTGTGTGATATAAAGTCAGAATTACGTGATATAAAGTCAGAATTGTGAGATATGAAGTCAGAATTGCGTGATATAAAGTCAGAATTGTGAGATATAAAGTCAGAATTGTGAGATATAAAGTCAGAATTGTGAGATATGAAGTCAGAATTACGTGATATAAAGTCAGAATTGCGTGATATAAAGTCAGAATTGTGAGATATGAAGTCAGAATTACGTGATATAAAGTCAGAATTGCGTGATATAAAGTCAGAATTGTGAGATATGAAGTCAGAATTACGTGATATAAAGTCAGAATTGTGAGATATAAAGTCAGAATTGTGAGATATAAAGTCAGAATTGCGAGATATAAAGTCAGAATTGTGAGATATAAAGTCAAAATTGCGAGATATAAACACAATTCTGAGAAAAAAAGTCAGAACTGCGAGATATAAACTCGTAATTGCGACTTTATATCATGCAATTCTGAGAAAAAAAAGTCTTGTGAGATAAAAAGTCGCAATTACCTTTTTTTATTTTTTTATTCTGTGGTGGAAACAAGCTTCCATATTATTGCAACTTTTTATCTCACAATTAACGTTATTTATTAAAACGTTATTTCTCTGCAACAATTTGTTTACATAATTGTGACTTCATATCTCTCAAAGTTAATTAATATTTTACAATTTCGATGTAACCGTAAAACTACACTTTCAGAAAAGTTTTTTTTTTTCTAAAATATTAAAATAATACTTTATTCAGCAAGGGCGCACTACAAAAGTCAATCAATCAAAAGAGACGTTTATAATGTTACAAAATATTTCAAGTTCAAATAAATAAAAAATTTTTACTTTCTATTCATCAAAGTATCCTGAAAAAAAATGTATCTCGGTTTTCACAAAAATACACTTTTTACTGTATTTTTTACTTCATTTTTTGATCAAATAAATGCAGCATTTGTGAGCATAAGAGACTTCTTTCAAAAACCGACCCCAAACGTTTGAATGCTTGTGTATCTATGAATACTAATGAGCTCATATTGAAATTTGCTATAAACGTCATTGTTTTTGACTATATACAGTTACAGAAGTTCTTTAGGCCGTTGTGGGTTAAAAATAACCTCGTCCTGAACTTGTACAATTAAACCTTAATTACATTTCCAAAAACTCAATTGTTTTGTAAGGTTGTCCGTCTGAATACTTCAACAAACATTCATGCAATAAAGCAATCTAGTTAAATTACATCATAATAGAAATAATTACATATGCAGATCTCTTTGAATAGCAAAAACATGGATATACAGTAATAAAATGTTCAGCAATAAAGAAATAAGACACGAGACCCCTGAAGCCAGATGTTTTGCAGAACATCAGCCTGCGTTTATTATGGGAACCCTTAATTACCAGACGAGGCCTAGTAGGTTAGATGCAGTCGTCCTCATATAAGACAACGGGGTATAATTCTGTGTTCATGTTTTGTGTAATGAATTATTGTAAAAAGGATTTATGTAAGGAGGCCAGACATGTACTCAGCTCCACAGCATGGCTATAAGTAAGATTATGTCATGTCTGTGTGCTGTGTGACAATGCCAGTGGTGTTTCTGACTGGATCGTATTGGTCTGCTGGAAACATTCATCCATCTGAGTCACTCATTGTAAATGATGTTTTTTTATCTGTAAGTGGAGCATTGAATCTTTCAGTTTCTTTTATGAGAATGTAGATGAATCAAACAGACTCAATGAGAATGAGTCTCAAATTAGTGACGTCTGATTTGCCTCATTTGAGTCGGATATTTCTAGTCACAATGGGGGAATTGTGTACAGTAATATTGTGAAATATTATTACAACTTAAAATAATGGTTTTCTATTTTAATATACTTTCAAATATAACTTATTTCTGTGATGCACAGCTGAATTTTCAGCATCATTACTCCAGTCTTCAATATCACATGATCCTTCATTCCTTCCTTCATTCAATCATTCTAATATGATGATTTATTATCAATGTTGGAAACAGTTGTGCTGCTTAATATTTTTTTGGACCTTTGATACTACTTTCAGGATTCATTGATGAATAAAAAGTTAAAAAGAACAGCATTTATTCAAAATATAAATCTTTTCTAACAATATAAATCTTTGCTATCACTTTTTTTTATCAATTTAACACATCCTTGCTGAATAAAAGTATTAATTTCTTTCAAAAAAAGAAAGAAAGAAATGACTGACTCCAAACTTTTGAACGGTACTGTATATTGTTACATTGTGTACATTGTAGTGTTGTATTGTATATTGTGTATAAAAGATTTCTATTTTAAATAAATGCTGTTTTTTGTTGTTGTTGTTGTTGTTTTTTTACTTTTTATTCATCAATGAATCCTGAAAAAAGTATCACAGGTTATAAAAAAAATATTAAGCAGCACAACTGTTTCCAACATTGATAATAAATCAGCATATTAGAATGATTTCTGAAGGATCATGTGACACTGAAGACTGGAGTAATGGCTGATGAAAATGCAGCTTTGATCACAAAAATATATTTTAAAGTATATTAAAATAGAAAACCATTATTTTAAATTGTAATAATATTTCAAAATATCACTTTTTTACTGTATTTTTGATCAAATAAACGCAGCCTTGATGAGCATAATAGACTTCTTACAAAATATTCATATATTTGCATGATGAATCTCTTAGCATTTGAATAGCATATCATTCCCACATGCTATAACTTTTGTCTTGTGAAGTAAGATATGGTAATTTGTTTATCACCATATTTTTATTTTTATTGACATTAAATCCAAACGTACATTCCTTTTAAACATTGCTAAAATACACAGTGTTTTTTTTTTTTGCATTGGCTCCTTCTTTTAAACAGGCTTCTCTTTTCACTTAGAGTTGATAGATCATATGTAAGGCATCTCGTTGGTTGCCCTGGTAACGGCGGAGCTGAGCGGGAAGGTGTGAAAGTGCAGGAATACGGGTGTTGTTCCTTTGTCTTCCATCAGATCTCAAGACCTGCTCCTTTACTGGGAACATCAGGCAGGAATTCTCTAAAAACAGGCTTGCGAGGATCTGCTTTAAAAAGTCCTTGTGGCCACTTTTTAGATCTTATGAGCTCCATAAATAGTTGGAGTGACACAAATGTTTGATCTTTTCTTATATTTCTTGGGAAGGATTCTGAGTGAGGAATAAATACAAGCAAAAGTAAGACCTTCATGGAATTTTTTATTTCTCTCTTGGGCTTGGATGTATATTGTACAGCTCTGGAAGGAAATGACAGCCTGCGATGTAAATTAAGCGATGATGGATGGTTTTCTTTCAGGATTCCCCAGATTACATGTTGTAATTTTAGATTTATGAGGGATTGTGGTAGATTATGCGCACTGGTAGCTGTATGATGTGGTTTTTAATGGGAAATAAGATGGCTTGAATTCATGTTAATGATAAACGATGTTGACTTTTCCTGCTCCCATAATCCAGTGTGTTTAGGATTATACTGTTGTTGTTTACACCAACCAGCAAATCAGATTACAAGAGAGATCTCTAAAATAGATATGTCCAAAAAACAAATTTTTATGTCAACAGTGACTCTTATTTGTTAATTTGTGCTTCATGTAAATTCTGTACATTTCCATAAAAGCTGTATGTCTTGCCTAACATCTCCTTGCATCTCTTGCAGGTTCTGTTGTGGTGAAGAATGCAGAGAGGAGGCGTTTTCTTACGATGCAGTAAAACCAAAACATAATCTACCATAATCTCTGGAGAGTAAAGAAGATTTTGATTAGCAAAAAGGAACAAAGGGAAGTGACAATGGGGCGAAAGAAGATCCAGATTACCCGCATAATGGATGAGAGAAACAGACAGGTAAGATGAGGACGTCTGTTTCACAAATCCAAACTGAAATCTGTAGTCAAAAATCTGTCTGGTGTTTTCCCAGTATATCTAGATCTGTAAGTAGATATAAGAAAGCTTTGAGTTGCTACAATCAGAGGTGGGTAGTAACGAACTACATTTACTTTGAATTTGAAAATTTGAATTTGAATGTGGTTACTTTTACTTTAACTCGAGTACATTTCTAATGAAAAAAAACCCTGTACTTTTACTTTGTTACGCTGGGCGACATTCCTCTCTTTATTTTTAATGCAATACATGTTAAGAAATGCATAGTTTATTCCAAGCACGTGTCTCTTTTTTCACAAATGAATCATTCTTTTGAGTCAATTCTGTTCAAAGACTTGATCAAACAAGTTGGCAAAACTGTCTATATTGGTTTGCAAATCTGTTTGAATTATTTGTTCAGTTTCCTGCACGCACTGAATCGTCTGAAGCGGTTTCTCACTTGGAGTCGTAAAAGGAAATTTAAAACACATCAAGAGCGTTGGATGAAGTAGCCGTGGACCTACAGTCAATTGAAAGCAAATCTGCAAATGCATCCTATTGTTTCGCCAGCGATGAAGATCTTTATTAGATGAACATCTGCGTATGCTGTCTGTGAACGATTTCACAGGTATAGCTACATTCGATTTCATTTTATACTGGTAATACATTTTACAACCAAATTACGCTAAGTAAACAATACCACTACTACAAAGTATGGCATTACCAGTTTTTTGGACATACACCTTAACTGATACATTAAAGGGATAGTTCACCCGAAAATGAAAATTACCCCATGATTTACTCACCCTCAAGCCATCCTAGGTGTATATGACATTCTTCTTTCAGACGAATACAATTGGAGTTATAATAAAAAATATAATTTCTCTTCCAAGCTTTATAATGGTAGTGAATGACGTTCCTCATTTTGAAGTCCAAAAAAGCGCATCCATCCATCATAAAAGTAATCTATATGACTCCAGGGGGGTTAATAAATGCCTTCTGAAGCACAGCAATGAGTTTTTTTAATATATTAAAATGAAAAAGTTATTTTTTAAATTGTAACAATATTATTGTTGTTACTAGATATCAACTGTAAGTTTTGGAATCAATAACCAGATTCGTTTTTTTACTTGTTGGTTGCTCACAACATCAAACATAGCGCAAAACTGGTTCACGAGCAGATAACTACAGTATTATGAACTATTTTTTTTAAAGGAATTGGTCAAAAAGACTGACAAATCAGACACAAACTTATACTTATAAGTTTGAAGCGATTCAGTGACACTGAATCAGAATGTTTCTTCACTAAACCACAATTAGTTGGGCTAAAAGAATTAATGGAATCATTAAGAAAAAACAATTCTCATCTTTAATGAACAGCATCAGATGCAGCCAAATGTATCATCATCAGCCCAATCTGTTTAGATGCCTATTTTTTAAAGATTTCTTACAAACCCCTTCATCTTTGTAGACCGTTGGAGCACCAGGAACGTCCCACACCTTCAATCCTAACATACATGATTTATTTCAGTTCAAATGATCGCTCAGGAGTGCCCCATGTCTCATTCGCGTGTTTAATAAATGTACAGGTCAGACTCTGGGTCTGTAGCGGTGGGACTAGGCTGATCCACCTCCATGCTTCTGTACACAGGAGCTCTTGTCTGGGTTCCTCAGTGGACTGCAGCCCCTGTGGTGTGGTCGCAGTAATTAGAGCAGTTCAGGGCTCCACATCTCTCATTAGAAGACTGGTCAGTCTGAGGGCTTGTACAGTCTCTCTCTCTCTTTGCCCCTGATGGCCATCACTCACAGCAAAACCACAGAGACAGGCCTGAATTAACCCAGTCTGCACTGGTATCTACGTTAAAAATACTAACCAGCATCACAAACCCTATCTTGTCTGGGCACTCTTGTTTGATAGATTATTTTTGGTACACACAGTGTTTTTTTATCACTGGTTTACACTGAAGGTTTTTAGTCAGTGACATACAGTACATATGTACAATATATTCCTGTGTAAATGAATAATTCCTCTGTACTGTATGCTGTGATTTTGGTGTCCGTTTTATACAGTATTAGTAGAAATTCATTATCAGCAAGTTTATTTAATGCTTCATTTTTTTAAGTCTGATGTAAGAAGCCTTAAGACTTCCTGTTAGCATAATCATTCACCAGAAAAAAGGTACAAAAGCTGTCACTGTTGCGGGACCCTTTTAAAAGGTACTAATATGTACACTTCAGGTAATAATATGTACCTAAATAAGATACAAAAGTGCACCTTTTGAAAAGGTACTGCCCCAGTGACAGCTTTTGTACCTTTTATTTTTTATGAGAGTGATAGAAAAGAAAACGTTTGGGGTCGGTAAGAGGTTTTTAATGTTTTTGAAAGTCTCTTATGCTCATCAAGGCTGCATTTATTTGGTCAAAAGTACAGTAAAAACAGTAATGTGAAATATTAGTTAAAATAACTGTTTTCTATTTTGAAATATTTTAAAATGTAATTTATTCGTGTGATGACAAAGCTGAATTTTCAGCATCGTTACTCCACATTGTAAATAACTTGACTGTGGTTTGGTTGAATGAATTGGTATTCTTTTATTTTCCAAAAGCGCTAATCATTCCTCATTCACCTCTGTAAGAGTCTCTGGAACTATGTTTAAGCTTTTCAAATGTGGTTATACACTTTGACATTGACAACAAACATTGAAGGAGTTTGTTCTCAGTGTTTCATGCGCTGTTGTAAGAATTTGGCCCTCAGCTGTGAAGTGGTAGCAAGCTTGAGATTCCTCAGGGAGGGTGATAATTGGCAGGAAACATGAGAAGATCTGGCAACTCTGACAGCTGGGTCCCATCAGACAGTCATGAAGAATGACTTCTTCTGATACTATTAATGAACATACACTTAGAAAAATTATCACTTCAGTGTCACATGATCCTTCAGAAATCATTCTAATATGCTGATTTGCTGCTTAGGAATTTACAGTTTTCTCTGCCGAGTGTTTTTAGATGTAGCTTTTGTTCAGATGTATCTGTCCCGGGTGGTTGTACAAAGCGACTAAACGAGGGAACTAATGAGATAATTAACGAACACTAGGTGAACAGAATGAAATTGACACAGACTAGGAAATTAGGTGTGTCCTCGTGGCATACAAGGTCCAACTGAGGAGGGAGGGCGGGGGCTCTGGAGGAGGACATGAAGGAGGGCAGAAACAAACACTCAGGGGCAAACACAACAGTCCATGGGGGAGTGGAGGGAGGGAGGAGCCAGGAGCAGAATGGGCCAGATGATGACCCAGGCCACAGCCAGCACGATGTTCCAAGGCGGAGTCGCAGGAGAGAGGAGCCATTGTGGTGGTCTGGGCGATGGAACCAGGGGTGTGATCTCCTGTGGCAGAGCCGAGGAGACACAGAGCCAAGGTGACACTGCAGGTTCGGAGGGTCAAGACGGAGCTGATGGCTCATGGGGCCGTGGATATTATTTTTTAGGCAGGGATCTGGAAGACTGCAGTTGAGCCAGTGTGACCGAGGACAACGGTGAAGCCGGCAGGAAGGCAGAGCCCGGTGGAGCTGAAGGGATGGAGGGCAGAGGTGCAACCGGAAGCCAGGAATCCCAGGGTGACGTCTGACCAAGGCGTAGACTTGGGGACGAGGGAGCCTGGTGAAGCTGGTGGGATGACGGCCCACGTTGGAGCTGAGGGAGCATTGAGCAAAGGTAGTGCCGATGGGTCGGAGGACCGGGGTGGAGTCCGGAGCTCACTGGAGGCGGAGGCGGGGATCCTAACTAAGGACCAGCGGTGGAAGGGATGATGAACAGGCCGGCTTAGGTAGAGGAGGTGGGAGAGGGAGGCTGGGCGGGAACTCTGGAAACACAGGAAACTCTGGAGACATGGGAAACTCAGAACTGGGCAGAACCAGCAGTAACGGTAGACTCAAGGGTATTACTTACTCAAATAAATCCAAAAAATTACCAGAGTCTCCAGACTTTCACAGCAACAGGGAGTACTCCACTAGTACTCCCATGGGGATGGGCATTGTTGCAGTCTTGCACACCTGGTCAGACTCCAGGGTGGTATCTGGCTTTTTATTGGCACGTTCTCTGCAGCAGGCGCTGGCTCTGTGTTTGCAGTGGAGTTCTGCTGTAGCTCCTTCGGGTGGGGTGAAGGCTGACTAGGCTCTGGGTCTGGAGTGGGACTGGTGTCCTCCTCCGGGCCGATGGTGAATGCAGAGTTGTTATTCACCAGTACCCACTCCACATTTGCGGTGAAATCCTCAGGTGGACCCTGAACTCCAATAAGTCCCTGGTTTGTGACTCCAGGGAGCGGTCATTCTGCTGCAGGCACAATAGCTGAACAGCGGGGAGGTCCATGGTAATGGGAGGTGGGAAAGAAAAGAAAAGAAAAAATGGCGCAATAAACACTGTATTGGTCTTCTGTCACAGGTTGCTGTACAAAGCGCACAAAGACAAAGGAGATCAGCAAAAACAGTCTTTAATCCAATAAATCCAACAGGCAAGGAAAGCTCAGGAAACACAGAATAACACAGCCACGTAAATCCTGATGAGACAGGACAAAGAACTGAACAAAACAGATATATATCAGACTAAACGAGGGAACTGAGATAATTAACAAACACCAGGCGAACAGAATAAAACTGACACAGACTGGGAAACTAGGTCACAGGTAAACAGAACTAAAACACACTGAACAGAACATAGTCCTGACAGTATCTTTGTGCAACAGTGAACAGATCTCTTCAAGTTACTTGAACTCTTTATTTGATATCTATGACATCTATAATACCTACACCTATAAACACCTTTGAGGAGGTTGCTCTGATTTCTGCTATTTCTCCTATAATTTTCATAGGTGACGTTCACGAAGAGAAAGTTTGGTCTGATGAAGAAGGCATATGAGCTCAGTGTTCTTTGTGACTGTGAAATAGCCCTGATTATCTTCAACAGCTCCAATAAGCTCTTCCAGTACGCCAGCACGGATATGGACAAAGTCTTGCTGAAATACACGGAATACAATGAACCACACGAGAGCAGAACCAACTCTGACATTGTGGAAGTAAGTTTCTACACATTAAGACATTGTGTGTTCAAACGCTATAAAATATAAAATCTCAATTATGTTTTGTTTCTCAATTATGATTTGTTTATGATTTAATTGCCAGTTTGAAATTGATTATAAAAGATTAAAGATTTTAAAGTCGGCATGAAATGGAAGTTGCGATCTTTTCTTCCCTATTGTGACATATATCCGAGTAAAACAGCTTCTCAAACAAGAAAAAATGTTGGGTGACTTGATTTTGTCCATTGAAAATTGATTGGATGGTTTGCTATTGGTCGATCTCATTTGAGTAACAGGTTGTCCCACCCTCGCATGTAACCCATTTAATGTGCTCCCCTGTAAATTTAAAGTCAACATGAAATTAAAATATATTCTGTCTATTTAATAAATGCATGTTATAGATTGTATTGTATTCATCTATGCAAATGTTTCATTTTTGTTTTAATTTTGAACTTGTAATTTTCATAACTGCAGTGAAAAAGACTGGTGATATATGCCTGACTTTTCCGATCATTTAGCCCTCTTAAACCGTGCTCAAGTTCATTGGTCTGCTTTTTTGAGTGTAACACCCACATCTCAAAATCTAATCATCAACTGATGGATAAAACCAAGGAAAATGCTCTAAATTTTTTTCTTTTTCCATAATCCATTACACTCGTATGTGTATCACAATAATGGAAGAAAAGATCTGTCACTACTTCTGTTTCATCACAACGTGTCACTCATTTTGCAGTGGTTGATTTATTCATAATCTTTTGACCCATATCTGATTGAATAGGCTCTCACAGAACGGCCTCTAACAGATTACACAAATGTTCCTTGTAGCAGTAGCATCTGGAGATGCGGGCTGCATTTACCGTTGTTGTAATGCAGTTAACAAACAGTTGGGCTGCATTTCGAGCATGCAGGCTGAAGTAATTATAGATCACTGTCTTCTGTGAAGCATGTGCTCAAATTACATCTTCATTGTCACATGCATTTGCTCCATTTACAATTAACATGTGAAGCTAGCCAAGGCTGTTCTGTGCTTTTCCTTTTGCCAAGATATATAAGCAATTGTCATCTGTGTTTACATTTATTCATAGAAGCTTTCATCCAAAGTGATTTTTGCTAGTTTCAGCCTGACGCAGTTATTATTTTCATGTCCAGCTCCACGTTGTTTAAATAGCAAATGCACTCGCGCCCATCTGTTCGCCCATGGGCATGCTGGTCTGAAAACGAGGTGTGTTCAGACGCATTGTTGGCGTGTTGCTATTTTGAGGCAACTGAAATCAACTGTGCCATTGACCAACAAAAACCTGGTCTAAAGTCAATAGCGCAGTATTTTTATTTGTTATTTAAAGGGTTAGTAATATGCGCCTATAGGCGGGTCCATAACGCACATACACTTTGCTTATTACAGACACAGGGACGCACAGCAGCACACAAACATTTTTAAATATGAAAAATTAAAGGATTAAAATGTAAAAGATTATTATTGTGTACATAAATATAAAAATTCCGCCATGTAAATAGTGAATCCGCCATGGCGCGAATGCAACTGGCTTTTAAAGGGAATGGGAGATGAGACTCTGATTGGTTTATTGCATGTTACGGCAGACCGTTTTTCCCGTTGCTAAACTAGCAAAAGTGGATTCGGACACGCCCTAAGTGCACTTGCGCCGTGCTCTTTAGACCATGTGCTTAGATCGTTAAAATAGGGCCCTTATTATCAATGTTGAAAGTTTTTGCTGTGTAATGTTTTTGTGGTCACTGTGATACAATTTTTCCAGGATTCTTTAATGAATTAAAAGTTGAGTGAACAGCATTTATTTGAAATAGAAATCTTTTTTGTAACATTATAAATGTCTTTACTGTCACTTTTGTCTTTTTATAAGAGACTTCTTTAAAAAATCGTAATTATTCCAATCTTTGGACCTGTAGTGTGTAAATTTTTTGTTTGCCAGATAACCACATTTTTTGTATATGCATTATTTGTTGTTATTGTGAGACTAGTTTCTGTTGAGAGACCAGGTTTAAAGTAAATGGTGAATGTTCAGAGTCTAGCAATCTGTAGCTAAATGCTGGTGCTGAAGTCATGTTGAACAGATTTTCTGCAAGTGGTGCTAATTGGTTGTAGCTAAAAATAAAGATCCAGTCTTATCCAACATTCATACCAAGGAAACCTGAGATACTATCAGTCAAGGACGTGGCACTTTTGGCAAGCGCTGCGCTCATTAGCCTCTATTAATCACAAATCACTTACGTGTACCAGTAATGCATTTCTGAATCAAAGTTATGTGTGCTGGTCTCACATTAGCATACCCTACCCTGTTTTACAGCAATATACAGTAACTATGACCTCAATTGCCACTTTAACTTGATATTCTGTTATAATATGTCTCCAAATAGGGATTCATCTTGAAGCTGTTCAGACAGAAAAGTAATAAACCTGAAAAATTCAAAATGCAAGATACAAATGGAGAATCTTGCTTTTGTCTCCTGCTTCTCATATGTGTTTTCTCTATAGTATATCAGAAGATTTTTCATTGGGATTTGTCAGTGATTATTGTGCAATTTTTGTATTTATCAACTTTTATTGAGGTCTACCACTGGAGGCCTAGGAAAGTGGTCATAAAATCCATTAACTTCTCCAACATCCTATAGCCATCAAACCTGGATGGCCTGGAGTTGGTGATGATGATTTGATTGGGGCAGATCCTGTCAAATCAGTCAAAATTTTCACTGCATATCTTTTTGGTTTTGATTTCTTTACTATTAAAGCATAGATTTGTTTTCCAGATTAATAGAGAGTCAGAACCTCTTAGTTGAACTCATCAACCTCTGTCTGAGTCATAGGTGTAATATAAGGCAAGGTTATAACATTAAAGCACAGAGTTACAGCATTACAGACGCCTGAGGATGAGATAAGCTTCTGATTTCCATTCACTCTCATAAGGGCTCTTAAACTGCTGCAAGAGGGTCCTCTATCTACTGTCCTGCACTTACACTTTTGCTTTAGCACTCTAATATTCTGTAACAGGTATGAAAATATTCTGAATACCTGCACTCAGTTTGACCTTTCATTTCCAATGTGATGTAGATTTTTAATGCCATCATATCGTTGTTCTTTGCTGCTCCCTTCAGGTGCTGAACAAGAAGGAACACAGAGGTTGTGACAGCCCAGATCCAGAATCTTCATATGTCCTCACGCCTCACGCAGAGGAGAAATATCAGAAGATTAATGAAGAGTTTGACAATATGATGAGAAATCACAAAACTGTAAGCAAAGTGTGATCGTGACATCTCTGTTATGTACACTACCTTTTAAAAGTTTGGGCTTGGGTAGTAAAAATGTTGTTTATTTCAAAATTTTGGAAAGTCTTATTGAAGTCTACACACTAAAAAGCAGTCCCCCTGGTAAGAATCACGGCCCCTGCATCCAGAAAGCCATATCAACTTCATTAAATGTTTTTATTATTATTATCATGATTCTAATTTAGGAATCATTTGAAATGTTTTCTTGTTTAAAGGCACAATATGTAGGATTTTTGGATTAAAATTCCCAAAAACCAAACAATGTTATATATTTTGTTGACTTGTGTACTTATATTATTCCAAATGTTTCCAACAATGTTTAAATCCAGAGAAATCAGCTATTTTAACCAGTGTAACGGCCCGTGTCATTGCATTGCCTGTTAATGACGTCATTGATTTCCGGTTTTACTTCCATAGAAACCATGAAAACACCAAAGACGTTTTAATATATTATGCATTTTATTAGACAGGTAAGCAACTGTTTGGATAGAAAATGAATCATTGTTATATAGCTCAACATGGTTAGTCTTGTTTGAATCTCGTTTTCTTAATTTAACCGTGTGTAACATGTATTTACCATGCCTCAGAGACAACACTATTTTGTCAAGTGGCTAACATAGCATAATCAGAAAGAGCTTTATTTGTAGTAACATTAATACAGCATTTTTTCCACCATACAATATATTTTAAAATTAATATCATGGCATTGAGCAACACAAGTCATGCAGCTTTTATTAATATGATATTCTAATATCAATCTAGCTTGCAGTGTGAACAAGTGTCTGATACCAGCCATAGAGTAACATTCTAACAACTTTCAACAATGTATTTTTAGTATGATTGTTTTGACCAATTAAAACAGTGCTGCAGTACCCCACAATTTTGTGGCTATTTCATTAGAATGAAATAAAATAAGGTGAATTTAAGTGATCAAACATAACTGTAACAAAGTTCAAGTTCAGAGAAGAAGGAGGCGGACATTAAACGTAACTTTAATCATAAAATAGACATAAAAACAATATGAAAGGAGCTGCCGACTGTCATATAAGCATAATAAAAACAGCAAGGTTAAATGTCTTAAGCTAGGAACACACCAAGCCGACGGTCGACCGTCGGGCAGTTTTCGTGCGTCGGCCAACTAAGTTTTCTCAGTGTGTTCCACACCGTCGGCTGACGTTGGTCCTCGTTGGCTATTTTTCAGCCGATTCGACATGTTGAATCGGCGTCGGCACTTGCCGGTCAGTCGGGCCATCTGATTGTTCTGATTGGCTGTTCAGCTAGCGAACCAGTGCAAGAGAAAAAAAAACGGAAGTGACGAAGCAAGTAAACGACGGAGTCAAGAGGGAGCACACAGAACGCCTGTCTCATTTGTTTACATTTCTCATTCCGATACACGTGAATATTTTAAAAAGATACGGCTGTGTGGACCGAGGCAAGTGAAGACGAATTGATCAGCACGATCCAGGAAAGGCTGATTTATATCTTTATAGCTCTTCTGGTTGCCCGCTTTGAATAACGAAAACAGACTACTGCCACCAGCTGGTACGGAAAGGTATTTCCTCTTATGCAGGCGCAGAACGGACGTGGTACTTGGCCGTCGGATGTCGAGCGTCGGCTTGGTGTGTCAGGGCAACTTTGGACCCAGACGCTGCCAACGTGAGCCGACTCAGCAGTCTGCTTTCGTCGCCACTAGTTGGTCGGCGTCGGCTTGGTGTGTTCCTAGCTTTAGGCTCCCGGCTCCAGCCTGCTTCAGTAACATTAATAAAACTTGAATACATTAGCTCACCCATGAACATGATTTCTGCCTGATCCGAGTCCCGTCAGATGTTTCCATCGGCTGTGGAAGTGAATAATGCCGCCACAACGTGCTATCGAAAATGTCCTACTTCCCACTTCTGAAGTTGTGATTACGAGCTCATCCCATTCAGATTTTGACTTGAGAGGGCGTTCATGTCAAATTTTTTAACTAGGAAACTAGCATTTACGATAATTCCGATAGCATGTGAAGGCAGCATTAGACAACTTCCATGATTCCTCATTCACAGCGTCAACGAACTACGCCTTTGTTATTGTTTTGAATAAGCGACCTCTAGTTTTGAAACTTACATACTGTGTCTTTAATCTAACTTCATCCCTGGACGTCTCTCTCTATATCTCTCTTCTCTGTCTCCATCAGCCGGCTGCTTTGGGTCACCAGAGTTTCTCAATGCCATTGACTTTGCCCGTCACCAATCCCGCCACCCTTCCCTACAGTACAGACAGCTCACTGGACACCCCAGTGTCCCTCAGCGGGGCGAACATACTGTCTCTGTCCTCCAACAGCCTCCAGAGCACCAACAGCACTGCTGTCATGGGTTAGGATCTACATCATTACCATACATTTTTGAATGCAATACCATCATAATGCTTTGGTGTTCAATGCTAATTCCAGTGATGTTTTGAGGTAATTTGGAATGCCATTGATGAATAAGATAACCATTCATTTCCAATATCAAAATATTATGGTATCACCATTGCTTTGGTTCATAGTGTTTATGTCTTGTCAAACTATGCTTAAAGGAATCATTTGGAAATGAAACATTAATTTATATCTAATCCTCTCAGGTTTGAGTGCCTTAAACAGAAGGTTTTGTTTGTTTGATTAATTTTCATATGTTCAGATGGTATGCCAGGTTCCTCAGACGTCACACTTCCAAATGGTGTGCACTCCAGTCATGTGGGTAGGTGTTTTTTTGGTTAGTTTATACAATGTGTTTGACCGTGATGATAAAGTTCCACTAAGTAACAGTCTGTTTAAGGAACACACGTTAAAATTTTGATTTATTTCTATGCTTGCTGTGTAATTCTATTTACATAGAAACCATCCACAAATCAGATGAATGTTTCTTAAAGAGTAGGATTTGTATGCTGTTGACAGATTTATGAGCATGAAGCCATCAAATTTTCAGTAAACTGTACTGCACATAATGTATACTATACTGTACATGCTCATAACCTTCTCTGAAAGTACCCGAATGTCAGAGATACCATATGTGTGTTTTTATGTTTTTTTGAATCAGCTGTGTGTTAATACCTGATGTTGACTGGTGTGGGCAGGATGTGAGGTCACAACCTCATGGAAGCAATGATGCATCAAAGTAAAGACATTTATAATGTTACAAAAGATTTGTATTTCAAATAAATGCGGTTCTTTTGAATTTTCAAAGGAAAAGTAATCAAAGGATGCAGCAAATCAGCATATTAGAATGATTTCTGAAGGATCATGTGACACTGAAGACTGGAGGAATGATGCTGAAAATTCAGCTTTGCATCACAGGAATAAATTACATTTTAAAATATATCCAAATATAATATGTATTACGTAATCAATTTCACAAACATTTTACAGTTTTACTGTATTTTTGCTCAAATAAATGCAGGCTTGGTGAGCATAAGATACTTTTTTTCAAAAATAATAAAAAATCTTACTGGCCTCAAACTGAACGGTAGTGATCCAATAATTTTCATCCGTCTTTACAATTCTTTTGTCACCACTGTGTGGTTGCACTTTAAAGCCCTGCCCACCCAAGGTTTACCTTTTTGACTATGTTAGCTCACAGTTTCTAACTTATGATTATGTTAACCTACACTTCACCCAAACTTGTTATAATCCCCTTTTTTGTTGTGCCTTATTCAGCCAATGGCTTCATCGGTGGTCCGGAAGGAAGCAGTATGGGAAAAGTTGTTTCTGTAAAATCTCAAGCGTCGTCTATAATGGGCCGCAAACCTGATCTGAGAGTGCTCATTCCTTCTGCATGCAAGAGCACCGCTTCACTGGTGAGAGCTCCTTTATCTGGCATCAGCAACAGATCTGCTATATGTCAGTGAAACATCCTGAAATCATTAGATAATGAGAGTGTATTGACCTGCCTGAAATGGCCCTTAAACCTTTTTTTTGCAAGCTGCCAGAAGGAGAGGAGCATTTGGTAAGGGGTATTTGATCATGTTTTATTCAGAAAAACTTTTCAAAAATGACTCATTATCTAGGTCATGAAAGTTTTAAGAAAGTCACTTTTATTACATTTGCCTAGTGTTCAACAGACACATGCTATGAGGCCATCTAGTGGTTCTTTGACACATTAAAGTCAAAGTTTACACTGAAAATAAGTTAGAAGTAATACAAATAAAATAAAAAATAATACAAGTTTAACTGAAAACCACAGATTGTTTGGACACATTCATCCATCCATCCATCCATCCATCCGTCTCTCTGTCTGTCTACATCCATTCATCCATCCATCCATCCATCCTTACATCCATGTCTATCTATCTATCTATCTATCTATCTATCTATCTATCTATCTATCTATCTATCTATATGTCTGTCTGTCTGTCTACTCCATCCATCCATCCATCCACCCATCCATCCATGCATCCATTTATTTGTCTGTCCATCCATCCATCCATCCATCCATCCATCCATCCATCCATCCTTACATCCATGTCTATCTATCTATCTATCTATCTATCTATCTATCTATCTATCTATCTATCTATCTATCTATCTATCTATCTATATGTCTGTCTGTCTGTCTACTCCATCCATCCATCCACCCATCCATCCATGCATCCATTTATTTGTCTGTCCATCCATCCATCCATCCATCCGTCCTTACATCCATGTCTATCTATCTATCTATCTATCTATCTATCTATCTATCTATCTATCTATCTATCTATCTATCTATCTGTCTGTCTGTCTGTCTGTCTGTCTGTCTGTCTGTCTACTTCATCCATCCACCCATCCATCCATGCATCCATCTATTTGTCCGTCCATCCATCCATCCATCCATCCATCCATCCATCCTTACATCCATGTCTATCTATCTATCTATCTATCTATCTATCTATCTATCTATCTATCTATCTGTCTATCTGTCTGTCTGTCTGTCTGTCTGTTTGTCTGTCTACTCCATCCATCCATCCACCCATCCATCCATCCATCTATTTGTCTGTCCATCCATCCATCCATCTATCCATCCAAAACTCCAGCTCTCTGCATTGTTTTGTGTGATGTGTTATGAATAGTTATGTATGATAGATAATGAATTGAGTATAGATTGAATATCATTTTTTGTTAGCCCATATATCTCCACACAAAACCAACTCCTGTTGTTTCCACCATTTTTAATTTAAACCTCAGAGAATAGACCATTCTCAGTCCAGTCAATCACTGACCACACCTGTGGTATCCACGGCAACCCCCAGTCTGCATCCCCAGGGCCTTGTGTATTCAGCTATGACCTCATCATTCAGTACAGGTATATCATTGACCTATACATAATAAATCATCTAATAACACCAGGTTCTGTCCCCCTGGACCTCACGTCACTACGAAAGACTATTTTACTATTTAACTCTTTCATTTCTTACAGATTTTGCCTTGAGCAGTGCAGAGGCCAGTTCTTTACACGGCTTCAGTTCACTAGACGCCGTCACATCCGGTCCAGGGTCTTCATGGAAACACAACCAACATAGTCAGCCAGGGTTCAGTGCTCAGAGGTGAGAACATGACATAGAGGTGTGATGCCACGTTGTGGTCCATTTGGGGCATGCATTTCCCTGCATTCACCCAATGTGTTCAAGCACAGGACATTGACAAATACTTTCAGTCTTTGTCATTAAAGAGAAGGGTTGACAAATTTGTCAAAAGTTGTCTCAGAGGCAAAGTTATTTTTATTACATTTTGCGTTTTAATATTTGAAATAATGTGCACCGATGAATCTTGCACAATAAGACCAGTAATATGTGTTACAAAACTAAATGTGGTAAATTTTGACTTTAAGACATACAGTAGCATTCAGTATGTTTGTGGTTGGTAAGATTTTTTGGTAACACTTTATTTTACAGTGTCCATGTTACATTTATTACATGTACTTACTATAGTAATAACAGTAATTTATGCACAATTACATGTCACATAGTTACATTGTACTTATTCAAATAAGTACAGAGTAATATTAATTAACTACATGTACTTACTATAGAGTTACGGTTAGGGTTAGGGTTTGATTAGGGTTTTAGTGTTACCCCAAATCCTAATCCTACCCTAAATCTATAGTAAGTACATGTAGTTAATCAATATTATTCAGTACTTAAATAAATAATTATACTGTAACAATGACACCTTAAAATAAAGTGTTTTTTTTATGTTTAATGAAAGAAGTCTCACCAAGAGTGCTCATAAAGGCTGCATTTATTTATTTGATCAAAAATATAGTAAAATCAGTAATGTTGTGAAATATTATAACAATTTAAAGTAACTGTTTTCTATTGGAATATATTTTAAAATGTAATTTATTCCTATGATGGCAGATCTGGATTTTCAGCATCATTACTCCAGTCTTCAGTGTCACATGATCCTTCAGAAATCATTCTAATATGCTGATTTACTGCTCAGGAAAAATTCTTATTGTTATCAGAGTTGAAAACAGTTGCTGCTTTAGTATTTTAAACCGTGATACATTTTTTCAGGATTTTTTGATGAATACTAGAAAGAAAAAACAGCATTTATTGGAAATTAAAAATTTTTGTAACATTATAAATGTCTTTACTGTCACTTACAAAACAAAAAATCTCACTTATCCCAAACATTTGAATGGTAGTGTAAATACTGATATCCGTCCTTGTTATCTCTAGAACCACACAACCTCAAGTTCAGGCCTCTGACTCTTCCTCCATCTCCATCAGCATCAAATCAGAGCCCATCTCCCCACCCAGAGAGCGTGCCGGACACTCTGTGTACCCCACCATCCACACCAGGCCTCGGCCCAACTCCAGACAGGAAGTGGGCCGTTCTCCTGCCGAGAGCTTTAGCTCTTCTGGTAGTTCATATGAGGGCAGCGACCGTGAGGACCAGCGGCTGGACTCTCACACGGCCACCAATATATCAGCACAAGGCAGTAGATCATCGCCCGAGACAAAGAACCAGGAAGATCCCTCAGTCAAACGCATGCGCACAGACAGCTGGGAAACTTGACAATGAATGGCTCCTTAAACAAGTAAAATTTCTGTCAACAGATATGCAGACTGCCGAATTCGCTATCACGTTTTGTGCAACAAACAATGTGAAGACACCTCTAAAACAGCAGTGTAAGTTCTTGTAAATGTGTGCAGGTGTTCAGTTGTTTGAATTGTTTTAGAATTTAAGTTCGAAGTAGTTAAAATCTAAGTTGTGTCAATAGACAGTTAAGCCTTGCTGCATTATTTGCAGTATATTATTTTTGCAAGCCAAATATGTTATTTTATCTTTTGTATTTTTATCTGAATCCTTAATCAAAGCCATATAAATATTGATTGGGACTTGTTGGTATTTAGTGTATGTGTTTGATGCCCTAATGATCAAATTTTACAAGACATTTTATTTGGTTTCATTTTTGTGCTATGGGCACAGAACCGTTTGAAGTAAAAACCTCAGTGGAGTGTGTACTTGTTTGTCAAGTTTTAGATGAACCTCAGGTATCTGCATATCAATTATCAACTGACAGCTAAATGACTCGTTCAGGTTGTGGAGAAAAGATGGTAAAATGGCCCAAAAAGGCCTAATAGCAACACCCTAGTGGATGATAAAATGAGCTAAAAATCATAAAATTGCCTTTTCCTCTTAAAACCACAATCCCTCTGTAAGAGAACACAGTATAAAAATGTAAAATTCATAGATAATTCGGAAAATAATTTGTGAATTAGATGTTTAATATCATTTATACACTGTAAATACTGTTACTTTAAAAACCCTGCATTTAACAAGCATTTAAAAAATATATAAAGAATATTTAAATATGTTTTTATCCTTTATTCAGACTCTACTGAGGCGCTGTAAAGGAACAGTTGAGCTTTAAATTCATTTACTAGTTGTTATGTGAACATTGAGCCCACTGTCTCCCATGAGATGTTTAGGTTTTTGCTGCTAATACCAGTTTTTTTTATTACTCATCCTCTTTCCTGATTCAGGAATATTCTTACATGCCATACAAAATCATTTCTCACTCACTTGATGTCAATGCAGGATATGCAGGTTATATAATTCTGTTCACAAATCAAGATGCTGACCCCTTTATTGTTTGTACACCATGATAAATGGCAATAAACATCATATTAATCACATCTGTTGCTTTTAGCTGATTGGAGTTATCTACTTTTCATGTATATAATTATTAACTAGGTCATTTACTTCTGTAGAAGGTTGTTTATGGTTATATAACAGGATGTGAATTCTTTGATGATGTTTGAGGTTTTTTCCTCATCACAGAAGCATGCAGGGTTGACATTGTTCCTACTGTTTTCTCATTTGTTTTGCACTAGGTTTCTACCATAGGCTATACTGTAACTCCACTGTTTTTTTTAAATGTAGTCGAGGGGATTTTTTGAGTGGTCAGAGCAAACTACCTTTGCATAATACATGTGAATTCATTTCTGCAAGAATGTATAATGCTTTGAGTTACATTTAATATACATAAATATGCATTCAGTGATGCATTGCATCAGTAGTTGCTAAAGTAAAACTAATTTGTCTTTTAGCTGACACTTCTTACAATATAGGCCTACTTATTAAAGGGATCAACCTGAAGGCCAAGTGCATGAAAATATATAATGATGACCTACTATCAAAAACTAAATTTATTTATCCAGTATTCATTCTTACTTGAGACAATTTTTGTTTGCAGATTTTATCTGCATGTCTGCATTTTATCTTTGTCATTTTCATGATGCAGAGAGATTTTATGCTCAGCAGAGAGAAATCATGCAAAAAGTCTGTATAATGATAACCTTATCTCACAACTGGAAAAGATTGACAGCAGACAGACTGTTGTGAGAAACTCTGAGGATTACAATCTGATCCATGTGATTGACAGATTAGAGCAACCTTGTATTATATGGGCCAAAGAACGGCCCCGTTGGGCGGCAAATTAATATTTCTAATGGGACAATAAGTGTGTATTCCTCCAGGGGGCGCATGGTGGCTCAGAACGCCGAATTCTCCATTGAAACCTATTAAAATCTCAATAGCAGTTTTATCTTTTTTTGAGAAATGTATGCACAAAAATCTATAATCGTTTCCATTTTGGTTTAAATTTCTACTTGGCTCACAAGTGAAAACGCATGTCATCTATCTCTATAAAATGATTAAGCCATTGATCACAAACAACTGTGATTGGTCCATCTTGACCAGTGCTGAGAAAAGTAACAGGTGTGGCGTGATGACGCTAACGCGCTAGTTGATCAGCGGTCTGAACATTACATTTATAACTGAATAATGGCACTGAGAAACATTTAAACACGCAATATATATTAACATTTATTTTTTTAGACCCAGCCATCCTGACAAAATAAGGACAACTTCCGGGCCAATAATAGCTGATGTTGATTCATGCTAATTGCCGCTCTACTCACTTGTTGTATTTCGGTAGCTCATCAGTGAAGTGCTGAAGCATTACTCATGTCACTCGTACTAGAGTAGGAAGTTAGTGAAAGCGCTGCTGTGAACACATGAGATGTTTTCTCGCTGGTCCAAACCGTCTTTAAAGGAAATGGATTAAACGATGCAACTCAGGTAGGAATACTCCTGATACAGTGATTTATTCAAATTATACATTCAAATGAATGAACGAAATGTTCGGTCATTTACCTGTTGGGACTGTCCCACAAGTAAATGTGCGTGATTGATTTTAATTTATTTTATGACGCTTGAAATGTCTTTTTTTTTCTTCTTTACCTCAATTGTTAGAGCTCTTTCCATATTGTGCAAATATTGTGACATTATAATTAATCATAAATGCATGTGCTTCTGCTAACTGCATTCTGCACATTTTTGGTTGTCACTTTGTAGACAATAATATATCCTCCACTGTGGAAGCGAATGGCGTTTCATTGTTTGAGTTTTGGGAGGGACAATGTATAATAACTATTTGTTAAGTTGTCATCAGTAGGAGATAATAATGTTGGGCTGTCATGCGGCTTTGTTTCTGACATGTTTTTGTGAGTTGAAAAAGCTAAAGAAAATATTGTGCTTGGAATTATCTTACATTACCTTCCTTTTACAGAACACTAAAACAGGTTTCCCATGGAAAGTCATGGAAAAACCACGGAGATTCATTGGGCTAAATGTGTGGGAACCAGATAGATGGATAGACAGACATATATTCTATACTATATTTGAAATTACATGTCAATTGTGGATTTTGGTCTGATTCTTTCGCTTTATGCCATTCCCATTATTTAAAAATTGTCTAAAAATTAGGCCCAAAATGTATAGCAACCAAATGGGAAGGAAACTAAACAAACTCAGGTGTTTATATACAGATGGGTTGTAAATATCATAAAGCATTCCTTTGACATGTGGCTTACTGTATAGCTGGGACGGAGCCTGACTGTACAAATGAATGATTGAAGTGATAATACTAATGTCCATTGAATCAAGTAGACGCCATTTAGACCGATCCACCATAACTGTTACCTCAAACCCAACTTTACTGTCAGCTTTGTTTACTTAAAAGTTAATGATTACATGCAGTTTGAGTAAGCGGTTGTATCTCATGCCCAATTTGGCTGATGTCGGTGTGTCTATGTGTTAGATATCAGTGTTGTCACCAAAGAGATCCTCTTTTATTGGTTGTCTGATTTGAAATGTTTATTAATGTATTCCAACTAGTGCTGTCAAATCGATTAATCATGATTAAATAAAAAATAAAAGTTTGTGTTTACATAATATATGTGTGTGCACTGTGTATAATTAAATATGTATATATAAATACACACGCATACATGTGTATATTTAAGACAAATGTGTTATATTTATAAATAAAATATTTATATTTATATATGATGTAAATTATATAAATATACAAACCCGATTCCAAAAAAGTTGGGACACTGTACAAATTGTGAATAAAAAAGGAATGCAATAATTTACAAATCTCATAAACTTATATTTTATTCACAATAGAATATAGATAGCATATCAAATGTTGAAAGTGAGACATTTTGAAATGTCATGCCAAATATTGGCTCATTTTGGATTTCATGAGAGCTACACATTCCAAAAAAGTTGGGACAGGTAGCAATAAGAGGCCGGAAAAGTTAAATGTACATATAAGGAACAGCTGGAGGACCAATTTGCAACTTATTAGGTCAATTGGCAACATGATTGGGTATAAAAAGAGCCTCTCAGAGTGGCAGTGTCTCTCAGAAGTCAAGATGGGCAGAGGATCACCAATTCCCCCAATGCTGCGGCGAAAAATAGTGGAGCAATATCAGAAAGGAGTTTCTCAGAGAAAAATTGCAAAGAGTTTGAAGTTATCATCATCTACAGTGCATAATATCATCCAAAGATTCAGAGAATCTGGAACAATCTCTGTGCGTAAGGGTCAAGGCCGGAAAACCATACTGGATGCCCGTGATCTTCGGGCCCTTAGACGGCACTGCATCACATACAGGAATGCTACTGTAATGGAAATCACAACATGGGCTCAGGAATACTTCCAGAAAACATTGTCGGTGAACACAATCCACCGTGCCATTCACCGTTGCCGGCTAAAACTCTATAGGTCAAAGAAGAAGCCATATCTAAACATGATCCAGAAGCGCAGGCGTTTTCTCTGGGCCAAGGCTCCTTTAAAATGGACTGTGGCAAAGTGGAAAACTGTTCTGTGGTCAGACGAATCAAAATTTGAAGTTCTTTTTGGAAAACTGGGACGCCATGTCATCCGGCCTAAGAGGACAAGGACAACCCAAGTTGTTATCAGCGCTCAGTTCAGAAGCCTGCATCTCTGATGGTATGGGGTTGCATGAGTGCGTGTGGCATGGGCAGCTTACACATCTGGAAAGGCACCATCAATGCTGAAAGGTATATCCAAGTTCCCATCCAGACGTCGTCTCTTTCAGGGAAGACCTTGCATTTTCCAACATGACAATGCCAGACCACATACTGCATCAATTACAACATCATGGCTGCATAGAAGGATCCGGGTACTGAAATGGCCAGCCTGCAGTCCAGATCTTTCACCCATAGAAAACATTTGGCGCATCATAAAGAGGAAGATGCGACAAAGAAGACCTAAGACAGTTGAGCAACTAGAAGCCCGTATTAGAAAAGAATGGGACAACATTCCTATTCCTAAACTTGAGCAACTTGTCTCCTCAGTCCCCAGACGTTTGCAGACTGTTATAAAAAGAAGAGGGGATGCCACACAGTGGTAAACATGGCCTTGTCCCAACTTTTTTGAGATGTGTTGATGCCATGAAATTTAAAATCAACTTATTTTTCCCTTAAAATGATACATTTTCTCAGTTTAAACATTTGATATGTCATCTATGTTGTATTCTGAATAAAATATTGAAATTTGAAATTTCCACATCATTGCATTCTGTTTTTATTCACAATTTGTACAGTGTCCCAACTTTTTTGGAATTGGGTTTGTATATACAGTATATACATGCAGATATTTCTTAAATGTATACAAGAATGAGTGTGTATTTGTGTATATATACATAATAATTATACACAGTACGCACACATATATTATGCAAACGCAAACTTTTATTTTGGATGCGATTAATCACGATTAATCGATTTGACAGCATTAATTCCAACATTTAAGATTTCTAAACAGCGATTTCTTAGAATTCGACTCAAGACTTTGTCCAAGAGATTTTAGTTGAGGTTATGTTATCATTAACTGCACAGTGACATTTGGTGACTTTTGCAATATTGGATATTTTCTGAAATTTGATTGTAAAATAGGTACTAGATTTAGTTACAGTTCCTCAAGTAAAGTAAAAGTAATATATTAATAGTTCCTCAAAGTGTCTTCTATTGTGTAAATAACCTCAGGATAATATACAAAACAGACTTGAATCTTACTAGCTAAACCTTTTTAGCATGAGAGTTTTGAAATTATTTTCACGGTACAAGAACTATCTGTGGTGTTACTGGAAACCCCAACTGTTTACCCCAGCCATTTCCTCAAAATGCTTAGTTTGCTGTAATCCAGTCCCTGACAATATCTCAGAGACTGTGGCAGGTTTATGAGTTGAATGCAGTAAGATTTGCCATCATGACAGAGTTTGAGGTTATTTGGCATGTCCTGCAGCAGTTCATGTTCACAGTATTTAAACCCTTAAGAGCATTATGCAGCTATTGCCTTGTAGACAAAATTCATATATATACCTATCAAAAGTTTAGGGTCTGTAATAATTTTTTAAATGTTTTTAAAGAGGTCTCTTATGCTCACCAAGGCTGTATTTATTTGATCAAAAATACATATATTGTGAAATTAAAAGAACTGTTTTCTATTTGAATATATTTTAAAATGTAATTTATTTGTATGACGTCAAAGTTGAATTTTCAGCATCATTACATAGAGAAAAAAACTCAACTGTACCTTTAGGGGTACAACTGCTTGTCACTGGGTCCTTTAAAAGGACATATTTGTACCTTTTTTACCACAAAAAGGTTCATAGTAGTACCTTCGTATTTGTACTCTAAGGTACTAACATGCACCTTTTAAGGGTGAAAAAGGTATAAAGATGTAAAAATAATTTTTATAGTAATATTATATATATTATAGTATGTTTAAGAATTTATTTCTATGAAACGGTCTAAAAAAATAATAGGAAGTAGAAACAGTAATGATTGATTAACAAAATTCTTATTGCCAGAAATTTCTGTACTTGGTTGGCAAAGCTTGTCTTCTCATCTCCATAAATCTAGATATCACTTTCTCTGTCTTTTTACGACTCACAAAACACACACTGGCCTTTTTTGATAAGTGCAGCTTAAAGGATTATTTTCAACATTTTATATTCTCTAGTCTAGTCTATTTCCCGAGTGTTTCTGCATTTGAAATGTTCTGGAGTGGTATTATATTTTTTGTTCTAAGAAGCGTTACTACACTAAAAAAATGGCCTTTTTATTTTACTCAATTTTTTTAAGGCAAGTGGTTACACTAAATTAATTTATCTTCATTTTAAACATATAATCAATGTTTTTTTTGTTATTTCAGGTCAAATATATTGAGTAGAGTCCAATATATTCAAGTCTGTGTTTTTGAGTAAATGGAAAAGACCTGTTTGTATTTGACAATCAGTTATGTTGTACAATTACAAGACTGTCTGCAACTAGCACAGCACAATTAGAAAGATACTTGTTACTGCATTGGCATTAGCAAAGCTATTGCTCATTGGACGTAACATCACGCATCATAGTCTTTGTACATGCAGCCATCCACAACCTAAGCAGAAGCTTTACTCTTCAGCACAATGGTAACCAAAAACATCAACGTAACAGAAATTCTTTTAAATGTCAAACATGACTGAACATTAAACATTAAGGGCCCTATCACGCACCCGGCGCAATGTGACGCCAGGCGCGACGCAAGTGTTTTTTGCTAGTTTCAGCCCGACGCAGTTGTCCTGTGCCACGTTGTTTAAAGAGCAAATGCACTCGTTGTTGGGGCGTTGCTATTTTGAGGCAACTGAAATCGACTGCGCTATTGACCAACAAAAACCTGGTCTAAAGTCAATGGCGCAATATTTTTTTTTTTTGTTATTTAAAGCGGGTGTTAGTAATATGCGCCTATATGCGGGTCCACAACGCGCGTACACTCTGCTTATTACACAGGGACGCGCCGGGCACGCCGACCATTTTTCCCAAATATGGCCCTAACAGGGCTTTCCCTTTACTCAAAAACACATAAAATAACACTTAATTTCAACATTTACTCTCCTGATCCAGCCATATGCAAAGCACGCTGGGAACTAAAAATCCTCTGTTTCAGTTAATGCAGCAAAAATCATTCATGTAACCCCAACACAAATGGATTAAGTAAACCTCAATTTTAAATATATATAGAGTTCAATGCAAAAACCTCTAAGTCTATCTGACATGTTTTCTTTTAAATTAGCATTTTTTTATCAGGCTCCTATGTTTAGGTTCAGTAATTTCACTTTAATGGCAATGAAAAGGTTATTAGTCAGTTATTGAAATGCCTTATTTTCAAAAATGTCACTTTAGTCAATTCATGGATATTTAACAAATTCTTTTGCTGCAAAATCAGCTAAGTCCACATCCGTTTCTGTCATAGTTTTACAGAAACACAAGGAACACTGTTGTGTTTAATTGCTACTCGCAAAATCCTGTCATTACAACTGTAACGATGGAAGCTTGGCAAATGAAAGACGGCTCTTTTGCACAGCGTCATTCATCTTGAAATCATATGATTCGATTCATGGTTTAAGTGGCGTTTAGAGGTTTCTGCCAACAAACTGGTATTTCTGAATGGACTGACGCTGGGATTTAGCGGATTTGAATTGAAAGTATTTGATAAACGTATACTATGTGCGGAGAGCATTCGCTCAATATCATTATTTTGACGGAGGTGGCGTTTGCATCTGAACTCTTCATATTTACATGGATTGAACACAATGAAATTAAGTTAGAACAAAATGTAGCAAACGTGTTGCTTTAGCTCATTTTAAGTAATTTGAACAAGCAGCAAAAATCTTTTTTTATTTTTTTTTTTCAGTGTAGGTGTGAATTGCCAGGCAAAAATCATGATGCAGATGACTTGCAGTAAAAAACATAATAGCATCTCAATCGCTCATCATTTGCATCATTCATGTCCGTAGAACATGATGTTTAATTGCTTATGTCAGGTGAGAAGTTTGTTCATAGCATCAAACCTACGTATGAGCAATAGTAATAGTGATGCTTGACTTAGCAAACACCTGCCTCACCTGTCTCTTTTTCATTATCACTGGTGTGTGAAAAAAAACCTGATGTGTAGCTGTAAAGTCAAATGATGCGTCCACACAAAGACGCAGGGATGAGCTTGTGGCTTGAATTACACCCACAACATGTTAGGCCTGTTTAAAACAAATGACAAATGAAATTAAATCAGTCTTTTGATGACACTGTGTGAATCACAGTGCAGATTGATGGGAGTCTCAAACTTATATGTTCTTGATTTATTTCTTTTCCCCGCAAAACAGAAAAGGAATGGAAAAAGTCAATATGAATGTACAGCGAATGTTTGGTCACTTATAGATTTATATGTTCCATTGTTTTAGAGTAGGCTTCACTGAACCTTTTTCATTTTATATATATATATATACTTTTGAAAAGTTGACGTCCTGTGGTGTGACAATAATCCCCATCTAAATGTATTTTAAACAGCATTTTACTATTATTTTTATAGTTATTATGCATGAATATTTAAATAAATCTTGTATGTTTGTTTGAATTGAGAAGAAACATGGAATATTTGTCAATTCATTTGTCACAGCACAGGACCATTTAAAAGGAACTAGTGAAGACAAAAGGTTGAAATGGGTATTCAAACTTAAAAAGCAATGGTAAACACTAAACTTTACACAAACTGAGACTATTTAAGGTGTATGAAAATTAATCAGTAACTCAAAATGTTGCATTGTGCCTTTGATTTAATAGCAAGTCAAGTTACTTAAATGAGCAAGCAGACTGACACGTGTCAGTTTAAACAGGGTTTAGTAATATTACAACAGACTTTGCACTTTATTTGTGGTCATTTGGCACAACGATGTATAGAACATAGAGTATGTACAAGAAATTAGTATCAACAATCAAACTTCTCCCCTTGGGCACAGGCCTTACAGAAAAGGCAGATTTTCTTATAAATAACTTGAATTTACCATTGTAAACCAATAAACAAGGTGAGGGGGGCGACTAAAGGCCTTGGTGACATCACCTGAAAAGAAAAGTGGTTTTACAGTTGGTGCAAGTTATTGCATTTTGATCAAATGTTATTTTATTTTTATTTTTTTCATCTGAATGTTCCAGTTACAGCCACAATATGTAATTTTTCGCCGCTAGAGGTCGCTTATTCAAAACAAAGGTGTAGCTTGATGACGCCAGGATTTCGCTGAGATTTTATTATGCCTCAGACGACCGCTTCCGCTTCTTCCGCTCATGTGTATGTGGGGTAACGCAGCGCTGTTTTATCATATTAGATACATTTGAGTGTGTTGAAAGTTATGTTATAATGCTACTCTGTGCGTTCACTCGGCAGCTACTATGAGACACTTGTTGCACACTGCAGTAAGCTAGATCGATATTAGGCATGGTAAACCATGGTACTCGCAGTAAATCAAGAAAACAAGATTTAAACAATAAGACTAACTGTGTTGAGCTATATAACAATGATTCGTTTTATGTCTAATAAAACACATAATATATTAAAGCGTCTCTGGTGTTTCCATGGTTTCTACAAAATAAAACCGGAAATCGAGGGTATCGCGGGTATGATGTCATTGATAGGCCCTGGTTAAAATTGCTTATTTCTCTGGATTTAAACGTTCTTGGAAACATTTGGGATAATGTAAGTACACAAGTCAATAAAATATATTTTATTCTAGTGGTTTTAAGATATTTTAATCCAAAAATTTTACATATTGTGCCTTAGTGTTTTTAATGTGCATTCATAAACATACAGGCAACACCTCCATTAAAAAGACGATTTGACTCTTTTAACTGAAAGGCGGTACTTTCACCCTACTGCCACAAATACCATTTCTCGAATTAATTTTTCTATGAGTGGTCCACTTTTATGGTGTTTTTTCATTCATTGTAAAATCAGGAACATGTTCTACAAAAGTAAATAGGGTCAGATTTCATTTCATGTTGATTTTAAAGTGAAATTGCAAGTATGGACACCTGCTTTCATCATGCAGGGACTTTTTTTGTTTAATTTAATTTCTCGTATTGTCCTTGCAGGTCTTGGTCACAAGCCAGCTCTAGTGTGTGAGAGAGAGGCCTTTACGACCAACTTGCAGAATTCACCTAAACACACACTCTTACGACCTTCTCATGGAGGACAAAAAGTCTGTAATTGGCACCTTACGCCAAAAAGCCAAACTCTTTCGACACTCGCGGGTTGGCAGTGACAAAAACCCCAATAAGCCAGAGGTCAGGGAGGAGCGCTTGTTGGACCAGCGGATGAACGCTTCTGTCGCAGACGTCACGGAGCGGAGTTGGACATCCTCCCTAATAAGCCCCTCCCACCAGAAGCCAGCTGACCTCCAGCCATCCTCCAGCAGCCCAGCAACCCCCCTCAGCGTGACTCTGCGAAAGAGAGGGGGCGGAACCGGGCTGACCATGCTGATGGACTCGAGCGGCTGGCCGTCACAGGAGTCAGTCACTGATGCCCCATGTGAGGAGCAGAACATCTCCAAATCCACAGATGAGATGGATCAGGTGCTGCGCTTGAGGGACACGCATCTTCCTTCATCAGAGAGCTTGGCAGAGGTAAAGCGTGTCGGTTTTCTTGATCTTTCAGTTGGGTTAATGATCACAGGAGGGAGGAAGTTTTCTGCTTTTTATGGGCACCATCTAGGAAGATTGTGTTACACAAACCTGTTTGCATTTGATGATTTTGGTGAACTTAGTACTTCCTCATGTTCTTTTCATTTTTTATAAACTGATAGTCTGCAAAACGTACTTTTTCTGTTGGAATGGATAACATTTGCATGCTTTTCTTGTAGTGTTCACTGCTTTTGCATGCTGTCAGCATTTTAATTTAAACGATAAGTAATGCATTCAAGTTAGATAAGGCTCATTCAATACAAAGTTTTTCACCATCTTCTATTGTGCCTATTTAACTCCAGAGAAGGGTGCAAATCATCTCTCTATTGTGAAATGCAGTTCCTCTGAACATGAGCAAGTCATCACTGCAGGAACTTGTCATAACATTTCTAAGCTCTAAAATGTGGTAACGCACAGTTAGAACAGGCCGGTGCTTCTCCATTTGTTTAAAATGCAAATGATCACATGGGACGTGTCATGCTACCTTTACGGTATTGAACGGCACTAAAAATAAACACGCAAAGGGAGATCTTTAATGGTCAGGTGGAGGTAGACGTTTTGTTAGTTATGTAACGCTGCTTTCTTTTGCATTGGTAAGCTTTCACTTTTATTGTAGTGGAGTTATATTTCTGATGCTTCATATGGCACCGCTTGTGTGGATAGTATGCGAGAATATTTGTTTTTACGGGTGAGTCAGCTTTGAGTTTGCAAGACGTTAAACATTGAATCACCTGACCTTAAAAAGTTTACCTTGGGATTTTCAGTAAGGAAGGAAAACCCTACACTTTGCTTTGTTTGTCAAAGAACAAGATCCTTAAAAGCTTTTAAATTAAGGTAATTTACAAGTGGTATATGCTTTAGTAATGTAAAGCCTTGACTGCTTTTTCTTAGCAGTGGAAACTTTTTAATTCCTCAAGTTCTTTGTTGCAAGTTTTCTGGCTTAGCAGTCATGTTCCCTGGGGCTAAGGAATTTTTAATAAACACATTAAGACAGATGATCTTCAGTGTTAATCTAGAAATATGTGACATAAAATTCAAAAAGTCAGCACGACAAAGTAAAACACATTTTTATCACTGTTAACTTTAAGAGACTGTGAAAAAAAATAGGAAATATATTTACACCATTATTTGTGAATTTGTGGCTTTTTTGGTCATTTCACTCTTCCGTTTGTTGTGTTTGGGAAACAGAAGCCGCATTTCAACAGAAATGGTTCAGATACTTTCTCCATACATGACAACGAGCACAATAATGTAAGTATTAGCGTGTGTGTGTGTGTGTATTTTGTTGTTTAGTCTACTATTAGATGATATCAAAGGACATTTAGTAGGGTACATGCAGCTGACATCGTACTTTAAATGCCCATGAAATGGACCATTCTGTCCACCACAGTGTTCCTGAGCTGACATTGAAGGCTCAAGGTTTGCTTCGTGACCATGTTGAAGTTGAATAAAACATGGGATTTTACCATGGTAGCTGATAGTACTCCCTAGTCCTACATTTTATGTGGCATGTTAACAAATAAATTGTCTATGAACTCTTTTTTTTTTTTTTTTTTAAATTCAAAATAAAAATGTATTAAGATGCGTTTTGGTCGATCGGCTCACAAGTAGACGAGGGAGATACATTCCCTTTTACACCTGGTGTTTTAATCCGTCTCTTTTGTCCACTTTCAACCTCTTCTGTCCTGATTTCTTCGAGGGGAGAGTCTATGGACAGGCAAATTAATGGGCTTTTTCCAATCTTTTAATGTAATGGATGAAATAAGCTTGTGCAATATACATATGAACATGAATATAGTTAAATAAGTTTTATGCATTGATTCTGTGTACATGAAATTATGCAATGGATCTCTTTTGCGATAGCCATGCACTCAGCTTTCGTCATGTTTTCTGTACTCTACTATTTAGTTTGGGGTCACTAAGATTTTTCTTATTGTGAAACAAATTAATACTTTGATTTAACAGTGATGGATTATATTAATTAAAAGTCAAAGTCATTTATAATTTTATAAAAGAGTTCAATTTCAAATAAATGCTTTTAAACTTTTTATTCACCAAAGAATCCTGAAACAAAGCATCACGGTTTCCTCAGAAATATTAAGTAGCACAACTGTTTTCAACATTGATAATACCGGTAATAAGAAATGTTTCTTGATCATCAAATCAGCACTTTAGAATGATTTCTGAAGGATCATGTGACACTGAAGACTGGAGTAATGATGCTGAAAATTCACCTTTGCATAACAGTTATAAATTACATTTTAAAATCTATAAAATAGAATGAGTTAAAATTGTAATAATATATCACAATACTACTGTTTTTACAGAATTTTTGATCAAATGCAGTCTTGATGAGCATAAGAGACTAAAACATCATTAAAAAAATCAAAAACATTACAAAATGGTACACACCCCAGACTTTTGAATGGTAGTGTAAGAAAAAACCCAATCTCAATTCATATGCAAATATGACCTCATAGCTGTTAGATTATGAAAAAATAGCACTCTGTCAGTGTTAGTCAATGGGAGATGTTCAAACTTTAATGTTCAATTTTTTTTAAAAAGCATAATGAAAAATAGTAAAAAAGAAGTAAGTGGGATAAAGCGGCTTGAAAGTACTATAAAAAGAAAGTGTATATTTGAGATGTAGTAACTGGTTACCACTTCTAGGTTTCTAGATTTCATTTTAGGTGACCTAAAAATGACCTTTTAGGTTTTTGCAATTCACTAAATAATCAAAATACTCAATACTTAATATGAGTTCATAAAGTGTATGTGTACAAATTGTAGAACAATGACAAATAAAATGTTGCTTGAAATAGTTTTTTATTATAACGTCACACTGCTGTCACTGTTTGAAATGGCATGTCAACTATCCAGATAGGATGTTTCTCTCATTTATTTTTGACTTTTTTAAAAAAAAAATCAGATTCTGGACATGAGGACAGAGACTGCTGGAGTTAGTGAGCATCAGAGGGAACCTCAGAGAACATATCTGCTCACTATATGCCTAAAGGAGGGACGTGGACTGGTCATTAGAGACCGCTGTGGTGAGTGTCAAATATCGGTATATAAACACAACACACCCTGAAGCACTACACACATCCTACATTTCAATAAAAATCTGTGGTTTTTGTATTGGTGCTTATTTGTCAAATGGGAGGTATCGATAGATGACGTGTGTATTTTTGTCATTAAAATACTTGTTCCTTCCTGAGTTTACTGTATAGAGAAAAATGAAAATAAGCTTTCAAAACATTGCTCTGTTTGTTTTAGTGGTCTGATATGGCTACTTCTGACTTAACCAATAGCATGACTTTGGGGCAGGACTATTTCTAAGAAGCCGTTTAGCGGGGAATTCACTTATTTTTCTCAACAGACAGGGGTTAGAAACTCATTATTTTTGCAATTCCATTGAGTGCTAGTGATGGCATAGAAATTAGACTCTTGACCTTTAAAGGTGCATTAAGCGATTTTCTTTTTTTTTCTTTTTTTTTGAGAAACACTGTTGAAATCGACACCGAAACAAACACACCCCTCCCTTAATTGCTCCACCCCCGAAATAGCAAACATGCTATGCAACACAGGCAACCAGTAATGCCTCGTTCAGACTATCAGTTAAAATCCGATTGGAATCTGATCATATTTAGCAAGTGTGGACGGCAAAAAAATCACATGAAATCCATTTTGAGCCTATATGTGGTTTGAAATCCTATTCAAATTGCATTTCTGGAAATCCTTTTCAGTCTGACCGCTCTAATCAGATTTCGCATGGTTTATATCGCTTTTTTGTAAAACGTAAACATGTCAGACGTTGTTCTAGAAAACATGCCGAAAGTTGCAGCAGAAACAAGATTGTGTTGTTGCAAAATGCCAGTTGAGCAGATATTTCAAATATAATGAAGACATGTTGAATTTTGAAAAGCCTCCTACCTTTCTGCCACTCAGAAGACATAGTAGTTTAACATGGCGGCTACATATTGTCATGTTGTAAATAAGACATCTGTATTGCAAACCCTTCCACATTGCTGCTGTTGTTGTTTTTGGCGTATGCCTATACAAACACAACGTCATTGCCATAGAAACCAATGCAGATATTCCGGAAAACGAAGGAACACACAAATCGGATCTGAAAAGTTGCAATACTCAGATTACTTGTGTATCCGATTGGAATCTGGTCTTAATTATTGACTGTCCACAGGGATTTGGACTGATAGTATGAACATGAGCAAAGTGCTCACTTCACTTTAAAACACGCAGTGCTAACAGACTATATACTTATTTAATTAAATTGCAGTCATTTGCTGTTGGGCACAAAGCCATATTGCACTTTCAATTTTAGTTTGTTTGACAGATACTTGGTGCAAAGCAATGTTAGAGACCTTTTTATGTTATTATGAGAAGTACTAAAATATTTTCGGGAATTATTATGAAACCGTGGCGGCACAGATTAGACTGGTGGGCCGCCACCGTCTAGGTAATTAATGGGAAACACTCCCTGCATCCCAATGTCCATACTATCCATCCTAAATAAGTATGTGAGATTAAACTAAGCGTGTCCCAAAGCTTAGTATGTTGAAGAGTATGCCAGAAGTTCCCGGATGGTCTACTATTTCTGGTAGATTTTCTGGTAGAAGTGTGGATCCTTGCACACTCTTAACGATTCAGTTCAGAACTACAAACACGAGTAAAAACTGTTAAAAAAAACTACAAAACATGGCGGATGTGCGCAACCGATGGTTAAGTAGAGAGGTTTAGATAAAGAGGTTTGAGTGACTAATAATCAACATTTAAGCTGATAAAAATATTTATTTAATGTTATCCATGTTATATTTCATCTGCAACAACAATGTGAACTTTTATAAAGATCCGTTTGGCCATTAAATTTTGAATGCATCGTTATGCATTAATATGAGTAGAGTCTCCGCATGAAAAACCCGCGGCTGGCAGATCAACGTTCTACTGCATTTTTCTCCGATATGGTAGGAAATAAAATGAAATGAACCATTATACCTATTTTATTAAATGACAACAATAACATTATTTTATGACATGATAGTATGTCCCAAAGCTTGTCTGCTCTTCTGCTACACACTCAAAAGTATGTACTTTTTCTTCACAAAAACAGTACATACTTTTAGGGCGTAGTATAAGTAGGCGAACTGGGAAGCAGCAACTGTCTCAGCCATCTCTCTTTCTACAGTTTTACTACAAATGTCCCGCTTTCACACTCTCTCTCCTCCCCCATCATGTGTGTATTGCTGATTGGCTACAAGGGTGTTATGGTGCTCTTTGTTTTTTCTCCTATCTACACGGCCAGGACTATGTACAAACACAATATTTTTTTCAGCTCACACACAGAACAGACCTCTTGCAAATATTCAAAAAAAAAATGTTTTGGTGTTGATTTAAACTTTCAACAGCGTTTCTTAGAAATTGCTTACTGCACCTTTAGTTATATGAAATGTAACGGAAAAAATAAACATCAAAATGATAAAGTTGCAGCACAAACCCTAACAAACTGCTTTGACCGTGACGGTGTTAGTCTTTAAATGAGCTTTATCACTGATCACTGAGTTTTGCTTTGGTTGTCTGTGATAATACCAGAACGTGTGCATTGCTTTCATACTTCATACAACATTCCTCCCAGCACATTCAAACCTGTCTGTGGCCACACCTGGATAGATGCAAGGCACACCTTGAACCTTTAATACGACTATTGACTTTACTGGCACGAGACACTCATTTAAGACAGACAGACAGGTGGGAACTAGGATATGCATTGGTATACTTCCTCTTTCCCGAGTTTATTTACTGCTGTTTATTGCGTCTGCTTGCGTCATTGATATGTGGCTCATTGAACAAGCTCTTTTCCTGTTTACCAGTCTGTGTATTTTGCTTTAATTTCATGATTTGTGGTCGTAGGCCTGTTAAGCTTTTTCAGAGCTATCCTGTTGCCACGTTTTCTCAAAAAGATGAAACCAATCTTAATTGATCCTCCTTTACCAGAGTCTAAAGCTGTTAGAAAAATTAGGATACTGTTACTGACCTTTTTCCACAATTTGTTAATTTGTGGTTTTCTTATGTGTCTTTTATACGATAGAGCAGCTTGAGGTTTTACAGTCAGTATTTGCATATTATAATCAGTGTTTGCACACATGCCCTTATTGTTGATGATATATTCACCTATTATATTGCCATTTTAAAGTCAACATGAATTGCTGATTGTAACTCATTTTACTTCTGTACAGAATATTTAGTAAACAATTCAAATATACCACTAAATATATTACCAAGGCTGCATTTATTTTGAATAAAAACAGTAATATTGTGAAATATTATTACAATTTAAAATAACTGTTTTCTACTTTAATATTGATGTACTTTATTCCTGTGATGGCAAATCTGAATTTTCACCATCATTTTACAGTCACATGATCCTTCAGAAATCATTCTAATATGCTAATTTGCTGCTCAAGAAACATTTCTTATTATTATCAATGTTGAAAACAGTTGTGCTGCTTTATTTTTTTCAGGACTCTTTGATGAATAGAAAGTTCAAAACAACAGCATTTATTTTTTCAGCATTTATCTTTACTGTCACTTTTGATCATTGTAATTTGTCTTTGCTGAATAAAAGTTTTTTTTTTTTTTTTTACTTTTCACAATAAGACCAGGAACATTAAAGCTGTCTTTAAAGTGTGGTTGATGAAGGGGCAAATAAGAGGACAGGACTTGCTCAGACTTACTAAATGTTGCACTCTACTGGTGCAACAGGGTTATCAGACAGCTAAACAGGTTGCTTTTTTTTTTTTTAAACAGCCTTATTGAAGCCCCTATTTTTAGCCATCGTTTTTTATAGCAGTTGACCCTACCAGAGGTAGTTGCATTGCAAACTTTTCTTTCTCTTTCAAAATGATAGTCTTCTCCGGAAGTGGGCTGGTTTTGCGTCATTCACTGATGTTGCACTTAAGTATTAACCACATCCTTGTCAGAGGCAAACTCACACACATGTCATCTGATTGAAGGGAAAACAATTGTGAGTGCACTTGCATGAAGTAGTAAGAGTTGACTATTAAAACAAGTAAAATATAATATCACATATCTTTACACACTGAATACATGAGTGTATGGATCTTATTTTTTTATAAATGTTTGAAAACTTTTTTTTTAAGGTTTCTTAATCGTGCATATGACTTTTTTTTTGGAGGCGGGAGGGGGGTAATTCCTTTTGACATTTGGCAACCTGAACTAACTCATTGTGCCATAAAAGGTCATATTACTTAATGTGACATTACCATATCATGAGGGTCTACAGGGGTTCTCTTTGTGATGTAATTTCCTGTTTTATGGTTTTGTTTTCATGTAACAAAATGGCATGCATGTTGGTTATACAATGTTTGATCAACAAAAGTTGCTCAAATATTAGTGATATTTTAAAGCAAATCTGCAAAAAAAAAAAATAAATAAATAAATAAAACACTTATACTACTTGTAATTTACACTACATTGTTTACTCTATAACCCAATCATACAAACAGTATCAACATTTTCATTCGGGGGGGGGGGAAAAACATCTTAGGAGACATGTATAGACATATAGTCATTGTCTGTAGGAACTGCATTTTAATTTATTTTTACATTTTTTTAAAAATGTAACCGAAATTTTAATTTATATTAAGATGAGCAACAGGTCACTTAGCTTTAACACCTACAAGGACTATAGCGCAGAGTTTTTTTTTTTTTTTTTTTTTTTAAGTTATGTTTTTGGCCTTTTTGTGCCTTTATTGGATAGGACAGTAGAGATTTGGGGTGGAGAGAGAAGGGAACGGGATCAGCAAAGAACCTTGAGCTAGGAATCAAACTCGGGTTGCCGGAGGCGTAGTTGCACTATATGTTGCCGAGCTAACCACGAGGCTATTGGCGCAACATACATTTTAAGCAAATTCAGGTGGTCAATAAAAAAAAAACTTCTATCTCCATAGGCACAAGTGATCCATATGTGAAATTCAAACTGGATGGGAAGACCTTGTACAAAAGTAAAGTGGTGTATAAGAATCTCAACCCTGTCTGGAATGAGTCCTTCTCATTCCCGATCCGCAACCTGGACCAGAAACTCTTCATCAAGGTACATGTTTATTTTGCTGTGGCAACTTCATGCATTAACTTTCACATTATGCTGTGATATGTACTGTATAGGTACATTAAGCAGTCCCATCCATCGATTATTCAGGTTTACGATCGAGATCTGACAACAGATGACTTCATGGGATCCTGCGGTGTTGCGCTGAGTAAACTGGAACTTGAAAAGTAGGTCAATCTGAAATGTTTGTGTTAAAGGTCAAACTAAGAGTTTGGTTTCTGATGCTTTTGTTCTGTCTGTTCTACAGGACCAGCGAGATGGTGCTTTCACTGGACGACCCCAACAGCCTGGAAGATGACATGGGTGTCATAGTCATCGATATCTGTTTATCTGTGAGGGACGGCAAAAACAAAAAACATGTAAACAAGGTAATGAATTTAAAGAGCTGCTTAGGCAAGCTAACAACCAACTAACTCCACTAACTAAACGTTTGTGCTCATATTATTTGTTTCTTTTATGAAGAAATGGGTCCAGAGGAAAAAAAGAAGCTTCACGGTGAGAAGGTTTAGTTTTAAATTGACTCTAATCTGTTACTAATCGTTTCTTGATTCTTGAGTGGTTGTGTCAGTGCTCTCTCATGAATTTATCCAAATACTTCCTGTAATATTTTCAAAGTAAATTATTCCACAAATAATGTCTGTATGTCAATGTGCATGAAAAGAGAATGAAGATTAAAACAAACTAAATTCACAACCAATATAACAGTGGTTCTCAACTTGATTTTATTTATTTATTTTGCACCTCAAATGGTGAACAAAATGTTTTGTTTTTTTTAAATTTTGATGGTTTCCTGCTCTCGGCAGCCAAAAATTGACCACAGAAAGCACATTGTGGTTGGCACAAAGCATGTTTATTGCAAATAACTTGTAATCATTTTAACCTGGGTTATGCCTTCTTCGATCTTGCATAATATTTTTCATAGTTTTTTTTGAGAATGACTTGACTAGTGACAGAAATCATGTAGAGATTGATCGGATGCATGACCTTTTATGTCATCAACAAAAGATACATGGTGTTTTTTTCCTCAGTTTTAAAAGTTAATAAGTCTGTTTATTTAGCTTGATTATATCATGCATTTTATTATTTGCATTTATAGTAGAATTTATACCATAATTTTTCCCTGCACAGTTCAGAACCACTGCGATATAGTAGCCAGAAACTTTGCATAAGAGTTCTCAATATCACATCCCAATATTTTTATTGATCCTCAGGGAAGTACAACAGAGCATAACAGACGTCTCACAGAGTCTATGAAGAAGAGTCAACTCTGGACCGGCATCTTTACCATCACTCTGGTGGAGGGGCGGGACTTACCACTGGATGGACAGGCCGATGTGTTTGTTCGCTTCAAACTGGGAGATCAGAAATACAAAAGCAAGGTACTTACTGGGGAACGTCTGCATGACCTGTTCAGCCCTTCGCTGATGTAGTTACAAACTCCTTAACTTCATATAAACATTACAATTTTAAGATTTAAAGAGGATTGGCAATGCAGTTTTTCTGCTGTAAATGCTGTAAGTTTGCCTTCATTTCCACAGAGTCAAGTGAAGAAGGTCAACACACAGTGGAGAGAAAAGTTTGACTTCAACCAGTTCCCTGATGGCTCCAGTATTCTAGAGATTGAGGTGGTGGGAAAAGAGGGACGGAAATATGAAGAATGTTACGGACAGTGAGTTCAAGAAATAAACTAAGCTCTATTGACAGAAGTTAGCATAATATCAATTACATCTGAAAATAATATTTTTTCACAGTTTATGGTAAGGCACTGGTAGTGGAACCAACGGGCAAATTTATATAGGACTTTATACATTGTGGCATGTGACTAGTTTTATAGAATCCCTGTAAAACCCTGTCTGTCCAAAGTTATACAGTGTCCAATATTTCAACTCCTGCCATGACTATATAAAACCAGCCGATGTACATTGCAAGGATATTTTTTTTACATTAGAAATATAACTATAGGAAATGCATAACTAGAAGTTATATACGTACACTACCATTTAAAAATGTGGTGTCACTAAATTTTTTGGAAAGAAAAAATGATTACTTTTATTCAGCAAGGATGCATTAAATTAATCATAAGTGACAGTAAATACTTTAACGTTGTAACAAAATTTATATTCTAAATAAAGATTGTTCTTTTGACCTTTCTTTTTAAAGAATCCTAAGTAGAAAAATATCTTACAATTTCCACTTTTTTTATCAAGCAGCATAACTGTTTTCAACACTGATAGTAATAAATGTTTCCTGAACAGCAGATCAGCATGATTTCTGAAGGATCATGTGACACTGAAGACTGGAGTAATGATGCTGAAAATTCAGCTTTGCATCACAGGAATAAATTACATTTTTAAATATATATTTACATAGAAAACAGTTACTTTCAGATTGAATTTATATTTCACAATATTACTGTTTTTACTGTATTTTTGATCAAATAAATGCAGCCTTGGTGAGCAGAAGAGACTTCTTTCAGGAACATTAAAAATCTTACCAACCCAAACTTTTCAATGGTAGTGAACACTTATAAAAGTGTTTACACCACAAAACATGATGAATTTTACAGCTCAAATAATTTCAAATCATATTCTTCATAACTAGTGTAAGTTAGTGTAAATACATTTTACATTTGTAAGCATATTAATCAGATAAGATGATAAAATGAAAAACCGAAATCAACATGTATGCCACAAATGCTGCCGATAGAGCTTAGCTTGAATTAATCACAGAACATTAAACTTAAAGACTTTCTCAGGGAATTAATTTCCTCCTTGTAAAGACTGGTTTTGTGTTTAAGGCCTTTTGTGTCTGTGTGCACATTGCAGGTGTGAGATCAACTTGTCCGGGCTGCCCTTGAACCAACCCACATTGTTTACATGTGAGCTTGACCCGGGCAGGGGCAGGCTGGTGTTCCTTGTCACTCCCACTCCCTGTACTGGAGCGTCCATCACGGATCTCGTCGCCCCTCCACTGGAAGAGCCTCATGAGAGAGACAATATGCTGGTTAAATACGTATGTTAAACCGCCCACTCTAACAGAGTACTTCTTAATGCAAAGTACACAATGTAGTGTGTACTGCATACTATGGTATTTTTTTTTAAATGTGTATAACAATAATCCTGATCTCACTTAAAATTCTTTTGTTTTTTTTGTCTTGGCAGAGTTTCAAGAACTCCCTGAAGGACATGAGAGATGTTGGTTTTCTTCAGGTTAAAGTGATAAAGGCCACTGACCTCATGGCTGCTGATCTAAATGGTATTATTTATAATTTGTTGATGACAAAAAGAGCCTTTTTTAGTTGTGAGCATGGATGTGAGCATCAACAACCACAGTCATCGAATCTTCTGTATATTTTTAGGAAAGAGTGACCCATTTTGTGTCCTAGAATTGGGAAACAACCGACTGCAGACCCACACCATATACAAAACCCTCAACCCTGAGTGGAATAAAGTCTTTACTTTGTCAGTGTCACTATAACTTTATTAATGTACACTACTATTCAAAACTTTAGGGTCAGTACGATTTTTTTTAAACTGAAATTAATACTTTTATTCTTCAAGGATGCATTAAATTAAATAAACATTACAGTAAAAACATTTATAATGTTACAGAACTTTTCTATTTTAAATAAATGCTGTTCTTTTGAATTTTGATAATAATAAAGAAAAAAATCCTATCAGCGTATTAGACTGATAGACTGAGCATATTAGAATGATTTCTGAAGGATCATGTGACACTGAAGACTGGAGTAGTGATGCTGAAAATTCAGCTTTGACATCACAGGAATAAATTACATTTTAAAACATATTCAATTAGAATTTTGAATTTTTGATCAAATAAATGCAGCCTTGGTGAGCATAAGATTCTTCTTTCAAAAAAATCTTACAGACCCCAAGCTTTTGAACAGTAATCAGTGTCAATTCTATATTTACAGGTATATCAATAATCAATAATTAATAGTGAGATTTATTCAATTTCTCTTTACGACCAGCCCAGTAAAAGACATTCATGAAGTTCTGGAAGTGACTGTGTTTGATGAGGATGGCGACAAAGCCCCAGATTTCTTGGGGAAGGTGGTCCTTCCTTTACTTTCAGTAAGTGCAGAATATTGAAATTTTTCTTTACAGTGAGGGCAATGGTGTGCAAGACATCTTTAATTGTTAGAATTGATATATTGATATGTTTGAATTGCAACAGGTACGTAACGGTCAGCAGGTTGCTTGTCCTCTGAGAAAAGAGAACTTGGGAGGATTATCTAAAGGAGCCATAGTACTGGAGCTGGAAGTCATCTACAATTCTGTGAGTCTTGACAGATGGCAACAGAGAGATTTATGCCTTTAAAGGTAGGGTAGGCAATTTCGGAGAGGCTAGCAATAGCATAAGCATAAGATCCCACCCTCCCTTCAGAGCGCTCTCCAAAACACATGAACGCACACAGTAGAGTGTGCTACGCGCCATGCGAGACGGCGTTAAATTACCTCATGTCTCAAAGCACATACCATCCAGTCATTGCATGCAGACTGAATTTGGTCCTGGGACTTCCACAGCAGATATATGTATATGTTTTAATATTTAGACCACTATTGTTGATTGCTATCAGGATGTGAAGAGAGATTCAACCAGTATAACAAACAGTGTTTATGAAAAAAAAAAAAGCCCTACCCTATCTTTAATCTATATTTCATTGTAGTCTTTCTTAGTACTTCACTCAGATAACCAAATTTTAAATTAAGTTTACCTATTAACCTTGAATGTTCTACAATGCATGGACTACTACAACACACTACCTCATAAACCGTGCAATATGCTTTCAGTGGCTTTATGTGTACTTCTTTCTATATACTTTTAATTCTTAATTTTTTACTTTGTTTATATACAATATCAGTGTCCCTTGCTCTCTGAGAGTTGCCACTCTAAATTTCACTGTCTTACTTACAGAATAAGAGATACATTTCAGATACATTTTCAGCACCTGATGTATATTCTTGTGCAAATAAAGTATCTGTGAAAAATGTCATATGCTTAGATATTGGATATTTTTTAGTGTTTGTTTGTTCAATGTCTTGACCAGGTCAAAGCAAGCATTAGGACCTTCACGCCTAGAGAACAGAAGTTTCTTGAGGACACTGCTAAGTTCTCTAAGAAGGTATGACGTCTCTAGCATCAGTATAGTATATAGCATGAGTTCACAAAGAAAAATATGAGCTGGTAATTGTTGTATCAACAGGTTCTTGCCAGGAATGTTCTTCGTGTGAGGAACCTTTATCGTGCAGTGTGCCACGTCAACCAGTTCATCAAAAGCTGTTTCCAGTGGGAAAGCACGCAGAGGAGCATCATAGCATTTCTGGTGAGACACATTTTTCGTCAATCTGGTTTTGTGCTATATGATTCAGCAATAAATCTTACCTTAAGACTCGTGGTTCCAGATGGTACTAATTCAGTACCATGGTATCATTATGTTCATATACTCTGGTATTTGCATAGTATTGGTAAAAGGTATTTCAAAGAATACAATAGTAGTACCACAGTACCATGTCAGGTAAAATGTAAATGCTTTTTAGTACTTTTCTGTTATCTAGTGAAACATTTTGGATGACACTTAATTTTGATGGTCCCGTTTAGACATTCTGGGCCCTATTTTAATGATCTGAGCGCATGGTGCAGGTGCACTTAAGGCGTGTCCAAATCCACTTTTGCTAGTTTAATGACGGAAAAAACGGTCGGCGAGCCAGGCGCATGGTCCAAAAGGGTTGTACCTAGTCTCTTAATGAGTCATGGGTGTGTTTTGGGCGTAACGTGCAATAAACCAATCAGAGCCTCATCTCCCATTCCCTTTAAAAGCCAGTTTGCTTGCACCATGGCGGATTTGCTATTTACATGGCGGAATTTGCGAGCGGAAAGACTGACCGCTTCTCCAGAGAGGAATTAGTCTTTTATTTTTAATATTTAAAAATGTGTGTGTGCCCTGTGTGTGTAATAAGCAGAGTGTACACGCGGTGTGCACCCGCATATAGGCACATATAACTAACGCGCCCTTTAAATAACACAAAAAATACTGCGCCATTGACTTTAGACCAGGTTTTTGTTGGTCAATGGCTCAGTCGTTTTCAGTTGCCTCAAAATAGCAACATGCCAACAATGCGCCTGAACACACCTGGTTTTCAGACCAGCACGCCCATGGGCGAACAGATGGGCGTGAGTGCATTTGCTATTTAAACAAACGTGAAAATGATAGGGCCCTCTGTTGACTATAAGTAACTTTGCACCTACATGTCAACTAACTCTCATAAGAGGATTAGTAGACTGTCTGCTTAATATCTGCTAACACTTTATTTTGATGCTCCCCCACAGACATTCTACTGACTATAAGTAACTTTGCAAGTACATGTCAACTTATTCTACTAACCCGAACCCTAACCTAACAGTCTACTGATACTCAACTAATACTCTAATAAGAGTGAGTTGACATGTAGGTGCAACGTTACTTATAGTCTATAGAATGTAATTAATCGTAACTTCATGTAAATTCATGAACTGTTAAAGGGATAGTTCACCTAAAAATGAAAATTGTCATCACTCACTCACCCTCAAGTTGTTCCAAACCTGTGTGAGTTTCTTTCTTCCGCTGACCATAAAAGAAGATATTTTAAAGAATGTTGGTAACCAGACAGTTGACTGTAGCCATTGACATCCATAGTATTTTTTCCTACTATGGAAGTCAATGGTTACTGTCAACTGTTTACCAACATTCTTTAAAATATCTTATTTTGTGTTCCTTTTGTGTATTTTAATTTTTGGGTGAACTTTCCCTTTAATAGAAGCATTGGGATTATGTAAATACATTAGTTCCAGTCTTCACGAAACCTAAATCTTCTATGTGTTCTCCTGCAGGTCTTTGTTCTTACAGTGTGGTACTGGGATTTCTACATGCTGCCCATGTTCATGGTCCTTCTCATCATATGGAACTATCTCCAGATCGCTTCTGAGAGAGTCACCAGAGACCTAGTGGGTGATTTTTGGCTTAATTGCACATTTTAGTAAGACTCCAGACAACCAGCTTGTGTTGTCTCTGATTATAGAATATCAAACAGAGTGGACTGTTTTATCTGGGAATTTAGTTTAGCATTTGTTTTAGTGGTTTGAAACTCACTGTAAATGTGACCGGCTGACATGAATGAGCAGTTTGACTTCCTCTGATATGGATTGTCATCTCAGATAAAATTTAAAAGCATTCTCTTAAGACCTTGTTAACTTTAATTTTAAAGTGATTACAAATAAAGTCTTTCTCTTGCAGGACACCATGGAGTTATATGAAGAGGAAGATGAAGATGAAAAGGTATAATTCTTTCCAATTCAAAAATTTCCAGTGATTAAGCAAGGCATTGTATGTACTGGGTTTTTTGTTTTGATTTAAAATGTGTCTTGTAGGAATCTGAAAGAAAAGGTTTGATGGAGAAAATTCATATGGTTCAAGAGATTGTCATTACAGTCCAGAACCTTCTGGAGGAGATAGCATGCTTTGGTGAAAGAATAAAGAAGTATGTGTTGTTTTTGCTCCTTCGTTCAAGCTTTAAATTTCTGCTCTCACGTACAGTATTATGTTTGTAAATTTGTAATGGATATTGAGTGAATAGAGGTAATTGCATAATATACACACTACTGTTCAAATGTTTTGTTTTTTTGAAAGAAGTCTCTTGTGTTCACTAAGGCTGCATTAAAGAAATAATTTCATCATGCTCATTGTAAAACTGCAACGTCTTTCTTTTTTTTTTCTCCTCAGTACATTCAACTGGTCAGTGCCGTTCTTGTCTAATTTGGCCTTCCTGGTTCTCATTATGGCCACAGTAATCACTTACTTTATTCCAGTACGCTACATTATTTTATTATGGGGTAAGATCACAGCTGTGTTACTGTCTAACAATGGAATATGTTTTTCTTTCAAATCAGTAAAACCATTGAACTCAAATACAGTTCCTTAGACGGTGCTATGAATACTTGAGTTATCAGTACTAGAGATTGTTCAGCATTATGTTAATTTTTTTAGGTATACATAAATTCACAAAGAAACTACGCAATCCTTATGCCATTGAAAACAATGAGGTGATGGATTTCCTCTCCAGAGTGCCTTCAGATGTCCAAATGGTAATTACCACAGAATTTACTAATTCTATACACTAAAATGCTGGGATCTGTAAACTTTTCAGCTTTTTTTTTATATCGTAATGTGATGGTTTCTCTACGGATAAGATCATTGTCCATTTATCAATACAATGTCTTGAAGGTATAAATATGTCAATATAATTGAAAGGTCCTGGCAAGTTTTTCCAAAAAAAGTTTAACATCTAAAGAAATAACTAGTATTTTTTTATGAACATGACCAGTCATGTAACCCAACCTACAATTTAACACCATAATAAACAAACTTTTCTTAACTCAAACTCTGACAAAGTCTTGTTTCCTCCACAAAATAAAAAATAAAAAGTTAATTGCAACTTTTTCTCACAATTGCATGTTTGTCTCACAATATCTTACAAAGAAAAAAAGTCTGAATTGAGAGATATAAACTACGAACTGTGATAAGTTCATATCTCACAATTCTGACATTTTTCTCAGAACTGAGATATAAACACACAATTGCAAGAAAAAAGTCAGAATTGTGAGTTATAAACTTTCAATTGCAAGAAATAGTCAGAATTTCTAGTTTATAACTCACAATTCTGTCTTTTTTCTCAGAATTTCTCACACAATTGCGAGATATAGAGTTGTAATTGCAATAATCTGAATTTCTAGTTTATATCTTTATTTCTTACAATTGTGAGATATAAACTCACAATTGCAAGAAAAAGTCAGAATTGTGAGATATTTACTTGCAATTCTGTCTCTTTTTTTTCTTATTCTATGGAGGAAATTAGCTTAGAAAGGGCTTTAAGAGCTGTTAGAAAAATGTGGTTGTGCATATTTAAAAAATGTGGTAGCTGGTAGTGCATCTTTAAAAACATTTCACGTGTAAAATTAGATGACTAAATGCTCCGCCTTTTCTCAGTTTGCTCATTTGTCTGGAAGCTTTTCGCGTCTTGAATTGTTTTTCTTCTTCATTCAGACGCAGTACACTGAACTGAGCAGCTGTAGTGTTTACAGTTCGTACAGGAGAAAAAGAGCATCACCGTAGACACTAGAATGGGAAACGCTGGTCTCCTGAGAACATTCTGTGTGAACAACCCTTGAAGGTGCCAGGACTCGACGGCCAGGGAATGATTTGAGCATGTATTTAAAAAGGTGAATTGCAGTTGATCTGCTTATTGTATTGGAGTGAACTGAAATCATCCCCATCAGATGGTCCGGTCTTTACTGCTGGGTCGTGCTAAAGCACCTTGGTTAATGACACAGACACACATCAAGCTCTGTTGCATTGAGTGATGAAGAAATGTAACTTGAAAAACTGAATTGTAAAAGTATAAATTACACCACACTGGGTCTTAAATATCCATCTATAGATGCAATGCCTGAATGACACATCATGAACAGTATGAGTGCAATACAATGTAATGCTTTGCTTTGCTATTTTATACTTCTTTGCATAAACTTTATCCGACTAAGATATGTTTTAAAGACTTTGTAAAGTCTCATTCTATATGAGTCACGTATATTTTTTGAATGTACATAAACAGAGAACTGAACTTATATTGTAACAAAATTTACCATATGTGGTTTAGTTCTTTTGAACTTATTTTTATAATTTACACATTGTTTTAAAGTCTTTTTATTTACATCTTAATTTTTGCAAGGAAAAACGCGCTTGAAAATGAGTACATTGAAAGTGCCTTTGACAAACTCTAGTTGTGTGAACTGATTTTTAACTACACTCTCTTAAAATGTTTATTTTTGTGCAATATAAGGTTCTAGATGTTTTGTATCTCGAGTGGTACAGTAAGTGTAGACTGCAAGTACACTTCTAATTTGTATTTCCCAGTGTTTTCTTCTGCTCGGGTGGATATTACAGTATATCACAGATGTTGTAAAACGATTATTTTCGGTACTATTTGATACTACTATGTACAATAGGCTATAAATGTACACTTTGTATCATAATCATTTCGCAGTAAACATTTACTTAAATACAGAGATGGCTTGGTGTGTACTTCTCATGAGATTTTATAGATCTTATATTACAGAATAAGCACAATAAATGATAAATTAATTAAATAAATGCAAATCTGAAAGTAAGAATGTGGATAAAGCAATAACCCTTCAAATTCCTTACACAATGGTTGTTTGAGAATATTCAGCCACATAGTGGCAGTGTTTTCCTTTAATGGGAACCTATCCTGCTGTTCATCTTTTGCGCTACTGAAAAAGCTGAATATCTGATCAGGGGTGCGTGTCCCAAAAGCAACGACCATATTGGCTAACAATGCTTTTGGGAAACGCACCTTTTCCTAGCTATTCAAGACAGTTCAACCGAAAATAAAGTCCTGTCATCCTAGAGTGATGCAGAAAACCTAGAAACAAGTTATTAGCACAATCAGTTTTATTGTCTTGAAGTCTTTTTTATGGGTTTTTGATTAAATTCCAATAAGATCTGTTTGTTTACACAAGCTCAAGATATTTTCACGTTTTATTCTTCAACATAAAATACTACATCATTAATAGGGGCTACCCCCTTGTGAGTTTTTTTTTGTGGTGTATTGAAAAAGACGGTTAAGATAACACACGTACATCCCGGAGTGCGTGTTTACATCTGGAAGACATATTTTTTTTTAGAATGTTTGTTTGCTCATCTGCAATACGTCTATAGGACGTTTTCTGTCAGATGTCAAATAGACGTTTAGACAATGTCTTTAAGATGTCAGTTTTACATACATTCTAAAACATAGAAATCTTAAAGACGTCTATCAGATGTTTGTAAACGGAGGCTTTCCAGATGAAGTGATCTTTAACTGACATCTTGCAGACGTACGTGTGCTATCTAAATGGGATTAGGCCTACAGAGGTTGTCGGGGACTTTAGCCGAAACATCATAACACCGAACAGGTAAACTCATCTACTCACTTTCCACAGCCTCATTGTGTTTATACTCGCACTCTTGCAAACTATTATAACTGGAAGTTTTTAAAACCGTTTTTTAAATAAAGACAAAGACGTGTCGGAAGTTTAGTAATGGTGACATTGATGGCTTTTTATTTCTGTCGATTTTATTAAGGCTATAAAATTCATAAGGATTGTGTTCATCTGTGAAGATTATTATGATGAACAAAACGTGTAAGAATCATAAACCGAGTTTATGTTCTATATGTCATCATCCCTGCAGGAATCTGTTAACTCTCATATTAAAATATCTTCTTTTGTATTCCACAGAAGAAAGTCAGTCATTCAACGGCATAAGGGTAAATAATGACATATCTTTCATTTTTGGGTAAACTAGTAGGCAGCACTGAATTTCATTCTCAAGAGATGGAAATCCTGAATGTAGCTCTTTCACCAAATAGCCTACATTGAATACTTTTTGATCCAGCACACTGAAACGCACAAAATCTCTTAACACCATGTAATTGGCCCATCTTAGAACTATTTTCAGTTTTAAACACTCCCTCACTTTTTGGATAATGAGAGGGCTGCTGTTAGAACTAAACTGAAATAGTCATTCCTCACTACGAATACATGTAGGGATGGAAAGACTTATTTTTACCCTGGCTGAACCCTCATTCGTCCTCACTCCTTCCTTCACACAGAAAACCAGTCCTAATTAGCTCCTGTGAGCATTTAGCCATTAGCAGAAGAATAATGTCATGTGTGGCCACAAAGATGGAGCCCCAATGGATCAACAAAAGATCAAAATGAGTTATGTGATAAGATCTTATCATAAGATTTTATCATATAACTCATTTTGATCTTTTGTTGATCCATAGCCCTGGCTATGAATTGGAACGTGTCTAGAGGCATGATAGATAAGATTCTTATCTATCATGCCTCTAGACACGTTCCAATTCATAGCCAGGGCAGTTGTCTGAAACAGCACAGCTAATTGTGCGAGGACTCGGAGCAGCAAAGACTGGAAGTGAGTAGTTTGATTTAATTTTCCATGAGTATGCTCATGATTAACCCTATAAAACCTGAGCTCATAGCCTACTCAAAGTGGAACAACACACCTCAGTCTGATATCTTGTAATGTAAATCAGTGAGATCTTTATAACAATATAGGGTCTAAACATCTGTTTATATGCAGATAAGAGTCAACCAAACTATTATAGTGAACAAGACGACAATATCATGAGGACAGTCATTGAGAGTAAAACACAAACTAAGGAAAGATTCCATCAGCTGTCTGCATATAAAGGGAGCTCCAAAGTGGCCCTTAAAGAGCTCAGAAACCGCCTCCTTTCTCCCGTTTCCTCGCAAGACACACTGTGTAGCAGATGGGGCTTCATTCCCTGAGGAGGAAAAGAAGGGGGAGAGGATGATGGGGGGGAAAGGAGGGGTCCAAACACCTACAGCATTCCCCTCTCTATGCCTTTCTCCAAGCTAAAGGAATCTAGGCCAGACACACAGCAGAAAAAGAGAATGCAATGGACAAGGCCTTTTCAGGGCATTGAATTAAGATATTACGGCAGAGGCAGACCAATCATTTCGGGCCGACTTAGTGATCCAGATAATTGAATTTGACACTCAGTAGTTCTATTGAACTCTACCTGAAAACTATACCAACTGATGCTTTTGTTGTTTCAATGCAGACCAGCTTGCCAAGCAGTGAAATTATAGTCCAGATACTATTTTGAGAAAAGTAGTAAGCTACACCATAGACATGTATACGTAGATGGCACATTCAACTGCTCCAGATACTTTGGTGCGCCCGCCATATTGGAACGGTCAGCGTGTTGTCCTCACTCACAGTAAGAATCAATGATGCCACAACATTGCGCAGCTTCTGGTTGTGAAATCGCCGAGATTTAAATTCTTGAATAAATTGGATAACCTTTTACAGGTAAAAATGTGTTGGTTTGTGTTTTAATATGTATTAACTCAATATTACAGGTTTTTACTTTGGTACTTTTTAATGTTTTTACTTTTTCTATAACTTTTTAATGTGTTAGCTGACGTCTTCCTCCGTCTTGTTGTATTGTGTTAATTTACTAAATTCATCTGCTGAAGTCTATTGTAGATATTGATATTCATATATGCGTCTCTGACGCGCAGTCAAATTGCTCTCGAATGTTCTCGGACCGGCTTTGACCGTTCCAATATTAGGGATGTGCCGATCCCATACTCCGGATCGGGTATCGGTCAGACAGGACCGATCCAAATCCGATACTGTGCGTATAATATTCTGTGTTACTGTTAAGCCCCAGTGCCCCACAAAAGACACAAAAAACATTATAAAGCATCATCAACGCTTCGTGCACTATATTAAGTGTTCTGAATCCATTCCATAGTTTAATGTGAGGTAGGCCTACAGATGAATATTGAAGTCATTAAATTCAAGTTCAGTAAATGCTTCCCTCCGCTGCAGCTGTCAGTCATTCTCCATTCAGCTTTCAAACTGCGTGTTGCGTTCGGTTACGAGTCAACACGATGAAGCTCTCTCCAAGATGATTCATGTTCCTGTTATTATGCTTGATCTGTAGATAACGGCTGGAGTTTATTGCGGTTTCTAAATCGTGTTACTTTTCTTACGGGTGTCTGTTAGATCACAACACTGGACTAGAGATTGTATTGTTCTTCACACGCATGGTAACTGAAATTTTTAAACTGTTAAAAGAAAAGGCTCAATAAAATATTGCATAGATAGATACACTACGCATCGATATATCTTCCCTTTGTGTTTTGAACTTTTTAATGCGGAGCGCTGTGCGCTGTGACTCCATGTTGCTTCAAGCGCATCATCCTGCGCACGGGATGCGCATACGCTCTTTGTGCCGCTCTGTATTGGAGCCTTTCGTATTATAATACTTTTGCGCAATGAAAGATACAATTTTTTTTTATTATTTTTTCTTTATAATGAAGTTGTCTGTATTTAGTAGATTGTGTTTAACACACAAAAGAGTGATTATCAGTTCAACACACTGAGGTATAGAAATTCTACATTGAATTTTTAAACAAAACTACACTGATATCGGATTGGTATTGCTATCGGCCGATACTCAGAATTTTTGGTATCGGATCAGATCGGTTCTGAAAAAATGGTATCGGTGCATCCCTATCCAATATGGGGGGCGTTTTATAGCGGCCCATAGAAACAGCTGCTAATGAGGCATCTATGTATAAATATATATACAGCCAACTATCAACTGGCTAGTTAAGCTATTTAAGCAATAGTTTTCAAAATATACTAGCCCACTAAAATAGGCTATATTATTAGAGTTTAAAGCTACATGTAATTTATGTAATAAAAATAAGATGATTAATGAGAGTGCGCAAAATTCTACCTTCCAAGTCTTTAATTTACCCACTATGACAAAAATTTTATAAAAATCTTATAATTCATCTTACAGCTAGCGTGACGGATTTCGCGGGAAATTGCATAGGCCTACATACAGTACATCATTCGCCTATGCGTGAACGTTATATCCATACACAGAAAATGCCCCGTCTATGGTGTGGGAGTAGCGTTAAGCTGAATGGTTGTCTCAGCAAATGAGAAAAACTGACCAAAGGTTCATTCAAATTTTATTTGTCCATTAGCTCTGATTAGATATCCCGTATGCGTGCACGTGTACATCGGTGCTCCGAATCACATTCATCCACGCAGAGCCGAACTACAACCAAAATAATGTTCTTCCGCAAGATGCACACTGTTGTATTATTTAACCATAATAAAATAAAATAAAAACTTGCACATGTGTAGCTTTTAATCAGAGTTGCTTGTGCAGGTTTTTTTAATGAATGCATTTTTGGACACCAGCATTTATATTTTGTTATAAGACAGCCGCCAAAGACATGCCACAGACTTTGCATATGGCAACAAAATAATAATAATCTTCTTAGTGTCTTGTTTTCCAGTAAAAACATAGGCCTACTGATATCAAGCGACCTTGACTTGACATATTAAGTCTTGTTTTCAAAGAGAGTTTATGTATAATTCTGAATTCAAAAATACAGTAAAAACAATAATATTGTGAAACGTTATTACAATTTTTATTTTATTTTAATATATTTACAATGTAATTTATTCCTGTGATGTCCTGATGAATTTTCAGCATCATTACTCCAGTCTTCAGTGTCACATGATCCTTCAGAAATCATTCTAATATGCTGATTTGGCGCTCAAGAAATATTTCTTATTATTATCAATGTTGAAAACAGTTGTGCTGCTTAATTACAGGATTCTTTTGAAGTTAAAAAAATGCATTTATTTGAAATAGAAATCTTTGTAGCATTATAAATGTCTTTAATGTCACTTTTGATCAATTTAATATATCCTTATGAACTTAATATATCCTATATTTTTATAAGAGAAAATTGTTTGCCACAGACTTTGCATAGCCCACTACAGAAATATATTTTGAAGCATGGCAGCTGGTTTGAGCTGGTCCTTAGCTGGTCATGAGCTGGTTTGAGCTAAGTTGGTCCTAAGAAACTAACTCCAGCTCAGGACCAGCTTATAACCAGCCCAGGACCATCTTAAACCAGCTCATGACCAACTAAGGACCAGTTTAAACCAGCTGCCATGCTTCAAAACATACCTAACTAGCAAATGCTGTATATACAAGCAAGAGTTTGTTAGTCGCCAGCAGCACAGCAGCTCCAGACAAATGACTGACACTCAAAACTGTCCTGTTACTTGAGCTAACATTACAACAACAGCATGTCTTGGTTCTTTGAAACATAGTAAAACCAATGTTACTCGCGTATGGAGCAGAAACAACACAACCTCGGCATCCGTTTTCTGGCCTTCCTGCCGCTTCGATCTCTCCAGTGCTGGAACGCTTTAATATTAACACAGTTCCTTGTCTGATCATAACCCTTCTTTTTCCATTGATATTCCTCTGACCTTCTCTCTTTTGTAATGTCTCTCAGCCATCTCTCTTTCTACAGTCTTTATTCAAATCTCTTGCTCACTCTCTCTCCTCCCCCATCATGAATGGACACGCCCCCTACTGCTGATTGGCTACAAATGTTTTGTTGCGCTCTGCCCGATCCACTTTCAACAGCATTTTTCAGAAATCACTAATCAGAGGAAACCAAGAACCAACTGTGTGCATTATACATGAGACAAAATGTTTCCAAACTTTAAAAAGTTTATGGTCCAATGGAGTTCTAATTCATTAACTATCATTTCCACTATTAGGTGCTGTTAACTCTTCCAACAAGAGTGCTAAAATTGAGAGGTTCTACTTAAATGTTTTTAATGTCTTTACAGAAACAAAAATACTAAAAAAAAAAACTTTTTCACATTACTTTAATGAAGACAGCTCATCAGTTTCTGTATCATTACAATTGTATGAATTCACAAGAAGTGCCAAGACACTGTCTAAAATGTCATGTATGATGAGACAGTCAAAATCCTGACAATGAAATGCACTGCAGCTCTATTTGTTTGGGATGCACGCAGATCATTAGTGGCTGAGGTTAGAGGATGGAGGTCTTAACAGTGTCTTTAATGCCACTGAAGCGTAGGGACAGTTTGTTCCCTTCACACCCCTTCATTATCCGAATGCCTGTCGACTGTGGCCTCAATTCTGCAGCAATTGTCTGTACGGTTTGGCACAAAGTCACGGATGAGGTCATATTTCACTCATTTTAACACAAACAAACAATCTTAAAAACAAAGCTCCTTTTATTGGCATCAATGGTTTTTATGAAGAACCTTCCATGGAATCTTTCCACGCCACAAAAGTTTCTTTATAGTGGAAAAGGGTTCTTTAGATCGAAAAAAAAAAGGTTCTTTTAGGAACTTTTCACTGAAAATGTGATGCATGGGAATACAAACGGATAGCTTTGCAGGTAATTTATACCTCCTTTGTTTAGACTATCATCACCATCAGAGGTCATCTTAGATAAAGAAATATATTTTAGTAGCATGCAGTCCAGAATTAAACTAGTTATCTCACAAGGGTAACATTTTTATATATCTTCTGCAGCTAAGAAATACCTCAATACACAGGACGCCTTAAGAGTTTGTGTGTGTGTGCCATACGACTGAGCCTTTCTGTGTCCTGAGAGGCTGTGAGAATGCAGACGTCTCCCATGCTGTATGTCTTAATGCCTGGGGGGCACAGGGACACCGGGGCCCCTGGCAGCTGGAGCTGAGAGAGACTCAGATGGGGCCTGTCTAAGTAGTCACTCTGGGACAAGAGATAGAGAAGGCGAGGGTACAACACCTTGAGAGGAAACTAGCAGAGGAAAAGAGCAGCCAGTATTCCCAAGACACACAGATAAACAAAGACAGATGCATTCATGATAGAAACATATGGATGTACAGTGTTTACATGATATAAGTACAAAGTGACCTATATTATGCAATGGAGATATATATCAAATAAGATGCAGATTTACCACATTGTTGTCTTGGCCAAGTATCTATTTTCACTTTTAGGTATAGTTGAAATAAAATAAGGGCATGGGTACTGGGGCTGAACTCCAAAAATCACCACAAAAATAACTCATGCACTAGTCGTAAATCTTTTAAAGTCATACAATAGCTTTGTGAACAATTATTGACTAGAGTATTATAATAGGTTGCTCTTTTTTGGACTTATATTTGGGACAGCCCCCATCCGTAAACTGTTCCTTTAAACTGTTCTAACATGTTTACATTTATCAGCATCATGTGAGAGTTTGGATCAGAAGACACAAGGTCTTCAGGGAGGGACTGATTCAAGCCCTCTAGGTCTCTGAGGGAAAGGATTTATCAAGTCCTAAAGGAATCCGAGTTCTCTACTGGGATAAGACCATCAACTTAACGTCATTTATAAATATAGGCACAGATGTTTGGTGTATAGTCAAATGTACTGGAGAACTGATGGATTAATTGTAAACATTACTAAGTTAATGTTCATTAAATGTTAATTCAAAGAACTTGCAAATGACTTTTAACACTCAAATAAAGAAATACATTTACAGAATGTTTATTTTTACATTGTATTTATAGGCTTTGGACAGTTTAGTGCACTCAGTAGAGGTTGTCATTTTTTAGGTCACACCCCCATTTGAAACTAGAACTTTCGCACTTGGTTGAAATAATATTGCTGTATCAATCAAATAAATACAGCAGTTATTCTTTTTGGGAAAATCAATCATCAATAGCTTATATTTGTCTTTGCACAAAGCTGTAGTCCGCAACTTTTTTTGGTTAAAAATTATCCAATATCAATTTGAGCAAGGACATAACCAGCCAGTGTTCATCTCCTTACCTTAGCCCAATTCACAACGGTAAACTTGTAATAATGTGTTCTAATTTGAGTGGTACTGGTAGGTTCGAGGTTGTCTTTGCGTCATTACGTCACATCTGTATACATAAAAGAGGAGTCCCGGCAAGTAGGCTATATCGCATGTGAGGATGCTGCAGGTGGCGGATCATTTATAGCCTTTTCTCACAGCAGCTAGAATAATTACATTTATTTAATCCCGAAAGGTCCAAACGACAATCATCAGTGACAACTGGAGATTCACCCGTAGTCAAAAGCAAAAGAAATTTAAAGCTACAGGTAACACTAGAACACACTAAATACATAGTCATGCAATGCTGATGTTGTTAACATTAACAATGAGAACAAAGTATAACAATAATATTAACTTGCACGGTTTGATGTGATGTGAGCTAAGCGATTGTTAGATTAAATCACCGTTGGTAGCGCGATTTACTGTAATGCTTTTTTTCTCAGTTGGTCAGTAGAAAAGTGGCAGACATGTTACTTGTTCAGATGACATTTTCCAGTGAAAATTCTTATTTTGGTCATACTCCAAGACGTAGAATCTGTGATTCTGAAGTACAGTATCCACACCAGTGCAGTGAATGAATGAAAGCCACACAAACTCCTCAAAACATTAGATTCATTGGCGCTGAGGAACCGTGCTGATGCACAACCCTTGTAAAGATAATTCCGCAAATAAATGCAGTTGCAGGTTTCAAACAGAGATGGCGACAAAGAGGCAAAACTTATGGAGCTTTAAGTTGGGTACAAGAAAATATTTTAACGTAGGAAAAATAACACTTTAATTGCACCCCGAGGGCTGTATGATTCTCTTGCATTTTATCCTAAAAGATCAGGATTTATGCAGAGAAATTGCTTGCGTGCATATCTTAAGTTCTTAATGTATCAAACACTAGAGGGAGGAAAAAGATTTCATTTCATGAAACAAAAACTGTATGTAAACATATTTCACTGTAAGAAACCCCCTTTGACTATCTTCAGGCCAAATAAACATTTGTGTAAACTCTGCTAGGCCTAGTGAAAAGGAGAAAAATAGAAATATACTGGAATGCTATCAATTTAGTGTTCATAAAACATCGTTCACGTGAAGAACCTGAGACACATAAAATATGCTGGAAGCGGGGAACAAATTGCAATTGCAAACTGTATCTACTCAACCTTTACCTTTAGGCAGTGGGTCAGGTAATCCTAACATTAACTGGTTTACTAGCTTAGACAAATGTTGTATCCTCACCAAATAATGTGATTGCCTTTTGCAGGGCATCTTACTAGAGACGGCTGGGCTGCAGACATGCACTTGGACATTTGATATTACAGTATCTCCAATAATAATCCACGAGTCACTTCACTGGAGGTAAACAGATGGAGCTGCAGTTTTGCCTGAAGTACTAAATGCCAGGTTGAATTCACATCTGTCTTTTGCAGGAAATAAATAATGCACCAAAACTTGGAAAAAGTGTGTGTTGGGCAACAATAGTTACAGAAATCCTGAAACACTGATTTCAAAATGCATACACTATATTGCCAAAAGTATTGGGACACCCCTCCAAATCATTGAATTCAGGTGTTCCAATCACTTCCATGGCCACAGGTGTATAAAATCAAGCACCTATGCATGAAGACTGCTTCTACAAACATTTGTGAAAGAATGGGTCTCTCTCAGGAGCTCAGTGAATACCAGTGGTAGGTTGCCACCTGTGCAAGGAGTCCATTCGTGAAATTTCTTCAATATTAAATATTCCACGGTCAACTGTTAGTGGTATTATAACAAAGTGGAAGCAATTGGGAACAACAGCAATTCAGCCACGAAGTGGTAGGCCACGTAAAATCAGAGAGCAGGGTCAGCGCATGCTGAGGCGCACACTGCACAGAAGTCACTAACTTTCTGCAGAGTCAATAGCTACAGACCTCCAAACTTCGTGTGGCCTTCAGATTAGCTCAAGAACAGTGCGTAGAGAGCTTCATGGAATGGGTTACCATGGCCGAGCAGCTGCATCCAAGCCTTACATCACCAAGTGCGATGCAAAGCGTCGGATGCAGTGGTGTAAAGCACGCCGCCACTGGACTCTAAAGCAGTGGAGACATGTTCTCTGGAGTGACGATTCATGCTTCTCTGTCTGGAAATCCAATGGACGAGTCTGGGTTTGGCAGTTGCCAGGAGAACGGTACTTGCCTGACTGCATTGTGCCAAGTGTAAAGTTTGGTGGAGGGGGGATTATGGTTGGGGTTGTTTTTCAGGGGTTGGGCTTGGCGCCTTAGTTCCAGTGAAAGGAACTCTTAATGCTTCAGCATACCAAGACATTTTGGAAAATGTCATGCTCCCAACTTTGTGGGAACAGTTTGGGGATGGCCCCTTCCTGTTCCACCATGACTGCGCACCAGTGCACAAAGCAAGGTCCATAAAGCCATGGATGAGTGAGTTTGGTGTGGAGGAACTTGACTGGCCTGTACAGAGTCCTGACCTCAACCCGATAGAACACCTTTGGGATGAATTAGAGCAGAGACTGCGAGCCAGGCCTTCTCGTCCAACATCAGTGCCTGGAAGAATGGTCAAAAATTCCCATAAACACACTCCTAAACCTTGTGGAAAGCCTTCCCAGAAGAGTTGAAGCTGTTATAGCTGCAAAGGGTGGGCCAACTCCATATTAAACCCTACGGATTAAGAATGGGATGTCATTAAAGTTCATGTGCATGTAAAGGCAGAAGTCCCAAAACTTTTGGCAATATAGTGCATCTCTAATACTTCTGATCTGGTGTGTGAATTAAAAACAATTATTCAGACAAAAAAAGTACATCAATCAAAAACAACTTTCAAGTTTTATGAAAGATTTTTACTTTTTGCAAAGTATCACTGAGAAGAAAAAAATATTGGCTCAAATGAAGTGTTTGTTGAGCTTTGCTGGCAGACAGCTGAGGATATTTCGCCTCATTTGCTCTTCTTCCTGCAAGTTTTTAACAACGTGGTGCAATTTAATTTTGTGAATTAAATTAAAATTAAAGCATTTCACAAGATAAACATATTCATGCAAACCTCTGTGGCCAAGCTACATGTTGGTGATAAATTATCTACTATTATACTGCAAAAAAATGAAGACTACAGACTTTAGTCAGGTTAGACAAAATTGAATTTAACATGGATGAGGGATAGACTTAGAGTCTTTACAATGGCAAGCACTGAATAAAGGTTTTAGATAATGTAATTTTAACAACTTTTAAAACCGTTAAATAACCATTAAATAATCGTCCATTGAACACACTGTATTCTCTCCCTCACATCCTCGTTTTCATTCATGTCAAAAATGAAATATGGCACTACCCTGATTAAGGTCTATAGGACTAATTTTGTAGTTATCATTGAATGAATTCAGTGAGAAACGACTGGAATATGTTATCAAATTATTGAACAAATTTTGACCATCTAAGCAGCTTCAAACATTGGTCTTTAACATCACTGTCCTACAAGCAGATCACTTCAGATTAACATGCCAAAGCTTCTCAGGTTCAAAACAAGTAAGACTTGTTATTGGCCAGCAATGGGAAATTTGTGATAATCTAAAGTATAATTACATATCGATGTATAACTATATATCAACACTCACTTGTAGTGCTTTCTGTAGTAAAAGCGTTGTATTATCAAAGCATGAAGTTCAAATTCTAAATAAATAGAATGTTTGTTCCAATATACTGACATCAGACAAAAACAGGCACAATTTGTACAAGTGCTTCGTCCTATGACTGCTTTCAAAAAAAACAATGTTTGAGTTAAAAGGCTCAGCTTCAGCTGAAGAAATCTGTAGCAGCTCATTCAACCAGGACCAGAAGATTTCCTTGACCAGCCACAAAAAGAACATAGAGTGGAGGAGGAAATTAGGGACTATGGCCATCAGTCAGTGATTCCTCTATGTCCAGTGTCTGTGAGGTAGAGCTGCAATAGATCAGTCCGTGGCATAGCTTCTGAGGGAATGGAAGCCATGGAGTTTCTCAGGTAGAGTTCCAAACCTTCACTCGGACTCATAGCTCATCATGGTTCCTAGTAAGGTCTTCACCGTAGTTGGTGGCCTGGCTGCCTACAAACATGTTCCAGTTCTCAAGAATCTCTTCTTTGGTCAGCATCTGGTCCTAAAAAGTGTAACATTTCATATAACGCATTATTATGAAACAATCGGGGGGGGGGGTCTAATGCTATTTCATGCATTCTGACTTATTTACACTGTTAAAGAGTTGGATTCTCATGCTAAACATTGCCAAAATTTCAAAAAATGAGTTGGATATATGACAGAGTATTTCTGTGCCTTCAGGATTCGAATAAGTTTCGAAAAGTTTTTTTCAAGTGGGCTCGAAATTAACTTTTTTCTTGGTAGCACTGGTGCTCCCAACTTCAAAAAGTTAGGAGCACCAGCAAAAATTTAGGACCACAACTAAAATGTTTATATATTATATTATATCATGTTTAAGTGTGTGTGTGTGTGTCAATAAAAAGTTGCTTGTCTGGAAAAAATTGGATTTTTGTGTTATAAATATAATTTATTCTAAAGCAATATTCTCACCAGTGTTCTATCAGTTCTATCATAGCCTATTTAAATCTGCATATTTGTAATATTTACCCCGAGGGCATTTTTTTTTACCTTTAAAAAGGGCATTTTTCCCTAATCTTATTAAAGGAATGCTTCATCTTTCATTTCTTTCAAATTCTTAAATTTGATCAATAAATTAAATTAGAATAAGGAGACACTATAGGACTGCTGCAAACCAAATTAAATAATTTTCACTGAAAAAAATAAAACTGCATTGAATAATGTTATGATATTGTTTTAAATATATTTTGAATATACAAATAAGAAATGTTGGAAAGAATGATACTTTTAAACATGAAACTAAACTGCCAGTAGGTGGCGGCAGGTGACCGTCTTAATGAGTGAGTCATTGAGTCATTTATTCAAACGATTCGTTCAAAATGCTGAATCTTTCAGTAATGGAGTGTTGCTGTGGGATGTGTTATGGTTCTGCTGTGATCTTTGTTTGGAACTATTTTCGCAGCTGAAACAGAACAAAAACAGTCAATATTCCGTCTAAAATGTAAGTGACTTGATTTTAACTGTTTATTGAACTGTTGTATGAAATCGATGTCACATTTTAAATCTTTGTGCGTGCTGCTGCGCTGATTTGTTTTGATTTCTCCTCGAGAGGCTTCTCGAGCCTCAACAGCAACCTTGTTACAGTCAGTACCATAATTATCCACCATCAATCACAAAGGAAGGGAGTGATTGACAGCTAATATTAACCAACCTAAAGTCTGCTTTAAAGTTAAGAGCGTACAGATGAAGTTTAATTTGTTATTTATAGAACGGTGGACCGGTCACTGTATCCGCTCACAGCAGACACATACCGTGCAGTAACTAGTGAACGTTTTGTAGAGAAATGAAAACAGGTCGCACCTCAACAATTATTTGCACTCGCACAAATGCTCCCAAATATTTTTTGAGATCGCACAGATTAAATTTAGGGGCATATGCGACCAAAGTGGTCGCAATTTCAAGCCTTGGGCCCTGTATGACTTCATAAAGGGTGAAATTGCTTGTATGGGCACTTCTCACCGAATGAGCACGTGCGCACATCAACCAGAGCGAGAGCAAGAGCACGTCCATCAACGAGCTTCGGTTACGATCAGCGTTAAGGAAACAGTGGATGCAGTTTGTTTTTCCCGGAGCAGCAACGGAGTTCTGCAAGTGTGTTTGTTTGTTCCCGGTCATGAGTCGAAACCGCAGGTGGTGAGTGAAACTGCATCAAATGTCTGTGTTTTGTTGGCAATCGGTGCGTAAGTGCATATAATGTCAACAACACGAACGTATAGTGAATAGAAAGTTATCCAGGGATAATGCCATGATGTATTTTGTGTGTGTGTGTGCGCGCGCTTGTGTCTCTTTAGGTCCGCCCACTGCACACCTCCACGAGTTCGGCTGTTTTCGGAAAGAATCGGTACAGCGAATCTGTCTTTTATAAATATGATAAAACTAAAGACTCTTCGGAGATATGAAGGAAGCAATACTACTCTATAGGTACTAAAGATTAACTTGAGACTGGCAGAAACTGTGTGTTATGTACCCTTTAAAATTAATGATCAATTAACTTATTTGTTCTTTATATATAAATACACTACACTTTGAAAGTTGGGGGTCGGTAAAGATTTTTAATTTTTTTTGAAGCAAGTCTCTTATGCTCACCAAGGCTGCATTTATTTGATGGGAAAATACAGTAAAACAGTAATATTATGAAATATTATAGCAATTTTAAATAATATTCATATTTTCCCATTGAATCTCCAAATTACTGTAGAAACAAAATAAAGTTGGTATATTTTAAATATTTGTTTAATGGCATCTTTTTACTAAGCACTATAAATGAAGGCCAGAATGGATTTTCTTCTCAAGTTTAATTATTTACAGCAATTCAACAATACATTATAATTGAAAGTCATCATTTTTAACATTTAATAAGTTGAAAAATATTATAACTTTTAATTTAAGTGAACTTGAAACAATCTTCACGTAAAGCCACTTTTAGCTGTGCCATTAACATAGTGTGCTGTATATAGCGTAAATAATAATATAGTGATGTCGCTGTCTCTGTCAATATCAGCACTATCTGTTTGAATGAGAGCTGCCAGTTAATTTTTTACACAAGTTTATTTTGCACATTCATTTTCACAATAAGTAAGAATTACTAGTCAGAACATTCAGTATCAATATTTTTATGCAAGGACCGATACTCTCGATACGAGCAACGGCATATGATGTCAATCATCAGAAATTACTAATCACAGTAATGTACGTGTTATTTTTGATAGCCCTAATTTTAATACATTTTAAAATTTAATTTATTCCAGTGATGGCAAAGCAGCATCATTACTACTTTCTTCAGTGTCACATGATCCTTTAGAAATCGTTATAATTTGCTGATTTGCTGCTAAGAAACATTTATAACTATTATCAATGTGGAAAACAGTTGTGCTGCTTAACACTTTTATGTGGAAAACGTGATACATTTCTTCAGGATTTTGAATAGAAAGTTCAAAAGAACAGCATTTACCTGAAATATAAATTTTTTATAACAATGTAAATGTCTTTACTGACACTTTTGATCGATCTAATATGTCCTCGCTAAATGAAAGTATTTCTTTTCTTTTTTTTTTTTTATTATACTGACCCCAACTTCTGAACGGTATTGTGTTTCAAATAAATTCATACATTTCAATAAATAACTTCATACTTATGGTATTTTTCTCCTATGTTCCTCCTATCAATGTTTAGTATGCATGTAATTAGTTTAAATTAGCATAAACGTATTACAGGATCAATACTAACATTTTGATTCAGGATTAAAGATACTGGTCAGCATCTCAGAAGGTTCATACCTTGTCAGTGTCCGACTCGTACACCAGATGCCGGGCTTCTGCCTGCGCATGGTCATAGTCCTGCGGCAGGATCCAGTGACGGATCTCTTCTAAGTCCATCTTCCCGTCTTTGTTCAGATCTCTGAAATCTGAAAACTGGTCTCTCTCAGTTCTTACCCAGTCTGGCTCTGGACCACCATCTTCATGAGCAAACATGTCCGCTGTAAAATAGCAAAAAACGCTGAAAACATTTTCCCTTGGATGTGCAACATTAAAAGGATAATTTACCCAAAAATGTCAATTCTGTCAAGAGTTTCAGTGTCTAAAACTCACAAAAAGCTTCATATGGGTTTAGAAGATTTGTAATACCACACATGCAAAAATACAGATGAACCTACCAATGTATTCATCCTCATCTACATGTCCATCTCCATTTTTGTCAATGTCCTCCAGAGTTTCCTGATAGAAGATAGTAAAGCAATGGATCAGTTACTTTGTGAAATAAAACCATCTTGCTTTTTCTTAAATAGTCTGCATTATTAAACTTTGATTAATTAAACATTATTAAACTGGCAGTTAGTACCACTGTCTCAAATTCGAAATGACACTCACAAGAACCACAATTTCCTGCATGTGATCAAACTCCTCTGGGTGGAGGAAAGCAGTGAACTCCTCTCGCTCTGCAGCTAAATCACCATTGATATCTGCAGCCTTAAACCTGCGTTCATCTCGTGGAAGCATCTTCTTAAAGCTGAACTGGTCTGTGGCATCTTCAAACTCCTCTGGATTGGCTGGAAAACAATGAATTTCATTAAGGGAGCTATCACAAAAACATTGAATCAATATTAAAATTTCAGATAGTTTAAGAACGATGTGACTCACCAAGGTAGTAACCGTAAGTTGCTTGCTTATATTCATCCCATGAGATCTTGTTGTCTTTGTTCAGGTCATAGTCATTCCAGACCTTTGCAACGTTCTCATAGACGTAACGCTTCTGTACTCTCTTGATCCAGGCTTTGAGTTCATCAGTGGTGATATAGCCATCAACATCACTGTCAATACGATCAACTATTTTCCTAAAGAATTTAAAAGTGCATAGAAAGAAAAGACTGTATAAAATGTAAAATTTGATCTTACATAGAATAAATATTTGATTGTACAGTAGAGTTTTCATAGAGATGCTTTTCAGCTCAAACAGGGTGGATCCTATAGATTCTAGGTTATATTGCATTCCAATGTAATGAAAGAAAAAAAGTATATACATAGCTTTAATCATAAATCCAGTTTTTAGGACCAAACCTGTCATTACTGTAATTTGACAGGTACTGTAATGTTTTTATTTGGATTTTTTTTTAATAGTTCTCACTCTCAGTGGTGATTCTCATTGTCAATACTACCATGATAATACCTCAAATAAAAAGCACATATACATATATACATACATATATACATATTATACAAAAATATAGTGCCAGTCAAAAGTTTGGACACATTACTATTTTTAATGTTTCTTTAAAAGGAAGTCTATTATGTTCATCAAGGCTGCATTTATTTGATCAAAAATACAGTAAAACAGTAATATTGTGAAATATTATTACAATTTAAAATAATGGTTTTCTATTTTAATATACTTTAAAATATCGTTTATTTCTGTGATGCAAAGCATTAAAACATTAAAACTTTTAAACATTAAAAATAGAAATCTATTTTGAATAAATGCTGTGAGCATGTGACACTGGAGTAATGGTGCTGACAATTCAGCTTTGCATCACAGAAATAAATTATATTTTAAAGTATATTAAAATAGAAAACCATTATTTTAAATTGTAATAATATTTCACAATATTACTGTTTTTTCTGTATTTTTGAATAAATGCTTGATGAGCATAAGAGACTTATTTCAAAAACATTAAAAATAGTAATGTTTCCAAACTTTTGACCGGTACTGTATGTATGTATTTATGGTAACACTTTTTTTAATTTTACAGTGTCATTGTTACATATGTTACATGTAGTAACTATAGTAATACCTATCAATTATGCATAATTACATGCAACTAACCATAAACCAAACCCTAATCCTAACCCTAAGTACATGTAGTTACTTAATATTACTCAGTACTTAAATGTATAATTACAGTGTAACAAAGACACCTTAAAATAAGGTGTAACCGTATTTATTTTAAAATGTAATAGAAAATTAATACATTCAACATTTATTTGCAATAGTCATGAAAACTGAGTGGGAAAAGTGCTTAACTTTCATTTTCATCAAGATATAATTTACGTTTATTTTGGTTTGAAATACAACCGAGAAATGTTCTTGACAGTAACTAGAGTCCAAGTAACTAGAAGAAATTATTTTTATCTCTGATGCCACGTTGTGATGTTAAGTGAGCCCTCCCATGCATTCAAAGTACTGGAGAGGGAGTTCTGTGGGAAGAGCACCAAGATTCATGTCTACGCCCATTTCACCCAACTGGGGAACTTGTTACATTGGCAAGGAACTGGACAAACCCTGATATCCCAATAGTATATCCAGCACCAAAATGTTGACATGCCAGTGTGGCAAACACTGTCATGTGACAGGAAAATCATGAACTATAGACTCTCTTTGGGGTTAAATGAAGAAATTAAGTAACCATAAGAATATATATATATATATATATATATATATATATATATATATATATATATATGAACGGATACACATTTGATTTCTAAGAACTTAGCACTATATTATTAAACGATATCTCCTTTTTGTGATCTGGAACAGTCATATCTGTTATTGACCCACATATAGAGATATGCAAAAATACTGCACAAGTAGGTCTGTTGAACAAAAAGCCCAATCTTACCCTAATCTGGCTTTGCTTTCCTCTGGGGTGAGCTGATCAAAAGTGGTGGCCTCCTCTTTGCCCAGAAAGGCCTCGTGGTCGTACTGATAGCTCTGGTTATCTTCGTGAGGTTGTCTGCTCAATTCAGGCTCGTGATGAACTCTTTCTTTCCTAAGAGTGGGTTTCCCGTGCACCAGGCACGTGCAAACAGACAAAAACCATAAATATGTCGACACATCCATGTCTGAAAGACGCAATCCAGCGGTAAAACAGAGTTTAAAACTAGCACAAAGTTAAATGCTGCAACTATTTAATCGATCACCGTCAAAACCGCAGAAGCTACGGCTGCTAGGGAGACGCGTTTCGATTGTTATCAACTCAGAGCGAAACAATTCAAGTCATCAGAACACGAACAAGTCAGTTCTTTTCATTTTCGATTCAAACATACCCGGCGGATCACTAAAGGCTACAACCAAACACCGAATGGATGCGTGTCAACGCAAAGCCAATCACACCGCGGCTAACAAGGTACGGGGTTGTTAGAAGCTCTGCTATTGGCCAATGGGTTGTCTGTAACTCGAGATGGGCGTGGACGCCACGTTGCAAGATGACACGCAGAGAGAGCGCCTGCAGTCTTACTTTAGGAATACCACAGCAGGAGAACTCAAAATTATATTATTATTAAAATGTAGACACGACAGTAGTAGTATTATTTGTGACCTGTTCATTTCCAGTATAACGGTGACTATATTTAAACAGATATTTGCATTAAACAAGAAAATATGTTTCTGGTCCTTGCATTGCCATGCAGTTGTTTAGATATTCACGGTGCTGCTAGACTGAATGATGGATTTTCAAAAATACCTTAATACAAAAACACAGTCTATTAAGTTATTGACTCAAAGCATGGCTGTCTTCTAGTAGTGTCATCATCATAGCGGTAAAATTGTGGATTAAGAGATCCCATGCTTTGTTGTTCACTGACATTTGCAATTTCTTAGTTTTGTATTCTATGTGTTTATTTTTAAATGATCTTTCACACTGTATTGCAGCGCATCTGCAATATGCATTTGAAACGTCATGTCAAATAACTAAGAAATGATGATGCAGATGAAGTGTGCAAAATTAGGCTTCATTAAGTATTAAAATATAATGTGTCAGATAGAACTATTTTTCATTAATATCACCAGATTGACCTGATTTAAATTGACAGAGCAAATATAATTTAAATACGTTAACAATTCACTACTCAAATAAAAGGCCACTGGCCTTAGGCAAGTTTCATAACAGAGCTGTGGCTCTCAGTTTGTGCTGGAAAGATGGCATGTGTTAGCATATTATGCAAATAATGAATGACAAAATTCATGTTGGCTTGTTTGTAGAGGGGAATTGGAGATGACAATGCCAGCAAGTTATTCCCACAGTACATTACATGAGCTGATGCAAATTTTGAACATATGGAAATAAATTTGTGAATAAATTTATATAAATATCTTTGACTAGATTTGGCTAAAAACTACACTGGTAACATCATAGATGTTTAGGTTTGCATTTCATTTTATTTATTTATTAATTAAAGGCTGGCAGAAAGCATTAGGAAAGAGATACACGTTTCACTTTTAACACTACCAGTTTTAAAACAAAATTTAAAATGTTAAACTATAAATGATAAAGGCACACTTTTTTTGATGAGTGACTAGGCTAAGCATAATAGCCTTTCTCCAGCATTTGAATGGGCAAATAATTATTGTGCTGCCATGCTTAACGCAGAGAACCTGGAACAAACCTGCTAGTGGAAACTGCTATTACATTTTACTATTCTCTCAACCATTAGTCTGTAGGCCTTTCGTGTATGTGAACTGCGTGTTCACTCAATGTGCCTATTAAAAAAGCTTTTTGCAAATGGAAGGCATCAGTGAGGAAAATAGTATTTACAGCACCATGTTATATGATAAATGTTCCTTTGAGCATGAACACTGTGAAAGATTTTTAAAAGTTTTTTATGCACAATGTATCTTATAGATCTTAATCTAGCTTTACATTAGCAGTTTTATGCCATTAATCATCTGGAAGTATATCGAACGCAAGCATCCCGTCACTGTGTGGATGAGCCGGGAAGGCCAGAAGAAACATGAGTCCACTCATCAGATAACTTTTCAAAACCAATCCATGCATTTACTCTACAAAAAGAAGGATTTTTCACATAGGACAATATCCACATCCGTTTTCCATGAAGTATTACGTGTTTGGCGGATTGCCTTTACACAGAAGCTTACTGGTATTTTTGGATGCTTTTTGGCTGCAGATTCATTTCATTGCTCTGCTTTTCAAACAAGCATTCCTTGTGCTTATTTTCATTTTCCGAACCCAAAGACTTTACTAATCATCTCATCATCTCAGACTATAAGTGTTAATTCTATAGTTTGGCTCCCAGCACTAATGTTCCATTAATTAGATTAGCCTTCATAAACATGTGTCTTGTATTCAATAATGTACGGCATTGTCCTGACAATTCATTAGAGAAATTAGACAACTGATCATGATTTGTAATACTGATGATAAACTGCAATGCTGGGCTAATGGTGTAAACTGTTTTTGGTTTTTAATAGATTGGAAACAATATCTCGCCTTCTAAATATGATAAAAAGCTAAAGAAAAATCACAAAGAAGAATAAAGAGAAGATGAATAAGAAATCACAATTTGTGTGTTTATGTGTTTATGAGTATAGACTGACGTTCAGAAGTTTAGGCTTGGTATGTTTTTTTTTAAATTGTTTTTGAAAGAAGTCTCTTATGTTCACCATGGCCGCATTTGATACATTAACACTGCATTAACAATACAGTAAAAACAGTAATATTGTGAAATATTATTACAATTTAAAAGAACTCGTTTCTATTTTAATGTAATTTAAAATGTAATTTATAACTGTGATGCAAAGCTGAATTTTCAGCATCATTACTCCAGTCTTCTGTGTCACATGATCCTTCAGAAATCAGTCCAATATGCTGATTTGCTGCTCAAGGTTGAAATGTAGAAAACAGCTTAATTTTTTGAGGAAACAGTGATACATTTTCAGTAGCCTATTTTTTTTATAATTAGAAAGTTCAAAAGAACAGTATTTATTTGAAAAAGAAATATTTTGCAACATTATAAATGTCCTTACTATGCACTAAACTGTTTATATATATATATATATATATTGCATATTTAGTGTGTATATATATATATATATATATATACTGTTACTGTATATAAGCTTGCTTGTGCATAGGTCACCAATATAACACAGTGTTTAAAATAGCAACCAATCTTTCCCCAATATAAGATGCTTAATTCGAGATATTCATGTCTGTAGCACAAACAGTTTAGTACTTATTCTTAAGGGCTTGTTCAAATCCCTGTGATTATTGCCATAACAATATAAAGCCTTTAATATTTGATAAACAAAATTCTATGGCTTCTAAATTATCAGCATGATCAAAACTTTGCTGAAAAACCTTTTGTACACAATCTACTACATGCCTTCTGTCGTCTGGTTGAGAGTTACTTTTTCGGCAAGTTAAAGGCCTTTTAGTATATATAGACCGATCAGGCATAACATTATGACCAGGTGAAGTGAATAACACTGATTATCTCTTCATCATGACACCTGTTAGTGGGTGGGATATATTAGGCAGCAAGTGAACATTTTGTCCTCAAAGTTGATGTGTTAGAAGCAGGAAAAATGGGCAAGCATAAGGATTTGAGCAAGTTTGACAAAGGCCAAATTGTGATGGATAGACGACTGGGTCAGAACATCTCCAAAACTGTAGCTCTTGTTGGGTGTTCCCGGTCTGCAGTGGTCAGTATCTATCAAAAGTGGTCCAAGGAAGGAACAGTGGTGAACTGGCAACAGGGTCATGGGTGGCCAAGGCTCACTTACCTGGGGAACACATGGCACCAGGGTGCACTATGGGAAGAAGGCAAGTCGGCGGGGGCAGTGTGATGCTTTGGGCAATGTTCTGCTGGGAAACCTTGAGTCCTGCCATCCATGTGGATGTTACTTTGACACGTACCACCTTCCTAAGCATTGTTGCAGACCATGTGCACCCTTTCATGGAAACGGTATTCCCTGGTGGCTGTGGCCTTTTTCAGCAGGATAATGTGCCCTGCCACAAAGCAAAAATGGTTCAGGAATGGTTTGAGGAGCACAACAATGAGTTTGAGGTGTTGACTTGGCCTCCAAATTCCCCAGATCTCAATCCAATCGAGCATCTGTGGGATGTGCTGAACAAACAAGTCCGATCCATGGAGGCCCCACCTCGCAACTTACAGGACTTAAAGGATCTGCTGCTAACATCTTGGTGCCAGATACCACAGCACACCTTCAGGGGTCTAGTGGAGTCCATGCCTCGATGGGTCAGGGCTGTTTTGGCAGCAAAAGTGGGACCAACACAATATTAGGTCATAATTTTATGCCTAATCTGTCTGTGTCTGTGTCTGTGTGTGTGTGTGTGTGTGTGTGTGTGTATGTGTGTGTATGTATATATATATATATATAATGTTTTAAAAATCTTTGTGTGGTAATTACAAATGAGTGGAAAAGTCGTGGAAATGTTTTGGTCGAAAGCTGTTGGAATGTTGAATTAAATAACTTCCTCTATGTGCTTGTTAGGTTCAAATATCATACTCATAATCTCCTCCATCATCCAAGCCTTTAAAGCAATAATATCTGTTATCTATCAAAACGATCTCAGAAGAGAAGGTTGGACAAGGACGAGATAATCAGGGGGTGACACTGAACGCTTCCTGTGATCTAAAATCTGGAAGTGACATACGATGCAAAAATGATTGAGGAAACAAAAGCAAGCAAGATGTGCTTTTGTGTGGAGTGAGTGATGTGATGATTATAACCATCAAGCTTGGACTGAAACACAGACACATCTCTCCATAGTCAGCCAACTGGAGCGCCTCACAAGGACTCAAATGCTTTACGGTCCTGCAGAAAGAAACATAGTCTCATTCAAATCTGTGCCTTCTGGTGCATATAAGACAGTGACAAAAATCAAACTAAATTTATACTATGTATGATGAAAACTTAAGCTTGCCTGTGCACAAATTGTTGACATAATGCAGTGTTTAAAAAAGTAACAACCAACCTTTCCCCAATATAAGATGCTTAATTTGAGATATTCATGTCTGTAGCACAAACAGTTTAGTTCTTATTCTTAAGGGCTTGTTCAAATCCCTGTGATTCTTGCCTTAACAATATAAAGCCTTTAATATTTGATACACAAAATTCTGAGGCCTCTAAATTTTCAACATGATCAAAACTGAAAACCCTTTTGTACACAATCTGCTACATGCCTTCTGTCGTCTCGTCTGACTGAGAGTTCATACTTTTTTGGCAAGTTAAAGGCCTTTTCTTTTTCCTTAATTCTAAGGGTATGTTACACAACAACGATGTACTAAAAACTACTTTTTTTTTTTTGCATACAGACGACACCGTTGTCAAAACGACCATTCACACGGATCCGCAAAAACAACTAAAAAAGCTGTATTATTCATGCCTGGCCAGTAGTTGGCGATGTCACTTTGTAAAGAAACATTACGTGCCTATAGACTGAACATGTAATACACATGCATATCACCGTTTTCACAGATTTACACGGAGATGATAACGGTTTTGTTTTCAAAAACTTGCACTTTGAATCCCGTTTTCAAAAGATTGCATTTTCAGGCCCTCAAAATGCCGTTGTCGTGTAAATGAACGGCCAAAACGCATTAAAAGTTTTACGGTTTTAGTTGAAAAGGGTGTCGTGTAAACGGCCCCTAATTCAAGTTTTTTTCCCTGTTAATTAGTGTTTGATTGTTCCCAGGTGTGTCTTGTCAGCTTGTTACCTCTTACAACCCAGTGTTTCTGTTACTTGGTTGATTTTTGTTCTTTTATATCTTTAATAAACCTATTTGCACTTGGATCCAACCTTCCCTCCTTTCTGAGTTCACCCCATGTCACATCAGGCTTTAAAGGGTTTACAAACACCACTAACAAGCATTAATTAAGGAAACTGACAAGATTAGGGGAGAGCGGGGCACAACCTAACGCGGGGTTAGTTGTAACACACATGGTTTAAAACTTTCCATACATGCCAGGATGACGAAACTTAGTGTATTTACTAGTTGCCATATCAACATTATTCAAAGATAACATGTCAATTTTCAGAAATTATTAATTATTATTATGTTTTGAACTATGCTGTATTTAGCGATGTGTTTGTTGTCAAACTCAAAATTTAGTACATTTTTAATGATTAAAAAATGCCATTATTTTATTTATAAAAGTTAATAATTGTATTATATTGACAAAGTATTTTAGTTTGTCTTAAATATTTTTTTGATTATATCAGGTAACATTTTAAACTGTCATATGCTCATGTTACAATGTACCCTACTGGGGCATGTTGTCACATTTCACTTCCATTCTTTCAGGGTAAATCAAGAAAAAAGTATACACTGTATTAATGAAACAAAACGACATAATTGTACTAGACGTGTGAAATTAATGTGGGAAAAAATAAATACTCTGAACCCCAAGTGGATTTACACAAACTGAGAAAGTCAAGAAGCGTTAGGTTGTGCCCCGCTCTCGCCTACATTGAGACTTTCACCTAAAACATTTGAGACCCTTTTGCATCCTCGTCTCTCTTTTTTCTCTCTCTCTCTCTAGTTGGCCCTCACCACGCCCCCTCGGCCCCCGGAATGTTCCAGGAATGTCAGATGATTAATAGCTGATTAGTGCGTGTTAATAAGGGTCTGCAGAGCCTGTAGTTCTGCTACTGCAAAGGTCAAAGTCACCAAAGGGGGCAGATGGGTAATCTGTCTTTTAGCTACTGCAATCCCTTGGCCAGTTATCTAACGTTTCAGCCAGGACCAGAGGCGACCAGAGTGTCACACAATCATCAAATAATTTCTGACCTCAATAAGCTGGCTGGTGCACAAATATTGTATAAGGTACAATGGGGCTAAAGGAATCCTTAAGAAAAATGTGCTTGCAGAATGATTGCAGAAATGTCTTTTATTGAACATTGATGGAGCAACAGATTTTGTGTGAAAATAAATCATAAAAGTGGTTTGTTTGTTTAAAAATCTTACAAATGTATGAGGTGGCAAGGTGGGGCCACACGGGGTAAAAGGCTTACAACCATGGGGCAAAATGCTTGATACAAAGTATTGATACAAATACGTTAGCTAAAATAATATGTTAATACTTGTTCAAAACAATCACTTTAGCAAAGTTTGTACTATTTTCTATTTATTTTAATAAAATAATTTTTTTAACAAATATAGGCTACTGTTGTTAAAATATGTTCATTTTAAAAAGTAACGATTATAAAAGCATTGAATGAGATCCCAAAATAACTTGCTTTAAAGTAGTAAAAATAAATATAATATTTTATTACATGACATGATTAATATCCTATTTTTAAATATGATTATAAATATGGTGATTATCTCTAAGGTGGACACCCAAATTAATACATGATATTTACCATCTGAATCTCAGCAAATGGAAAAGTCAGCCAGATATTTATTATCATGTTAGTTATTGTGCCTTTATCCCCAACAGCAGGAGCACTTTTTACCCCAAATACCATACTTTCACATATTCTTCCGTTATTAAATAACTGTTGCTTTAAAGGTACGGTAGGCAATTTCGGAGAAGCTAGCAATAGCAAGCTATCTTTGAAAGCATAAGATCCCACCCTCCCTTCAGAGTGCTCTCCAAAGCCATTTTGGCATTGATAGTGTTGCCAGAGAAACACGTGTGATGTCTGTGCCAGCAGGGTGCGCGGTGGTATGGAAATACATAGGCAGGTAGGACATCGGACCGAATGCAATGATTGGATGAACATTTTTTTGGTCCTGAAACTAATCAATCAATAAAAAGACTTTTGTCTCAAAATATAGTCAATAATTTTATCGATACTCATTTGCTACATAAATTTACAGCATTTTAAAAAGTATTAAATATTAGATAGAATTAGTGCAGATAAGGATCAGCCAAATTGCATAGTCAAAGGGCTGAGCTGAATTTTTGTACCATCTGCTTTAAAGGAGAATAAAGTCAAATGCGCCTTATACCCCTTTAGCCTCCTTTGTACCCTATGCTTTAACATATTATCATGATACATATAAGTGGGTGGTGTAGTGGTTAAAGACCTAAAATGGTACATGTAATGTAAGGTTACAAGTGTGAATGCAGCAAGGAGCAATTCATGGATTATCATCATTGTAGTCTCAGTTTGGCCACAGCAGGGCCGGGTTTACCTCATATTGTGACATTAGGCAAAACATTTTTTTTCTTTCTCTCTTCTGTTCTGACCAACATAATCACCCTTACAAAAATAAGTAGCCTATTCAAGTTCATTTTATTAAGTATACTTAAGTAAAGTTCAAGTATATTTTTAAGTATACAGTACTTTATGTAGTAAGCATACTAATATCAGTGTGCTATAGTTGTAAGTGTACCATTTCAATACTACTTGGGACTAAATTAGCCCACTTTTTAGTGTATAAAAGTATACTTTTAATTATACTTTAAGCGTAACAATAGTCAATTTTGAGTACACAACTAGTTTACAATTATGTTTTTCGTTGGTACTGCAACTATATTACAAGTATGCCTTACACTACAAGTATACTTGTAAGTTTTCTTTAAGTGAAATTATCATACTTATAGTTTACTATTTATATATTATTTTTGCACTTGCTCCTATTTAGGTATTAATTTTTATATGTAAAATATACCTTTAACTGTGATTTAAGTAGATTTGAAGTAAATTCCTATGTACACTACCAGTGGACTACACAACAATTCACATACTCAGAATGTATTACAGAAAGTTTTATTTATAAATCAATATTTTCAAACAAATGTATTATATTGGATGCCAAATCATGCAAGTATTTAATAGAATATTCAATCAAAATATTAAACACAACTACATTCCAAGTATACTTAAATATTAAATACTTAAATATAGTTTTAAGTATATCTTAATCAATAGATTGAGTACAAGTATAGGCCAAATACTTAGCCTTTTCTGTCAGTATAAGTCAAGTATGACTCTTAGGTGTAATTTTCTGATATGTACTGTATATAAAGTATATTTCTGAGAAGTACATAAAAAGTAGACTGAAAGTATAAAAGAAGAATACTAATAGAAGTATACTAAGAGCACACTTGAATAAACTTATTTTTTGTAAGGGCTATCTCAATATTTTTTTATGCTTTTGGAAAGTCATAGAAATGCTATCAGGGATTCTTTTTTCTTTTGCTATTAGGGCAAATGGAAATGACATTTTTTTATATTAGTTTTGTAACTTACTGGAAATGTGAAAAGGGTCCATTCAGATAATTCTTCTTCCTGTCATTCCAAATCAACTTCCAGTGTTGTGTGGCCAATTCAGTTCAAATTCACACTCATGAACTGAAACAAATCCAGTTCTTCCATTCTGAATTTTGCACCTTTCTGTGAGCAAAGCGCGTGTTCCTCCTCAAACCTCTGCACGCGCTCTCTTCCTCTGTCTTACTTCCAAGAGGACGCTGCTGGTCTCGATTATCCCCGGATGAAGCTTGTCCAGTGGGGTTGCTCTTCTGGTGTCTGCAGCTGTGGAAGAACATGGACAGATGCTTTCATTGGCCAGCCCTTTTCCTGCTCTCATCAAGAGAAAGGAATGACAAACTTGACTGGCACATGCACCTGACGGCTCCAAACACAGCGTTCCAACTCACTGCATGAGAGGTCGTCTGACCTTTTTAGTCAGATATGTGTCTGAATACATACAAAAAACATTTCGGCTCATGTAAACTTCACTATGTACTCCCACTATGTACTTGAACGCTAACAGAGAATCAACTGTGTGTGTATGGCCATGCAGGACCACAGGGAAAGACAGAATGAAAGAGACATAGAGACAGGCTGGGAAACAGATGGATGAGGCTTCGGTGTGGGCACAGAACAGACGGGGCTGGCACAGCCTGGCATAACTGTGAGAACAGGTACAGCTGTGGTGTGTGCATATTGGAAAGGGCTGCTCAACCACAGCAGTCATACATACGTTTATAAAGATATAAAAGGAAAACAGACACAAGGAGTCATTTGCAGGTCAATTCAGGGTCGCAAGTGACAGAAGAGCACAGACACATTCAAATTTATTCAGTGTGAGTCATGGCTGTTATGCCAGCATGATTTTAGAGGTCATGGCTCAAATATAAGCTAGTGTAGGACTGTGATGGTAAAGCCCCATTTTCAGCAGCCGTTCATAAAATCCTGTGTTACATAATCCTTAAGAAATCATTCTAATGTGCTGCTTTGATAATTGTGAAAGATTTTTTGCTGTGCTGCTTAAGTAATTTTTAATTTATACACTTTAAAGTTTTCTCAATCGCTTTGGCTTATTTTAATTTTTTTTTTTCATTTTTACTCTTCGTTCTCTAAGTAAAATGTCACAACTGTTTTATGGGAAATTCTGCATGTCTGCAAAATGTAGAAACCACACAAAATTTAGACATCAATTTCAATGTTAGGTAAAAGTTTACTGGGAAAAGTAGTAGCCTACACAAAAAATACCTACATATTTGTACGGTATACAATACATACATTTTTGCTGCAGTGTGTTACATGTAAACACATAGGGCCAGATTTACTAACAGCCTGTGCCAGTGCAAAACATATTTTGGCGTTAAAACACTACTGTCAGGATTTACTAAAGACAGTAGTAAATCAGGCCCTTAGACATTTATAGAACATACATGTATGTCTGACTTTGATTTTGATAGTTGGATCATTTTGCATGTGATTGCTCACATGATGAAAGCATCTTTAGAAGTTGTGAAGAGTACGACAGTGTGGCAAGCAGGACAGTGCCGAGAGCCCTGGGAAAGGAGCGAGGCTGGTGGCAGGAGTGTTAATGCGCCCCATGAGTCCCATGGAGTCCCATGGAGCAGTGACGACAGTGGAAGTGGAGAGAGAAGCAGGCCTGGGACATTTAAGTTGTTTTGTTTTAGTTCATCTGTGAGAAACAGCAAGCCATGTGCATTTTTATTGAGCAAATTGTAGACAATTCAATAGTACTTTTTTTGCACACATGCCAGTTTGCTTAAAGGTTAGTTCACCCAAAAATGAAAGTTCTGTCATTAACTACTCACCTTTATGTCTTTCCAAACCCGTAATACTTTTGTTCATCTTCGGAACACAAATGAAGATCTTTTTAATGAAATCTGAGAGCTTTCTTTCCCTCCATTGACAGCTATGCAACTGACACTTTCAAGCCCCAGAAAGGTAGTAAAGACATCATTAAAGTAATCCATGTGACTCCAGTGGTTTAAACTTGATTTTATGAAGTGACGCAAATGCTTTGTTTGTGCAAAAAAACATAATTTGCCACTTTATTTACAAAATATGAATCTCTGACGCGCGTTCACGCTCAACACAACAGGCATGCATCATGGTCGTGGTGCTCTCGTGAATGCGCTTTGATGTTTGTAACCAAGCAGATCTCGGCAGCCATTGACTACCATAGTGGGGAAAAAATACTATGGTAGTCAATGGCTGCTGAGATCTGCTTGGTTACAAACATTCTTCCAAATATCTTCCTTTGTGTTCAGCAGAACAAAGAAATTCATACAGGTTTGGAACAACTTGAGGGTGAGTAAATGGGTGAACTATCCCATTAAGGATAAACTTCAGAAGGTTTAATCGCTTGTTAAATCTAAATTTTCCTTTAGATGTTCATTGTCTTTATTATTAATTAATATTATTATTTAATGTATTATTTATGAACTAATTTATTCATTTCAGATGTCACAGAGTAGGCTATAAGACGAAGACGGAGTGGACTTGGAGGAGTAATACAGACGATTGTCCGAAAAGAAAAGGTAAAAAGTATGAGGGATTTGAATAAAGAAATAAAGAATTGAGTGAACTGAGTAATAAAGAATCAGCACCAGTTCGAGCTCAATTAAAGTGTAACGAGCACGATAAGCTCGCGCCTGCGCCATAACTCCACGCGCGTCTGGTAATGCGGTCACTGGAGGAGAAAATGAAGATAAAGCTCTCCAGTGGCGCTGACATTTCCTTCTGCTTCTGGAAATCAACCTATTCTTTTCTTTATCTATCTATCTATCATCTATCTATCTGGACATTGAAGTCACACTTCAAATGTATAATAATTTCATCGCATTAGGCAACAAAATATTTGACAAATATTGTTTTATAATTTAAAAATGATTTGCTTGCATGTTTGTGCTGTCTTAATAGATATTTTGTTATGTGATGTAATGACCTTTATTATACTTGTGGGGTGAATGGTGATATCTTCTTTATTCACCTTCCTGAAATATTTCAAATCCTAATTGCAATATACATTATTGCCGAACTATAAAAATAAGCACCACCAGCTGCCAGTATTCACACTATACATGTGTTTTTGTAAATCTATCAATAACTAAAGCATAATTTCATTCCACATTTACCAAGTAATAATATCATAAACAGAATCTACTGTAAGTGACCTTTTGACCTGGTCCAGTGCATGCAAAGTTTGTGTTATTACACTGACATTGTACATTATTTAGAAAACATGCAGCTATGATGGGTACACTCAGCTGGCATTATAGAAACATGAGATCCACCTGCACATGTTTCTGTGAAGATTATATACAGTATATGCTATTAGAAATCGTTTGGTATAGGCATTTTTATGTTCACAGTGGTACCATGTAGAAATTACATCATTATATCATGGCATGAAGTTCAAAAAGAAAACTAGGTGAAATTATTGAACATGCTGCCAAAATTCAATACCTATTTATCACTAAATTCCCAGTGCACTAAGACACGTGTTTTGAGTCCTTGTTCTATCTGCCGTCCATTTTCACATCAGCTGAACCACAAAATATTACATTAGTTTGATCCAGAAACCACCAGAGGGCGCACTAACACAGCAACAACAAGACCCAAAGGCTCAGATTCCTCACTTCCCTGCACACTGCACAAAACTCAAAAGACTCTGGTTTGGATGTTTTATGAGAGTTATGTATGTATATTGCATTTCAAATATTTGCTGCATAATCTTTTTTCCCATGTCATGTTTAATAATAGGCTTACTTTGCTCATAATCATCTGAAATTTGAATTGCATGCCATTCCAAATGTTTTTATTTTAACTGTAATATAAATCTATTATGGTGTTTATTACTTTAACAATCAATATGTAATGCATACTGAAATGCATGAAACTGAAAGCATTTTTACTCCTCTTCACATGCAGCCTAATGAAGCCTCACTAAGCTAAAAAAAAAAAAAAAAGTCAGTCAGCTCACTGCTCCAGGGCAACTTTACACCCACCTTGTGCTTTAGTCACCCTAAGAGTCCTGAGAGATTAATCATCCAACAACACCACTGAAGCAGGACAAAAAAAAATCAAACAAGAGATATTCAGTCGGACCACAAGTTTACTCTTCATTAGCCTTTCTTTGTTACTTTCTTCTAAGTATGTTTAACATTATATCTACTATATTTAAAATGCAGATTTCCTACACTCTTAAAAATAAAGGTTCTTTACTGGTATCTATGGATCCATGAACCTTCCATGGAACCTTTCCATTCCACAAAAGGCTCTTTAGATTTTTAAAATGTTCTTCACACTAAGAACTGATCACTGAAATATTCTTTGGGGGACCAAAATGGTTCCTCTGGCATCACTGCAAAACCCCCCTTTTGGAACCTTTATTTTTAAGAGTATAGCTAAATACAGCGTCCTGTCACACCTTAAAGGGTCACGTATATAGAAGAGCAATGTTGTATTAACGTTAGATCTTATCATCTAAATGACCTGTGGGAAAAGAGGTGGAATTCATGACTGAGGAGTAAAATTTAAATGATCAAATGTTAAAACATTGCACTATTTGAGCCATAACACAGAAAAATAACTGCATTTCAAATTGCGTATGGAAAATGTATTTTCTTTTGACAGTAGAGATACTTGATGCCACCATTGCATATGTGCATTACAGCATTGATTTCAATTGATTAAAAACCAAAATGTATGTTTTTCGAGAAATATTCTTAGGGCTGTATACTGTAGAAGTCTACAAAATCAAAAAGTGCACTTGACATTTCACCTTTCTGTTTAGTTAAGACATTAAGAAGCAGAAGTATGATTATTTGGGTCAGTATATGGACCTGATGGAGGGTGAGTTATGCCATCAAGCTAATGTATTGTGACTGCCGCTGGCTTCTGCGACAGAGCCTTACAGCTGTCCCCGAATCAATAGATGTCAGATAACTATTAGGGCAGTCATGACAGACACTGTAAACCCCAGCCTCCCACTTGGTTATGACAAATGTGCTCAGGTTCTCAAGACTGGGGGATTAATCCACTGCAAACTTTATTTATACCCCCCAAACCCCCCATCTCTCTATCTGCGGACGGAGCTCAGTACATCTGCTTGGGGTTCAGAGAGTAATTCTCTATTACTGGCCTTTATGCTCTGCGGCCTTTAATTACAGCGGTGATTCATGCAAAGACCAGATGGTACAGTGACAGGTCAAGAAGGACTTCATTGCCTGCATTGTACTGTTGTCCTAGTGAGTTTCAGTATAAGGTTAGATTAAACAGAGTATGATGGTCAGGTTTGTGAACATACATTCAACTCATCTTCCAAAACAATATAGGTCTTTGAAAATGAGCGGGAATAATTATTGTCTAAAAAAGACCAAATTGTAAAACAATATACAAGCGTCTAAAAATTTAACATTCTTTATTATGTCAAAAGTCTTCATACTCATACATTTATTTGATCAAAAATACAGTAAAACAGTGATTTTGTGAAATATTATTACAATTTAAAATATCTGTTTTCTATTTGAATATATTTTAAAATGTAATTTATTCCTGTGATGCAAAGCTGAATTTTCAGTATCATTACTCCAGTCTTCAGTGTCACATGATCCTTCAGAAATCATTCTAATATAGAAGGTAACATTCTATAAAATATTTATTATTAATGTCAATGTTGAAAACAGTTGTTCTGCTTAATATTTTTTTGGAAACCGTGATACTTATTCTAGAATTCTTATTAGTTAAAAAATACAGCATTTATTTGAAAGAGAAATCTGTTGTAGCATTAAAAATGTATTTAATGTCAATTTCAACGCAATCTCACAACAATACGTAAATATTTTACGAGGGGCCAATTCGTACGAATTCATACGACCTCACTCGTACGTTTTGTACGATTTGTCTAGACCCCAGTGGTGGGTAGGTTTAAGGGCGGGGTTAGGGGTGGTCCTTCCCGATGACGTTTTTTGAGTGCGGTTGTAAAAATTCGTACGAATTAGCCACCTCTAAAATACGTACGAATTGCCGTGAGATCGGTTGGTCAATTTTGATCAATGTAATGCATCCTTGCTGGATAAAAGTATCAATTTCTTTAAAAAAACAAATATTGAATGGTATTGTATTTATTAATTCAATATAATATATAATATAAAACAGTGATGGAGAAAGTTACTTTTAAAATTAATGTGTTACAAAATTGTATTACCCCCTAAAAAGTAACTAATTGCATTACTTAGTTACTTTTAATGGAAAGTAATGCATTGAGTTACTTTTTATGTTACTTTTTCTCACCTAGGCTGGACAAAAGTTGTATTTTTGGAAAATGTAAAGTCCCGTTCACACCAAAAGTAAAATGAATAAACCTCAAGCTGAAGGAAATGCAAATTCACACCTGTACAGTAGAGGGCGCAGCTCAAACAAACCTTTCAGCTGTGCTGCCATTCTGGACTGCAGAAGAATACGACGCAGGAGAAGAAAGTTCAACACTCTTACTTCAGCAATAAAAAAACCAACTCGCCAACTTTCTGCAGAGTCAATAGTTACAGACCTCCAAATCACTTCACTTCAGCACACCGCCACTGGACTCTAGAGCAGTGGAGACGTGTTCTCTGAAGAGACCAATCACGCTTCTCTGTCTGGCAATCCGATGGACGAGTCTGGGTTTGGCGGTTGCCAGGAGAACGGTACTTGCCTGACTGCATTGTGCATAAGTGTAAAGTTTGGTGGAGGGGGGATTATGGTGTGGGGTTGTTTTTCAGGGGTTGGGCTTGGCCCCTTAGTTTCAGTGAAAGGAACTCTTAATGCTTCAGCATACCAAGACATTTTGGACAATTTCATGCTCCCAACTTTGTGGGAACAGTTTGGGGATGGCCCCTTCCTGTTCCAACATGACTGTACACCAGTGCACAAAGCAAGGTTCATAAAAACATGGATGAGCGAGTTTGGTGTGGAGGAACTTGACTGGCCTGCACAGAGTCCGGACCTCAACCCGATAGAACACCTTTGGGATGAATTAGAGCGGAGACTGCAAGCCCTATATATATATATATATATATATAAATGAGGTATATTATACATAGTTAACATCACAGAAAATGCATGTGATATTACAAATGCTGATATCCAGACCCATTTAGTGCAATAGAAGCAGTAAAATGAGACAGTTTACCGACCGGAAATGACAGGTCTGGATCTGCCCCGGTCTGCAAATTTAAAACAGTAGAAAAGCATTTCAGAATGTACATATTCTGCATCATAATTCATTGATGCTTTGCATTTCCATTAAAATGAGAAACATGTACAAAAGGCAAAAGAGGCCTATTTTTCCCCCTTTGCATCACTCGTAGGCCTATTCAAGGATGGAATTCGCACCCAGCAATCAGTTCGATTATCTTAAAAATACACACTGCATGAGAGAATGCGTCAGGCAGATGTAAGATGGGATGAGTGGGGTCTCTCCCGAGTCTATTTTCCAGATGGTTTGCTGTTGTTATTGCCTGATTTAGTGTGAGTTGTCGAACACGGAAAGGGTTAGCTACACAGGATCCATTTAAACCTATCACTTGGATTTGCGTTCAGTTCCTCACGCTAGGTGCTTCTTAGTTTTGCCCATGCTTTTGCCCCGAGCAAGAGTATGCTGTGTCGCATGCCTTAATGACCCCGTTTGGGCACGTGGCACATTATAAATGTGCACGCTCTTGTGAGGGCTTTACTCTGCCACGTTTCATTAATAGTTTATTATTGAGAGTCCCTCATGAAGCACTTTACAGCTCGACTACGCCATTCACGTCTCTGTTTTATGTCACGTAAGACTACAGAGCATTAGGCCACAAACATAAACACAGCTGGGAGTGATATGTGTGCTAAAAACATATGAACACAGCAGTAAACAAACACACACGTTTAGCTATGTATCTCAATGGGAACTTATCACTTCTATGGTTTTACAATAATGAGAAACATAAACCTTAAAATATATCTCTTTGCATTTTAGAGGTGAAAAACTAAACTTTTGTAGACATTTTAGCCACTGTGACCCCAAAAGTATGGCTAGTATAGGTAAGCCATTCACACACACACACACTTTTACAAACCTGCCTTACCCCCCCCCCCCCCCCCCCCCCCCCCCCATATCTGAAACATATCTCATAGGTCAACACTACACAGTTAAGTGTTCTTTTGTTTAACTCTAATCTGGCATGGTAACATCGTTTGTTAAGCACCACTCAGCGTAAATGCAATATCAGCTTTAAATGTGGGCTGGGGGGTAAAAATAAATGTAATTTATGAATGACTTTGACGGACTCATTGTCACAGAAACCAAATTTCCTGTTACTATAGCAAGACGCAATGAGGGAAGTCACACCTGGACAAGCAGGACCACAGAAATGACGCAAGAACAAGAATTGAACTTGGCCAGGTTTTAAATGATCCACAATAACTGGCAAACTAATAAAATACATACTGTGCAATGTTCTTAACTAGCAACTCAAGAGAAGTTGCACAAAAAAGTGGACACAGAATGAAAACTGTAATTAACATACAATATATTATACAATAATTATCCAATCATGGATGGATGGATAAATGGATGAATGGATGGATGGACAGAAAGACAGATGGATAGACAGATAGATTGATATATAGAGACAGATGGATGGATGGACAGACAGACAGAGAGACAGTTGGATAGAGTGATAGATGCTGGATATATAGATATGGATGGATGGACGATAGATAGATAGATAGATAGATAGATAGATAGATAGATAGATAGATAGATAGATAGATAGATAGATAGATAGATAGATAGATAGATAGATAGATAGATAGATAGATAGATAGATAGATAGATAGATAGATATTTTGCTGGGTATTATTTAACCTCAGGCCTTAACGCGGGAATTCAGCTCTCATAATTAATTCGGTGTGTAGTCTATTTTGAACTGAGCAATACGTTTCCACTAAATGTTATTAAATCGTGGGGAGTGACGAGCTTTTATTTGTGCTGTCAGAGCATCTGACAGCCTCGTTAGCTCCCATTTCGCCCTGTCAGCTCACAGTTTGCCACGGACACTGAGTCTCCCCTCTCCATTTACCGTGTTACTGCTGCCAGCAACTGCTCATCGCGATCAATCACTGGCGCAGCGTCGCTGGCAGGTGTCAATCATTTCATCCTGCGAGTATAGCATAGGCTACACAGTACTTTTCTAAATTAGGATAAAACGTTTTCTGATACACCTGTATACATATTAGGACACCTGTGTGAATTTGAGATGAAATAACTTACTTTACTTACCAGAAAAAAACAATTGGATCATTTGTTGCAGATGCCATAGTTATTTTTATATAGGCCTACATATATTTGTAAATGTGCAATACCTTCTGTACAAGAAGTCTGTTTATTAAAAACAACTATTGCATGTTCATTGTTCATCATTGCAGAGTTTCCATGTTCGAAATATTATGATCTTTGGGCGTAGGCCTGTACTGTACAATTGAAGCTTGCACTGAATCTTTATTCTGGCTGTGCTTTCAGATTGTGGGTCGTATACTCAGGCTTGTCACATTGAGCTAAAGTGAGTTTCTAACATCCAGGGCTTTGCTGTCTGCGCCGGACAAATTGATTGCGATCAGCCTGAGGGAATTCAGCTAATGTCTCTGTCCAGGGCCGGGGGGTGGACTGCTTAAATTAAAGAGGGCGAGAGATTCACACATATTGCTGAAAACCCGAAATACACATAATACACATCATAAAGTCATCAGAGAGAAAAATGGGACGACAAGGACCTGAAGGTAGATATTTGAGAAGACCTCCTATATATAGTCTATCATATACTCATATAATTACATCTTAATCTCTTTACGTATACTTATAGGCTATACAGCCTTGATGAGAGAAGAAAGAAAAAAAAGAAAAAAGAAAAAAAAACCTTACGTGAGTGAACATTAGAACATTATGAGTGCATAATTATGAAGGATTGTTCATGCACTTTTTTTTAAACCAAGAGAAAAGAAACTGAGCTTTGTACATTCAAATACGATGACAACGCATAACCCAAAATAATGTTATCTGGAATGCCTGGTCAGTGCTGAACATATTTTACTGTGTGTAAGGGAAGCATAAGCAGAAGTAAACAAAAGATCCATGACATGCTCATGTGCTTCTTCTGCATGGATAGAGAGTTAAGGCCAGTCATTAGAGAACTTATTCCAAATCTAGCAGAACAGAAGGCATTGAAAAGCAAGAAAAGTGCACATTCCTTCTGCCTTTTCAGTTCTTGAATTATTTAAAGGCTAATCATATAAAAATGAAATCAATGCTTTTAAGAATTGCCAATAATATTTTAATACAGGCACGTTTTGCAGGTTACATGAAACTATGAAAACTTTGGAAAATTAGTGACTCGAAAATGTATAATATTATTGATATACAAAAAAATACCTCATGATATGTCTTGAAATAATCATGACACTCACGTGTAGCCTGTTTGAAGTGCAAAAATCGTATTTTAATACTTTTTAAGAGTCATTAAATCAAACTTTTGTAGAAACTGTAAAAAGAATGTATAACATTTCTAAAAACCTGACACGTATGTCGAAAACTAGATTTTATAAACATTTTCCCCTTCATCTTTAAACCCATTTACACTGACAAAATTTGTCAGTAAAACCTTTCTTAATACAGTCAAATAAATCCTGTCTGTTGTGTATACATAGGAGATTATGTTATTATAACAACATATTTAAAAAAATAATAATTGTATTCATTTGTAAGTCGCTTTGGATAAAAGCGTCTGCTAAATGATTAATTGTAAATGTTAAAACAAAATATTAAATATTCATTAACGAACATTTTGATTGCGCATATCAAAATCGTTATTGCAATTTACAACAGCACTTAAAAACGTATTGTTGTATAGAAGAGAAATGTATGTATGTATGTATGTGTGTGTGTGTGTGTGTGTGTGTGTGTGTGTGTGTGTGTGTGTGTGTGTGTGTGTGTGTGAGAGAGAGAGAGAGAGATAGATAGACGGATAGAGAGATAGAGAGGGGGGAGAGGATGCTGAGAGGCCGGCTGAACAGATTTTCCTTCACGCCTGGTCGGGTTCTTGAGAGCGGGGCGTCGTGGAACAGGGAACGAAGGCACCTGGCCCGGCCGCTGCGCAGCGTCTTCTTTTATTGACCGCATGATAAGCCGTGCGGTTTCCAGCGATCACCTGGAGAACCCTGCAGCGTTGCACGGTTTCTGTGGCCCTTAATTGTGGTTACGTCAAACAAAGGGCTGAATAATGCTCGTGCGCCCCATACCTGCTCCATACGTCCTAAAGAACCAACACAACCCATTCATTTCCTGAGAGACGCACCATGGAACTGTTGCGCATTTGCGCACTATGGACAGTGACATTTGTAGACACGTCATATGAAGTAAATACTAGGTTGCTTCACCTGTAGGCTACAATTCTAATGTTTTCTTTGTTTAGATGATGCGCAGAATCTCACAAATAGCATATAGTTAAATGCGCAACAGCTCTCATTTTAGGAATAATCGAGAAAATGGTCGTAAACAACAGCAGTGAGACATTAAAGAAAACCATACACAGCAAGGTGGAAACAAACATTTTCACTAAACGCGCTGTTGTACCGGTTAACCATTTGATTTTCCACGTGAATGAGTAGGGTAAATAAGATCTCTGTGACGCCTTGGCCAATATTTGCTTAACAGACGGATAGCAACTTGGGATAAGAAAAAGAAAGGCTGAAAAAAATTAAAAATAACATTTGACATTTTAAAGTTTCAAATATTTGGATGATAAAAATAGGCTTTTGCAGATGTGAAATATACTGAAATATATCAAAGATAATTATTTTCAATGCACTAGAGCCCATGTGCACAAGTGAAAAGATGTGAAGATCTCTGAAGAACTAGCAAAACATAAATCATTTATTTTTAAAAGTATTTCTTTTTATCAATAGCTAGTGGTGGGTGCATTTAAAATACTGCCTAAACATTATTCAATAGCCTATATTTTATTAATATTAACATCACATTATTAGGCTATATTAATATGTATTTATTATATTATATATTGATATTATAAAACTGCCTCGCTCTATATTTGGCATCAAAGAAAAGCCCAGAAGTATGTCTTCTTTAGGAAACACCACGACTTAAAACAGAAGCATAATTCTCCTATAAATATAGGGCAATAATCACGCCATGTCTTGAAAATCGAGGCTAATGTGAACGCATGGAGTTCCCCTGATATGTTGCATGCATGGCTGTATGAGAACTAATTTCCAGCGTGACGTAGCGCGTCATCGGACCAATCGCTGACGAGCTGAGGCTGATATTAAGAGAAAGTTTACAGTGAGTGAGGGTTACACCGTTTTTTCATTCTCACTGACATTTCCACTCCAAACGGGATTCAAACGTGACAACTCAGTCTGGATTCATGAGATCGTTTTAATTTATTCAATCGCAAGGGCTTGAAACTGCAGGATATTGATCAGAAGTCAGAATTATCCCGGTAAGTTCAGATCAAATACCGCATGTTTTCCCACCGTCCTCAGTAAAGAAAATGCACGGCATATCTTCATTAGGAAAATACATTTGATTATGTCTGAAATTTTAATTTATGACTGCAATTTCATTATGGATGTTTTATTTGAAAAGCTCTCTCAAAGGGGGAAATATTTATCACAAACAAACTAAATGATACAAATGATATAAATTCATGTATTTACAAAATATTTAGTTTGGATAAGACTAAATTTTCCATCTTAATTAGGCTAATATTTTTCATATCTTTAATAGGCCTATATTACCTTCAGTTTATGTAAAATTTAGACAGACATAAATCTGCTTTTGGAATGGTTATTTTAGTACATTTTCATAACGTGATGAATTACGTCAATTCATTAGCTCAGATACATGATAACACGTTACATCACCTCAAAATAATTTTATTAAAAGCACCTTCCCTTTCCATTTTGAGAACAGTTTTAGGAACGACAGAGAACGCAAATTAACATTATAATTAAGTGAAAGAACATGTAGAAATGATAAAACTGTCTCCATTTTTTTGTCACAGCAATTAGAATTAATTTGTTTACTAAACATTCTTCTTCCTAATAATAATAGTAAAAATAATGATATGGGTGGTGCTTTTTCTATTATTATTTCATGTTAAATAAGACATTATTAGGCTATTATAAGCAACAATAAAAGAAAGTAAACCATATAAAATACTAAGTATTATATGAAAAAGATCAACTAAAAAAAAAGAAACGTTGGTGGTAAGTAAACTTCGTTGGTCCCCGAACTGTAACCTATTGATTTGTTTTATTTTGATCTGTCAGCCCGTTCGTGACTTTTATTTCCTTTTTATTGATTCACTCTTTTGTTCATGTTCTCCTGAAGTATGACGTCAGTCCATTCCCTCCCCTCGTACTCCTTTTCTAAAAAGTTTTTCTACAGAAGACACAGTGACCACTTTGCCCATAAGCGAAACAGCTATACGAGATTAGGGATTACTTTTCACGATTTCGTATTAGCAGTTACTAATCCCAATTGGGCTAATTGCTTTGCATGTAAAATTGCTATCTGCAGGGTTCGTGTGATGTGGTGGGGTTGTATGGCCTGGAGGGTGATGGTGCGCCCTGAATTAGACCACATCCTAAATACACCTCATTAACAGGTAGAGGATTTACAAGTTATCTAAATGAGGAATCAACAGCCACGGCACAATTACTAAGCTTACAGGGCATTCTTTTTGTCGGGTTTGTACGCAGTGCAGTGTCTTTGCACCTTTATAATACATTTAAAATAAAAATGAACTTTAAGGTGTACTATAGAGTAACCAGAGGCTAACACAGATTAGCTCATTTGTGGAAACATTTGCAGTAGTATGAGAGAAACTCTGCAGGGCCCGGCAGGGACAGTGCTGTTCATTATCCGTTTCCATTAAGGCCTCTTTTTTAATTCCTTGGCGTGTCGTTTGTCTCCTTTTTGTGACACAGTCAGGGACGCAATGTTTTCTCAGGGGCTCTCATTCACTTCCCAGATAGTTTATTGATGAGCTTTGGCTTTTTTCCTAACTTTGCATACGCCGAGGAAAGTGAATGCAATGCCTATCGTATCTTTTTTCCTTTTCTTTTTAAAATCCCATCAGCTCTTCACCGGCTCCCATAGAGTCGGTGACTATATGAAGCGTGCGTGTGTGCATATATGTATGTGTATACACACACACACACACACACACACACACACACACACACACACACACACACATAAAAATAAAACAGTACATTGAAAACAGTAATTCACACAATAAAAATAATTTGCAGTTTAGGCATAACTACATTTCTAAACAAATTTACAGCAGACAATGGGAAAGTTCGAGACGCAGCACAATAAGAATATAATTTTTAAAAATAGAATTTATAGAATTGTGTGTCGATGTATAGACAGACATACTTTGGAAGGTATGGTTGCTTTGCAACTAGCAGATACATTAGCAAAAATTAAAAACATCGTAGGCTATCCACAATCCACTTTTTAAAAAAAAATGGAGCTATCTCTATCCATTCTCCAAATCGCTAATAGGTCGCGGGCTGTTGCAAACAGAAAGATGTAAACATATGTCATCAATATTTGCGACTCCGATGAACGAGCTGTAAAATTAGTGAACGGTGAACAATTTAGGGGAAAAAAAACAAGCCATGTGGACACGGAGGTAACCTCCACGCGCAGATACGGTGCAAAAGCGCGTGTGTGTCAACAAAAGCACGTGGAGAGTGTTTGCGTTTGTTTTAGCCAGTTGCACCAGGGACCATTTGCAAGTGCACTTAATGCACAGAGCAAACAGGTTCTCCTTTTGAATGCGCAGCTGTCAACAGGTTGCTTTCTTTTATCAGTGTCATGGAGGGCCAGATCTCTCAGGACTTAAAAAGCCCCGTGCAGCAAACAATCACTCAGGAATATTCAGTAAAAACAGATTTTCGTGCTGCAACGGTGTCCATATATGTTCAAGTAATTAAGTAGGCCTTCTAGAGTAACAATTATAGCTATAACATATTGTAAAAGCAATTTCTTTTCATTGAAATTCAATGTAAATACACTAAGTTATTTATCACACATTTCGAGGCAAATTGTAATATGAAAACACATAAGACAAAAGAGACACTAAAATGCATTTTCTGAGTGAGCTCAAGCCCAGTGGTGAGATTTAAGCAGTGCATCCGACAGAAACAGAATGAAGCATAAAGCAATGTTGAGTGAGTTTGAGAGGGGGCGCTCGGCATTTGCATGCGGGGACTGATTAGTTGGTTCAAAAGTGACCTGTTTTCTGTTCTGTGATGGCAGAGGGTCAGTGCATCTCTCTAATGGGCCAGTAAAGAGCTGCAACCGGCAACAGACAGACTAAATACATCAGTGCTATCACCAATCTGCATAGGTGTGTTCAATTCCGTCTCTCTCTCTCGCGCGCTCTCTCTCTCTCTCTCTCTCTCTCTATGCATGCGCCTTCACTTTCTTACCCTCTCTCACTCACTCACTACACATGCGAGCACACACACACTCTCAATCCTTGAGCAGTCCTGACATCTCCGCTCACTGTCAATCTGTGTCTCCTTCGCAGGGAATTTCCTTCCAGATAGTGGGACGCTGGAAAAACATATATTTTGAGAAGAAATTACTATTGGAGACCAATTGTTTCACTATTTTGCTTGGAAGGGCTCAGGCGGTGGAGCAGAATGCCTCAAAAAGGTGAGTGCGCATGCTAAAACTAAAAGTTAGTTGTTCGTGTGGGACTGGGTGTACTATTTTACTGGAGTGATCCACCACATTATTATTATTAGGCTATTATTTATTATTGAGATTACGATTATTGTTAGTGGTGTTGCCCAAGTCATACAAATACAAACGTGCTCTTGATAGGCTAGTTTGTAGGCTAACTGTAAAAATAAATTAGTTAAATAAAGCTCCCAGATTATGTTGCATTTTTCGGTCTGCTTTTAATCTGTTTGTGGATAGTAAATATGTATCTGTGAGAGGAAAGAGTTAGAAGTCACATTAGGCCTGAACAGTGTTTTTTGCGGAGCACGGGAATGCACTGACCCGTTGAGGAAAGGTGTCAGTTTGATTCATCAGCCGAGTGCCTTCTTAAAGATTTGCCAGAATGTCACGAGGACCTGCCTGTTTATTATGCTTTGCATTATAAGTATTTATTATTTGTATTTAGAGTTTTTGTAATTGTATTTTTTATTTTTATTTTTTTAAATCTAATGCACGGTCAAGACTTTCCACTTTTATGTTACATTATATAGCCTAAAAGTAAACATAAATATATTGCACAAGTGAAATTTAGTAAATAAAATTAAATAAATACCAATTTTTTTTTTTTTATTAATTTAAAAACCCTAAATAAGCCATCACAGCGGACTCGTTTATTTTAGCATCCAGCAAATATTCCCTAGGCCTATAGCTAGTGTTTTTTTCTATAGCATTAGGACGCTCAAGTCCTCATAAACATTCACTAAATAAATGTAGCTCGAAAACACAAAAGATTTCCCCATCGATGGCAGTATAAGATGATTAGGGCATGTTAATGTCAGATCCTTCAAAACTTCCCACTGCGCTTTTGTACACATACAGATGCACGTCTGCATGTGAATGATGTTTATGGAGAACACTGTTTCCTGAATAAGCATGTTTAATTAAAGCAATTGTAGTTAAGGATTACACAAACGAAAGAAATGCAGATGAGATCCTAGTTAACCTCATAAACAACAACAACAGCCTGTATTCGAGGTTAGATAAATCATTAACGGGAACACGCAGAGTCGCAATGCATGTACAGCGCGAGCACAAAACAATTAACATTTTCTGTGATTAACAGCGATTAAGGGTTTTAATCGTCGCATTAGGCTTTAAATGTATTTCGAATTTACTTTCGGGTGTAGTTTTCATTCGACGTATCTTTTTTTAAATATTATTTTTTAAAGATACGGCACTAAAATATTCATAATTTATAAAGGCAAATTACAGCTGGCAACCCCCTGACACATTATATATATATATATATATATATATACAAAAAATATAAAAACAACTAATTAGACAAATTAAATACAAATTGCATTGTGTAGGCCTATATATTGATTGTTTTTTTTTTTGTTTTTGTTTGTGGCAAATTATAAAATGAAAATATAAGAGTTAAAAGACTACCAAAAAATTATTTAGAAACAAATCTGTTTTAGGAAAAAAACTTTAGAACACTTAAATGCAAAATTTTAGAATGTTCAAATATAAATGTAGAAGTTGATAACACTTCTAAATGTAAATGTTAAATGAATATGTTCAGCAGGCACTAGTTCTTCAATCTTGGGAAGAGAGCGAATGGAAACGGACACACCGGTTTTGTTATTTCAGCGTAGGGAGAGAAAATGAAACGAAAGACTTTCCTTCCCTGGGCCCCTTTTTAGCAATGTCGCTGAATAGATCCTTTATTGCAATTGTTTTTTTCCCAATTGAGCACCCTACTGGGCTGTTGCATCCTTTTACAACCCCTAACAACCCACACCCGTTACACAAACACCTCCAGATATTTATAACGCGAAATTACTTTTCTATTTCCCCAAACCTCACAAACAGAAACACGCATTGGGGTTCGGGCAGCGGGGTCATGGCCGTCAGGAAAGTGACAGTGGATGTTGTGTGTGTGTGTGTGTGGATGGTCGTCTGGGGGGCAGGGTGCCCTCAGCTCTTTGTATTCGGGCAAGTATTGGTACGTTTGGTGGGAGGTTGTGTTGCTAGTTGCAGAGGCCGAGTTGTGATGGCTGGGTTTGGGTATAGAAGGTAAAAGAGGCGCATTGTTGAGCTCCAGCGGGCTTTGTTAGGATCCTCTCACCCCCTCCAGTTCTCACTTTTCAGAGCACTGATGCGAAGTAGACAGCGTGTGTCACTGTACACTTTTGACGGGGAGATCTAAAGAGGAAGGTTGAACATATTTTACAGACCACCAAGAAATTGAGACGTGAACTCTTCTATTCTCTGTTCTATTAGATTTGTCTTTTATATTTAATAGCTCAAATCAAATTCTTGTTTTATGTGCCAAAAAAATAAGTGGCAGGTGCAAAAGGCTGCGCATTTAAAACCCCTCTCCATTAGGCTTTATATATTTAAAACATGACTCAATACAAGTAATTCGAACTAATATTACTCTTTTGCTCTATCCTAGGAATGATCTAAATAGTCAGACGCAAATGAAGGGCTAAATTTTTAAACGGACAGTCAACTCTGTTACCAGGCAAGTTTTTAAAGCTGAAATTCCTCTAGAAAGGATTATTTCCAAATATGCGTTGAGATGCATCGACCGTAACGCAACGCCGCAATTGTTGCAAAACTGCAATTTTTTAAAAAGAAATAAATCTGGATTTCACAACTAACCCTGTATATTTTCTTTGTCATAAATAGAATACCATAACCAACCCACGTGGGAATCAGGAGTGGCGTCCATGATGCAAAACAGTAAGTGCAATTCTTATTAAGCCACTCATGTGTATGTATTTTCTTATTAATAATAATAGCTGTTTTTTCAACGACTGACTGTGTTCCTTTCATTTCCGATTAAACTTTAATTGCATTGCATTTCTGATGGTAAATTACATAATATGTGCTTTATGTGAATTATGGTCAAATTAAGAGGCATTAAAAACGCGAATTATATATTATATAAGAAAATCCATATGAATACAAACGGCATTTTACATACATGTCGAGCATAAATAAATGAATGGCTATTGGGGGAGGAGATGTTTATTTCTGCTTGAGTCGGTAACAAATAAATGCAGCTCTGCCAACTTCAGAAAAACTTGCAGAAAATTTGCCAACTTCCACAGAGGACTTGACAGTTCCGAAACAGCTAATGCATGAAACGGGACACACGAAATAGTTTGATGATTCCAGGATTGGATTTCAGGATTTTCTGTGCTTGCTTGAGGGGGAAAAAGACGAGTTAGTTATGTTAGTCTGTAAACGGGGACATTTTTCTCGTGCTGTAGGATATACATAAATGCTTGGATTAGTTCTGTGAGATTATGTAATGTAATCATATATTGTTTAGTCATATGAAAAATAAGGTTATAGAGTTATAGAGTTAGGATTATGTTTAAATTACTTGTAATTATGCAAATTTACTGATATTACTATAGTAAGTACATGTAGTAGTAGTTCCCTTAAAATAAAGTGTTACCAAAACTATTAACTCAAATGATTAAATGATATAAATTATGTATAGAGAGATTCATGCACCAGAAAATTAGCTTTAAATCCCAATTTGGCCTTGAGATTTAGGATTGATGTTTAAAATTCACAACATATGTTTCCCCATTAGTAGGGGAGCAATAAAATACAAGTCTCATTATGACCGCCACCAGGCCAGATCTACAGTCCTACACTGTGGGGAATTATATGATTATTAAGACTTAACCTTTGAACTGTGAAATGACAGGCCGGGTCATGTTTCTGTGTGATGGTGACATCAATCAAATGGATTCATTTGATAAACGTGCACGCCTCCTTACGTTCAAGAGTCTATTAAATCCAACTAATCCAGGAATTATTGAAGACAGAGAGGATGACAGTGGATTACTCCACTGGATTTGGAGAGATTACCACACGTTTGTTGTGCAGTATCAGTGCTTAAATGAATCAGGTTCATTAAAATTAGTCCAGTTGGATGTGGTATTTAAAATGAACAGGTTTTATTCACAACACACATTATTATTTCATATGACTGAATCACTAATGAATAAAGGGTCAGAGAAAGAAATACTTCCAGTGCATATTTCACATTTAGACACTTTTCAGTGTCTAGCAGATGTGGGGTTTGTTACAAACAGTACGACAGACTAAAAAAAAGAAAGAAGCGTTGTCAGATTTAATGTTTAGAAACACGCACGCCCCTGTCCTCGTGCCCGTGCATTGCTCTTGTAGCTAGAAATAAAAGGAAGCCTCCCTTGAAGGCAACACGAGCAGAATCCAATTTTGTCTGATATCCAAATGCAGACAGAAAGGGTCGTTTTATCATGCTACTATTTGTCGTGACGATGCGTTTTTCAAAAGCAGAGCAGTGTCATATAAAGTGACAGTCCTGCCACAAGTACTTCAGCTGATCTTTTCAATGAGCCTTCCATGCATGATCCGAGGCGACCTCCGCCTATTTCCAGAAATTAAGCTCAAACTTGACGTGCAGCTAGCTTTATTCTAAAGACAAATGTCAGAGAGGCTCATCATATTTTCCCCCCTCTTCTTCTTCTATATTTGGAGCTTATTTATTGCTTAGGAGCTCGGGCTCCTGCAGTCAGACGAGAGAGGAGCAGAGAGCTAGAGCACACACACACTCCGGGGAGGCTTTTCATAGGGATTCGCCTCTGTTTTTTTCGCTCGCTTTGAATGTACTTTTTATTGGACTTTCACATCGCATCAAAACACACTGAACTGGTATGCACTTTTCATATTCTTCTGTTTGCAGTGCATCTGATATTGAATTATTTTACACATTGCCATTTTGATGGACACTCCATTGCTGCTGTATGCTTTGCGATAATTGCTCTCTTTCTGGTGTTCCTCAATGGCGAGGTGTGCTTATTTATTAGGGATTTGTTAGTCTGGTGTGAATGAGAGTTTCCAAACAGTGACGCAGAGTCTTGTGAAAGCTGTTCTCTTGAGGGTGATTTGATTATGAAAATTTTTGTTCACTTGAATGGAGATGTTCAGACTCAGAGGTCATTTCATCAGTCGATTCTGTGTGTTGATTGATTTTATCCTAGTGCATGACATTCCAGTGTTGATTTGTATAAGGCACAATGAGCTGTGTAACAGCACTCAAAACAAAATGCAAAACTTGCATTTATAAAAGAATTATAAAGGTTACACTTTAGTGTTCATGTTGTTGTGCATTTAAATGCATTTGATGTGCAATGATTTTGTTATTTCAGTTATTGATTACACTGACATGGACATTGCAATGTAAAAACTCAGCCTTTTTCCTCTCTGACTCTGTTTGTCAGTAACGCTGATCAAAGAAAAGCTCCAAGAAGTGGAGCTTTATTCTAGACAATAGGACACCCATTGAGGGAATGTTTTGGAGGGGAAAGACGAGCCAATTTGTTATGTCTCCGTGTGCCACAGGTCACAGTGGCGTCAACCAGCTCGGCGGGGTTTTTGTGAACGGCAGACCGTTACCGGACTCCACCAGACAGAAGATCGTCGAACTCGCTCACAGCGGAGCGCGACCCTGCGACATCTCCAGGATTTTGCAGGTGACCCTGAAGCCCATTTATACATCCAACAAGCTTTACGGGACCTAGTGAAATAATTAACAAGTCATATCATGGTCACACAATTTCCATGTTACAAATAGTACAGCTAAATCAAATTAATTACAACAATAACGATATTAGAAAAATTATTCAGGATGCTAACCATTTCAACACTAATGTAAAGTGTGACTCTAATCAGTAAACTTTTAAACGTAATGAAATCATCCTAGCAATTTTAAGGCATATTTTCTGTGTTCATAGACCCATGATGATGCAAAAGTCCAACTGGACAATAAGAACGTAAGCGTATAATTGTTTGAAGTACATTACTTTATTTCAATTTAGTCTTAAATAATGTATGTGAATTGTGTATATTGCTGTCCATTCAGGTGTCAAATGGGTGTGTGAGCAAGATTCTGGGCAGATATTATGAGACCGGCTCCATCCGACCACGAGCCATCGGAGGCAGCAAACCGAGGGTAGCGACGCCTGAAGTGGTCGGCAAAATAGCACAGTACAAGAGGGAGTGTCCCTCTATCTTTGCCTGGGAAATTCGTGACAGACTACTGTCTGAGGGGGTGTGCACCAACGATAACATACCAAGCGTAAGTGCAAATCATGATTCATTTGCATCATTTGATTGTGCAAACGTCATTGCGCACTTCTTACGTCAATAAACAAAATGATGCGGTCGCATTTCTTAATAGGTAGATAAGAATGCATATGTAGGCAGATTCATAGAAGCTTGCTTACACTTGCAATCATCAGCGATAAGAAAAAAATATTTTGCATTTATCCATATTGCAAAAATCTACAAATGGCATTTATGGACAGAGCTATAGTGGAAAAGAATGATATAAAATGGCATTTTATGGCTGATGCAAACAGTAATTGACTGACTGCTGCCTTTATACCTTTCAGGTGTCGTCGATAAATCGAGTCCTACGCAACCTGGCTAGCGAAAAGCAACAGATGGGTGCAGATGGCATGTACGACAAGCTGAGAATGCTCAACGGGCAGACCGGCACGTGGGGGACACGCCCGGGATGGTACCCTGGTACGTCTGTGCCAGGACAACCAAATCAAGGTGAGACAGTCTAAAAGTAATAAGAGCATCACTGTCATGAGCAAAATTAGAATAACGACAACATAAAGGCACACCAACAACAAAACAAATGTAGCAGAAAAATAAATAAAATAAAAAAAATATTTATATATACATAATAAATATTACTCATTATAAATTTTTTTTATTATTATCATCCCATTTTCATACAATAATATTCATACTGAACTTAAATATGCTGAAAATATGCAATATAATAGTATACTATAGTATACTATATATTATTTAAAATATTAAATTAATAAAGTATACTATACAGTGTATCTATATGTAGTATATAATAATGTAAATACTGTATATTATTATTATTTAACTTGTCAAATACTGTAGTATTTTATTATGAATTCTTAACATTCATTTATTTGTTCTGAAAAAGTGTAGGAAATCTCATGCAGTCAATCCATTTGGAGACGCATTAGATGAATATACAGAATCTAGAATTGCGTGCCACTGACATGCTTCGATGAGAAAAGGCCACTCATTAATTGAGGAGTTAGTGCTAATTAATCGCTCATTTCAGTACGGCTTCTGTCTGGGTCTTGGATCTGCGTGACTAGGAACAGAGTTTTCGTCGGAGGTGTCCATGCGGTACCACCTGCCCCCTCCCCCTGCCAGTGCCCTCGACATCATTTGCGCCCCATGGGGAGTGAGAGAAAAGCACTGTGCGTCCCGGGACAAAAGATGTTTCTGTCACATGCAAGAATTTGTGACAGGCACAGCTCGGACTCTCTGTAATTGCTCATTAGAGGTTGTTTTTTTTTGAGGGAGAGAAAGAACATGCACAGGCTTTTGGTTACATGAGACAATGATAAAAAGTTTAGTTGATGAATAGTTAGTTTCTAATCAGGTTGATGAATCCTAAACGAATCCTGCGTGTGGATATTCACAGTATCACGAACACTATCAGACAGCACTGATATTAAATAAGAAAAATGCAAGCGATCTTTTAATGTATAATGTGTTGCTTAAAGGGATAATTCACCTATAAAAAGAAAATACTCACTCTCATGTCATTTCTAATGAGACTTTAAAGACTTGGCATAGGTTCAGAAGACTGAGTTTGACTATTGTTATGGTGCCTTTTGAAAGTATTTTTGTTCTTTTTGGAGCGTACATGGCCTTATTATGAACTGACACTTTTCTACTTTAAAAATAACAGCATAAAAATGACAATAAGTAGAAAATGACTAAATTTTCATTTCATGTTAACGGTTGCTTTAATAGAGATTCTGGTCAGATTGGAGAGACTTTTCCTAACCAAGCAAGCAAAGGTCTTTCAATGGTCATCTCCTGTTGAACGGATAAATCCTAACTGGCGTTTAACAGGCCTGGCCTGGGGTTCTTTGATTAATGACAGTGGTGTATAGAGGTTAACATACTGAACTGAAAGGTCTGTTGACTAGATCCTTGTGTTATACAATGCTGAGCACTGCACGCCTCTTTTTGTTGTTCCTTTCCAATTGTGCCCTCGGGAGAATTTGAGCCTGACGAAAAAGGCCTGGCAGCCCATCTCTGTCTGCACAGTTTAATGGTTCCCCTCATTCTTCTGGTGATATTGTGTCATTGAGAAAAGCAGCTCTCTATTCAAGTGTTGGTGGTCACCTCAATAGGTCCCTGGACACCCATACGGTGAATAGCACTAAGAATCCCTATACATTATATGTGCTGTGTATGAAAACATCCAAGGGAACCTGAGGATGATTCAATGCGTTTCTTTTGGTACTTTGTTACGGAGCTATGGAGATAATGCTGACAACTCTTGTCTCAAGTCTTGGGCCGTATTCACACCAAATGCTAATTTTCCACCAGGAATAATTTTGAAATATTAATATTATATTAATTTATTATATTATATATATATATATATAACGATTTGAATGCATACAAAATATGACTAATAATAAAATAAATAATAAAATGTATTTGTTATTTTGCATTTTTATAATATAATACAATTTTTATTTTTATTATTAGTCATATGTTGTATGCATTCAAAAAATATATGGTTTGAATGCTTATAAAATATAAATATATTTAATTATATAAATAAATAAATACTTTGCAAATGCATATATTTTTGTCAAATATTCACATGCAACTCAATCATGTTATTAAACTAAAGCTATTAAAAATTGTTTTCGGTAACTGAAAGCTGAAATAAAATATGAATAAAATGAAAATAATCTTAAACTTATACTTTGATTAGAAATGTTGCCTTGACAACTAACTTTAGTAGATACATTTTATTTGAAGTACTAAAATTACTAAAAATTAAAAAGGAAATAAAAAAATAAAGCTATATAGAATTATAAATTAAAAAAAAAAAAACAATTAAAACTAATAAAAATGACAATAACAACATGCACATAACAAAATTACTAAAACTTAAGCTAAAAAGAAAAAAGAAAAGCTAATTCAAAATGTTAATAAATGCTATAATACTAAAGTAACACTGATGCAACTCAAGGTAATGCAAAAAGTGGTTTGCGTGATCTTTCTACAATTTTCAAAAATAATTTTTTGCAGATGGTTGCCAGCAACAGGACAACAGTGGCGAGAACACTAACTCCATCAGCTCAAATGGCGAGGACTCAGATGAGACTCAAATGCGGCTGCAATTAAAACGAAAACTGCAAAGAAACAGAACGTCGTTCACTCAGGAGCAGATCGAAGCTCTGGAAAAAGGTATGCATCAAGTGTAAGCATCAACAACACACGTCTCCCATATCCAGCTGAGATTCAAAGAATACCATTTTTTTTCACATTGGTTTTAGAGTTTGAAAGAACCCACTATCCAGATGTTTTCGCAAGAGAAAGACTTGCAGCAAAAATTGACCTTCCAGAAGCTAGAATACAGGTGAGAATATGGTAATAGTTCAATTTTAATAGCATACTACCTAATGCATGTTCACTATTACTGTTGTTTACATCTATGCTGACCCTCTCTGTGCCTGCAGGTATGGTTCTCAAACAGAAGAGCGAAATGGAGGAGGGAAGAGAAGCTGAGGAACCAGCGACGACAAGCCAATAATTCCTCCAGTCACATTCCCATCAGCAGCAGCTTCAACACGAGCGTCTACCAGGCAATCCCACAACCCACCACTCCTGGTAAATGGCATACATCAACCGCAGTTCTTGAGGATTACATATAACTGAAATAAAAATAAACCTAAATAGCATAAATATAATTTTTTTCTGTTTTACCAGTGTCCTTCACAACAGGGTCAATGCTGGGCCGCCCAGACACGGCTCTGACCAACACGTACACGGGTTTGCCTCCGATGCCCAGCTTCACAATGTCTAACAACCTGCCTATGCAAGTGAGTAGCGTCCTGAACACTGGTTTCCTTCTCTACCCTTGATAACTGGATCAATGTGCTGTGTGATGCTTCCTTAAGTGTCTCCCATTCCATCACCCAAGTCAAACTATTGACACGTTTAACTCAAACTCCTCTGTGTTATAGAAACTACAGTTGTGCCTGTAGATATAACTAAAGCTATATATTTATATACATATATTCTTGTTTTTTATAGCCAAGCCAGACATCTTCCTATTCCTGCATGTTGCCCACCAGTCCGTCCGTGAATGGGCGAAGCTACGACACATACACCCCCCCTCATATGCAGGCACACATGAACAGCCAAACAATGGCAACTTCTGGTACCACCTCAACAGGTAGGCAGAATAAGTTCATTGTGCGAATAACAAACTCACCCTTGCAATAGCAAATAGCACATTTATGCTACCGTTCAAACGTTTGGAGTCAGTAAGGTTTTTGTTTTGAAAGAAATTAATACTTTTATGGTAGCACGTTATTTTACAGTCCTGTTCCCATGTACATACTATAATTAATATAGTAATTGCAATCACTGGGTAATAACTAGGTACTAACCCTGAACCTACCCCTAAACCTAACTTGAATCCATGTTACCTAATGTTACCCAGTACTTTCTTAGGTAATTACATTGTAAGTGCATGTACTGTAAAAAAAAAGTGAAACAACTTTTATTCAGCAAAGATGCATTATATTGATCAAAAGTGACAGTAAAGACATTTATAATGTTACAAAAGATTTCTATTTCAAATATATGTTCTTTCGAACTTTCTATTTGTCAAGGAATCATGGTTTCCACAAAAATATTAGGCAGCACAACTGTTTTCAACATTGATAATAATCAGAAATGTTTCTTGAGCAGCAAATCAGCATATCAAATAGAAAACTTATATTTTAAATTGTAATAATATTTCACAATATTACTGTTTTTACTGTATTTTTGATCAAATAAATGCAGCCTTGGTGAGACATTTAAAAAAAAAAACTTTTGAACGGTAGCGTATATGCATACACTCTTTTACCAATTTGTTCACATATGTGTTTGTACTGCCTGATCGTTCTGTTTAATTTTAAATGCATGATTTTGTGTATCTAAAATTGTGTTTCTTTATTCCTCGTCCATTTTATGTAACATTTTTGTTTTGTTTTTAGCATTAAAGGGATAGTTCACCCAAAAATGAAAATTTAAAAATGAAAATAATTTACTCTCCCTCAAGCCATCCTAGGTTATATGACATTTTTCTTTCAGATGAATACAATTGGAGTTATATTAAAAAAAGTCCTGGCTCTTTCCAAGCCCAAAATTTGGAGCCCAAAAAAAGTGCATCCATCCATTATAAAAGTAATCCATACGGATCCGGGGGGTTAATAAAGAAAGACCTTCTGAAGCGAATCGATGGGTTTGTGTAAGAAAAATATCCATATTTAACACGTTATATATCTAGCTTCCGGCGGACCGCCTTCCGTATTCAACTTACGAAGAAAGTGTAACGCCTCTCGCAGTTCAAAACGCTTACGCTACGTCCGACGCCATCGTTGCACCAGTTACGCTTTCTTCGCAAGTTGAATACGGAAGGTGGTCCGGCGGAAGCAAGATATGTTAAATATGGATATTTTTCTTACACAAACGCATTGCTTCGCTTCAGGCGGCGTTTATTAACCCCCTGGAGCCGTGTGGATTACTTTTATAATGGATGGATGGACTTTTTTGGGCTTCAAATTTTGGGCTCCCATCCACTGCCATTATAATGCTTGGATTAGCCAGGACATTTTTTAATATAACTCCGATTGTATTCGTCTGAAAGAAGTATGTCATATAACCTAGGATGGCTTGAGGGTGAGTAAATCATTAGGGAAATTTCATTTTTGGGGGAACTATCCCTTTAACACTTTAACACACACACACACATATCCTCTTCAATGTCTAATTTCAATTTCATTACTTCTTTAAATCACATTTGTTTAAAATATGATAACGCTTAGTGGACAGCACAAAAATTAATTGTCCTTCTCAATCTATACAGGTTCGTACATAACACCAAAGCTTAAAGTTTGAAAAGGAACGTGTTTCTGACCTATATTCTCTCTCTATTTATAGGACTCATCTCCCCTGGAGTATCTGTCCCTGTCCAAGTTCCCGGAACTGAGCCAGACATGTCTCAGTACTGGTCAAGATTACAGTAAAGAGAAGAGTTACTTTGCCCTTTGACTTCCACACAGAGACTAAGAGAGAACCTGGACCTCTGCAGCAGTATTTTCACAAACACACAGACAGACAGACAGACACACACAAGCAAACACAGGGACGAGGCGGCGTGTGGTCTCTTTTCACAGTCGGAAAACTTTGCGGCACTACCTTTAGGAGGGAAAAACGGACGCTAGAGAGACTTGAACGGAACAAAACGCAACAAACCTCTGCTACATCCACATTTTTCGAACTCCATTTTTGTTGTATTTGTACATTGGCATTTATATGTAAAGAGGAAAAGACAATTCAACAGCCAAAAGATATGTTGGTCTCGCATCCATTTGAAATGGTGGAGAACAGAACAATATATTGTGACTGTTTTCTACTGAGCTAATATCAGGATTACGGATCAGACTTCTTCATACAGGCCCATATCAAACCAGTGAAGCAGAAACACACCAAGAGGAGACGCCCATTCATGTGCCCACTAGATATTTTCACTTTGGGAGAGTTACCGGCTATAAGGACGAGGCTCAAATCAACCCACAACGGCTTCAGTTGATGACATACTATTGTATCTACAAAAGGAGCAACAGCCATTATGTAAATTTCTGAGTACTTTATAATGATGTATGAGGGTTTGGAGAATGGAGATAACTAACTAACTAACTGATTCTGAGGCCGTTTGCGCTTGATCATTTATAAATTGTGACGTCAGAGGATTGGGAAGTTATAGTACGGTAGACTTTGGCATCAAATAACATTCATACATTCTGCTAATGTCCAGTTGTGAGTATTTGTTTTCCCTCTCAGAATTATCGCGGAACATAAATATATTATTTGTATTGCCCCGAGAAAAAATCTTTTAATTGTTTTATACAGACTTTCATGCATCGTTAAAAAAAAAGGAAAAACATTTCTTTAGGTCGGGTACAAGTTGTCTATTAGGTATAGTTGTATTATAGTGTCCTACGGTCAATAATTTTGTGAGACTAGAAATATTTAATTCCAATAATTATGATTAATAAAAATGCTTGACAGAGTTTTTAAAAAAAAAACGTAAGTGTTTGGCAGTTGTTTACAAGTACATATCAGACTTAAACCATTGTTGATTGTAAAAACAGACCAAAGCCTTTGTATTTCATCTATTACACAACAATCTTAATCTTCTCTCTCTTTTTTTTATCGTTAGTCTTGTGTTGCTACATTTTGTAAAGGAAAAAAAACGTTGTTTTACATTCTAGTACACTGGCTTCGAGTACACTTGACTGCGGCTTAATCACGCAGTCCTTTATTTATGATCGACAACCATTTGTGGTTTTAAAAACATGTTGACATCTCTTGAATTCTGCATTTTTGTTGTGTACCTGAAACATGAACACTTGTAATGGTTTTTGTGTCAGAGCAATGCTTTGGAAAGCGAAAGGTCTACCCTGTCTTGCAGATATTTCAATTTAATTTTATTTAAAAGCTTTCTAAATGTATTTTGTGAAAACTATTAAAACATTTTGTACAGTAACTGTTTCTCTTTCTCCGTGAATTTCCTTTATAATATAACTGTCTCCTCATGAAAACGATACATCATTTTCAAAAGTATGTTCAAACTACCAATTTAAAGACACACCAGCATGTCAAAACCCCTCTCTTCTCTCCACATACCTCATAACCACCAAAGAGCTCGTGAACAAAGGCACCAGCCGACTCCACACAACTCAGACATCACAAAAACACACCACAATAGAAAAGGCCTATGCCATTCAGCACTGCCAGCTCTTGTTTTGGTAGAGTTACGATGGTCTAAAAGGAAGGGGGAAAAAAGCGAGCGCGCGTGGGGGGAGGAGAGAGGGGGAAGAAACGAGAAGAATAAAGCGGTCCGAGCAAGCTCAGGGTGAGCGGAGGGAGAGATGAAGCGATTGTGTGGCAGAATGAGTTATTTTGCTTCACTTGCTGTCTCAGCGGGAGGGCCGAGGGGAGGGACACGGAGAGAAAGTGTCCGTGTGGAAGGGTTTTTGGGGGTGGTAGGTTGGTCCTGACGTTAGCTGGGTCAGGTAATGGCCTATGGGACTTCAGGACAGCTCTAGACTCTCTCTCAAATGCGCCTACAAAGACAGCAATGGAAAGAGAAAAGGATGGAGAAATCTTGAAATCACAACTAAAGTTATATTCCACTACCAAAAAGAGTATGTACATGCATTTATGAGCTGAAACTAAAGAAATATTCATTTCACACCACATGACTCTTTAAGTGCACTGCTAAAATTAAAAATTGTGAAAACTAGGTGACCATACCTTAACGTGCGTATAAAAACATACCTGCCTGATGAATACATGCTTTCACATGCAGCTTTATTCATTAGCAGAAATGAAAAATATGTGCATGCATGCATTTTTACATTACAAATACATTTCCCCATTAAGTCAGGCAGGGTCACGTCAGCTGAAATTTATGTTGAGTATTGTAAATGCAAAAGGCATCTTACTGTGGAGTCTAAAAAATGCTTTGTGTTAAAAAAATACGAAAATGTTCAGGTCACTTTACATCCCAAAAGAAATAATAATTCCATCAGGAAAAAAAAAAGCCTATTTTTTTTTAGGAAAATTAACACGTGAAAATGTATGCACATTTTCCTCATAAATTTTCATTACTCTAATGAGGTCAGAGATAAGTCCAAAAACTTACCATTACTCTCATTGGTGATTCCCATTACTTTAACAGCATTTTTTACTGTACTAAAATAAATCATAACTGTAATTAAACTTTTTTTTTTTTTTTTTACATAAAACAAGCATACATTAAAAGGTAGATTTAATTAATATAATTTAAAAAAATATTATTATAAATTATATATTATTATAAAATGATTATAAACAAGGCAGAAAAATAAAAACAGAAGAAAAACTCACAAAAAAACAGTGTTCAAAATTACATCACTGAAGCAAAAGAGAGAAACTATGTCTCCAGTCCTGTATTTGAATATGATAACCTCGCCGTTGAGCTCTCATAAAAACACAGGACTGAACGCAGCTGCCCTGATGTGTAATGAAGTTCAATCACAGATCTGCAACAACATCCCTCAAGACTCCTCACTTGACTGAAAACAATAAGACACAGATTCTTCATCTGCCCAATTAAATGCCATTTAAATGACAAAAGGCCTAATGGACACTTTGGAAAGAAGAAACATTTAAGCTGTAAAGTTAACCTATTATTCCCTTTTTCAAAGTCTTGATTTTGTTTTTCGGCTCTACTAGAATGGGTCTTCAAAACTCTTCTGATTTTTCACATTGTTGCAGCACCTCTCTTTCCAGTCTGTCAGTAACGCTCTGTTTAGTTTCTGTCTCTATAAAGCCCCTCCTTCCAAAATGCGCACCATGCTCTGATTGGTCGGCTGGACCAGTGTGCTGTGATTGGTCAGCCATTTTGAGCGTGTTTTGTAAATATCACGGCCCTTAGTTTTAACACACTACTAACACAACTCAACCAGGCCTCGTCCGCTTTTTTTTTGCATATGCCTTGGGTGGGAATTATTTAAATGAGGAATATTGTGATGCGTTTGTTCCTGGAAGAAAACTCAAGACTACAATTGAGGCACTTCAAGAAGTTCAGAAACAGTGCGCACTGATATAGAGAATAACTTCTTTGGAGTGACTGTGTTTTGTAACTTACAGACCTTTTCATGCTCAAACAGTAACATTACAACACTATAGAAAATTGAAAATGTAAAATAAAAAAATAAAAAATTCTAATAGGACCCCTTTAATCCTTTAATTAATTACATCCTGACCATTATGAACCTGATTTAATCATACAGCTTAAAGGACCGTTCAGAATTCAATAATTCAATCAAGTTTGTAAAAAAAATTTGTGATAAAAACATTTTCTGCCACAAAGCTTGTTTTGAACTTGAATAAAAACATGACATTTAAATTTTTTTTTTTTTTGACATTTTTACAAACTTTATTGACACCAAACATTTATTAGCTATCTAAGCTAATAAACACCAGGAAGCCATGAGGTGCACTGAAAAGACACTGCTAGCCAAATTAGGTTACCGTTATTTGCGTCACATTCTCACTTTATCCAAAGAGAAGCAACAGGTACTTGTCAGGTTCTTGTGACACTGAATATCACTGTCTTGCATGATTCTCCATGTTGTGTAGTTACTAAACGCTGTGCCATCTTAATCTCTTTCACTAATATTCACAGTAGCCGTGTCAGTACAGGTGCGACCGTAACCTAGTGTTGGCGTAGTGCAGCTCCAGCGCTCTCCTGCCCTTGAACATCACAGGGGTGGTGGTGGGAATTGGAGGGGGAGCGTGCAGGAGGGATGGGAATCCGCTAGAAATCTAGGTGCTTGTTGCCCGTGGCAGTGGTACCACATCCTGCTGCCAGTTCTGTTTTACTCACTCGACTCACCGTCTCTGACAGGTCTGGAGGCAAGTGCAGTCTCTGAAAGAGAAAGAGAGAGAGGGAGGATGTGAGAGGAAGGCTGAAAGAATAATGTGGAGGGCAAGTACAAATGCAAAACAAACCTGTGACGGTATCAGATGGTAATATAACTGACTGAATTACTTTATTCAAGCAGCTGAAAAGGTTCTTATCCTCACCAAAGCTGCATTTATTTGATTAAAAATAGAGTAAAAATATATTAATATTTTGAAATATTTTACAATTTAAAATAACTATAAAATGTAATTTATTCCTGTGATGCAAAGCTGATTATGTCAGCATATGAATATCAAAATTATAGCATATTAAAATCAGCATATGAATATGCTGATTTTGCTGCTCAAGAAACATTGATGATAATAATAAATGTTGAAAACAGTCGTGTTGCTTAATATTTTTTTGTGGCAACAGTGATACATATTTTTCCCCGGATTCTTTGATGAATGGAAAGTTCAAAAGAACAGCATTTGTTTGAAATATGGGTAACAACACTTTACAATAAAGATAATTAGTTAATGTATTAATCAACATGAACTAAGAATGAATGATACATTTGTTAGAGTATTTATTAATTTTTGTTAATTAGTTAATAAAAATCCAGCTGTTTATTGTTTGTTCATGTTAGCTCACAGTGCATTAACTAATGTTAACAAATACAACTTTTGATTTTAATAATGTATTAGCAAATGTTGAAATTAAAATGAACTAAGATTAATAAATGCTGTATTGTTTATTCTTAGTTCATGTTAACTAAAGTAGTTAACTAATATTAACTAATGAAACCTTATTGTAAAGTGTTACTGAAATGTTTTGGAACAAAAATCTGTCACTTTTGATCAATTTAATGTCTTTGCTGAATAAAAGTATTCAATTCTTTCAAAAAAATCTTACATCTTATAAACATTTGAACAGTAATGTATATACATACACACAATGCATGTAATGCGTTTTAAGGTGTGACAAGGTGCTGACAAGTTTACAAGGTCAAATAATTTCTGTCCTCAATGAAAGTACGAAATACTACATAAAGAGGTGAAATCACAGATTTCAGACAGATATTTGTGGTTTATGCTGCCTTCACATGCTATCGGACATTTCCTACATTCCAATTCTGAAGTCATGATTACACGCTTGTCGCGGTCAAGTGCTTTGTGTCAGAAACACGGAGGACACCAGGTTTATTCCTGCCTATTTATTGGGAAAATCTAAAGCCAAAATTATATTTAGCATCCCATTTATTGACATTGCTCCCAATTCTGGAATTTCGGTCAAATACAGGCTATTTTCGTTGTGTATAAAACATACAATACGCTTCAAATGGTTATTCATATACGTAAATATTCGCTACTTTAATGACAAGACGAGGTGATATAGCTGCTGTGGAAAAAACTAATAAAGCAAAGCATTCACAGCAAATGGTAAATGCGACTAGAGAGGACGCGTGTTCGTGCAATTTTAAACTTGTATTTATGATAATTCTGATAGCACGTGAAGGCAGCATTAATACAATGAAACGTGGAGTGGGATTTTAGACCAATAAGATTCCACTGTGGGCGGGGCTAACCAGTGCAAAGAAACAAACAACTTAAGAACATAGAAACTACAAGACTGATAAATACAAAGTTCTGTCATGAAACTCTAGATTGCGCAGGCTGATAGGTCTTTAACTCAATCTGCTTGAAATCACATAATTCTCTATAGGGCACAGCTGATTGGTTCCTGTTGTATCTGTAGCCAATGAGCTTGCTGCTCAACCTTCAAATACTTGGTCAGAATTTGCCTTAGCAGTGCAGCGCGCTTTCAGAAACCCTCCACCTTCCCCAGCTCCACCTCTAGAGATGCTAGGGGTAATTCATGTACGCTATATTGTACAGCAGCAGCATTCCACCAAGACCAAATACTGTATATCAACACTGGCATATCCATTACCATGCCAAACAGTTGTGTCGCATGTTGTGGTCGTAGCTGGTTAGGACAACAACAAAAAGGAATAGAAAGGCCAAGGTAGACTCGACTCACAATTGATTTAAATAAATTTTGACCGTAGCATGTTGCTAAGTAACAATGCAATTCTCCTTTTTTTTCTTTTACTTTTGTAAAGCATCTGTATATTGCTGAATACAACCATCTAAACCTTTACAATCTAAGATCAGTTTAAATAAGTCCTCACAAACACTTTTAGCCAGTGATGCCTGTTTCTGCTTCTTGCCTTCACAGTGAACATCTGTAGACTTAAGACAGTCGAAAAAACATCCTAGCCCATGTTTGCAGACAGACGAAGCAGAGTGTGTGAACACAAATCGCGTTAGACGCTTGGCCATGCACCTTAAATGGTCCGAGAAGTGTAACTGTTAGCGTGCCGCTAAAAACCCATCAGGGAGGCTCAAGCTTTTTGGTGGTTTGTGTGTAGAGTTACGGTTTAGAGGAGAGTAATAAGAATCAAGCATTTTATTACGGTATCTTGGCCCTACATGGGCACTAATCTCTAACAAGGCAATGAGCTACGCCAAAAGTTTGTGCTAAAGAGACTAATGAGGAAGCTCAAGGTATACACACACGTGTCAAGAGTAGTCAAGTGCATGATTAAATACAGTTCTGTACGGCAAGTGAATTGCCACAAGCCAAACATACCTGCAACTGCAGCCTTGATTCAGGTGACCTTTTTTTTCCTCAGGTTGATGTTTATCTCCTACCAAACAATGGTCTTCTAAAGCTCCTATTGTTAAGTCATTAACTCATGTTCCTAAAAAGGTAGGCCGGTGGAAGCTCAGGACAATCTGTAATTTCCCTGAGCCTTTTCCACACGCCTTTAAGAGCTTCAGATCCTTTTCCCCTGAAACCGTCAAGGCTACAATGCATCCCGATCAGAAGACACCCAGGATCAAAATGTTAAGCTTATCAGGAGGAATTCTGAAGAGCATTAGAAGGAATCTACAGATGGAAAATAGCTGGAACTTAAAGGGATAGTTCATGTTAAAAAGTAAATTCTGTACTACCCCTCATGTCGTTTCAAAACGTTTCCAAATGTTTTTGTAATTTTTGGAGCTTAATGGATATGGTCACTATGTTGTTGTATCTAAAAGAGCTGCAGGAAAATTTGTCAAAAATTTCCTTTTGTGTTCCACATGAGGGTGAGTACATAATGATAATTTAAATTGTTACATATTTCTTTAAAAAAAGAAAAGAAAAAAGAGGAGTTGGCAGGCAAAAAAATAAAAAATGGCCCATGATATCCAGGGGAAGAACTGTTAGATCTTTGCAGTTTTCCAAAAAAGGAATACATATATAACATAACATAACATAATATAATTAATATAATATAATATATAATTAATATAATATAATATACTTAATATAATTTAATTTAATTCATTATAATACAATATAATTAATATAATATAACAACACATAATGGTAATAATAATAATAATAATATTAAATAATATTTATAAATTCATTTAAATTAAATATATTACAATATTTAAACAAGTGACTGTAAAAAAAGTGACTAAATATTATTGCCTCAAAGAAAATAAAAGCATACAAGCTCCTAAAGATTTGCATTCAACAGTCCCTCATCTTGAAGACACTGAAATGTAATTAAAAAAAAAGAAAACATTACTTGGCTTTAATACAATATAATATTTCACAATGGTAATATGAAACATATTCATCTTAAATCATATTTTAAGTAAATATTATATTATTTTAAAAGTGGATAAATATTTTCATTGCCTCCAAGAAAAAAAAGCCACTACTTTGATAAGCGTTCAAGCTTGATCTGCAAGCATTCCCTCACCTTAAAGACACTGAAGTGTAATAATAATAATAATAATAAAAAAAAAACATACCACTTTGACTTGGCTCTTCAAAGCCCATAATTGTATACAATATTCAATATCATCATCATTCCTTCATATACTACTCTCAGCAGTCTAGACCAATCAATACTAGACAGTGTGCCTAAGAGGACTTGAACATGACACACACTTGAACACACTATGGAAATGCTGGAACTATGCACAGTGCACCCATAACGCATTTGGTATATTTTAAGTCTAAGGGTGCTCTGTTAGTGTGGTTCATTTGAATAAGTGTGAACGCTGCCATCCGATCCCTGGTGCACACCAAACAAGTATACCGAGACCGGTAAAAAGCTGGGTCTCCATCATATAACAAGCGCATTTATCCCAGCACACAGCTTTGTTTGGGATGTTCGGTAAGTTCTGTCGCAAAATATACGTCATAAAAGACTTTTTGTTTTTGTTGTTTTGTATCTTTAGGTTTGGTGTAAAAAATGTGAATACTAAGCGAACCAGGACTAAATGTATAATTTTCGTTATTGGTCAGACTGAAAGAACCAAGAGAACCGAACTAAAAAGTGAACAAACCAATAGATAGTAAATAGCTAGACTTTAAATAACAATGACTAATTTCAAACAGATTTCCTGAATATTGCAGCTGTCTGCCACTGGTTGGACAAACAGATAACCTCAAACTCACATCATTGATCGAGTCAATGCTGCTCAAAAAAACAAAACCAGAATGGCATATTTATAATTGCATATTAAGGTGAGATACAAGAAATTTTAACCAAGAAAATTACACACTTAAAACATAATAGAAAGATAACCAACTGAGGCCATAGAAACCTTTAGGATCATTCAAGGGATGAGTGGATTATTAAGAGGCAATCATTGTCATGAAGTGCTTTATGCAAACAGCAAGAACAATTTCTGCTAAAAACTCACTTGAACAAAATCAGTTTAAAACACTTCAAGTGATTTACAAGAGGCTCTCAAGAGGAACATTAAGAGTGGCTTTCCTTAAGAGGGTTACAAATAACACTCCACACCGAACAAAACCTCACGCTGATAATAGCTTCAAAGCCCTCCAGCTACTTCTTGTTGGTCGCATGGGCACTTGTGAAGAATCACCACAAATCTCACAGGAGATTGTGTTTTAAGACACTTAACGTAATGTGCTTTGGGATCAGAGGAGTTTGGATTGAAGTAACAGACTTCAGGTAAAGTAGGCAAGATGTAAAAAACGTGGCCCAACTTACCTGAATTCACACTAACTTACCCCAACTCAAAAAGTCTGAGATAGTGTAAAAAAGATTTCTTCACTTTACCCAAGAATAGATCACAAATGCATTTGCAACAAAATTTCAGAAAACACTAATGGACCAATCTAAATAAAAATAAATCTCTTGTATTGCCAGAGCTGTTAACCTTACTGAACACCACGAAAATAATTTGATTCAAGGAAATGGATTCTGGTATTAAAAGGAGCCAGTTGGGAATAAAAACCAACTCTTGATTCCCAACAATAACATTAAGCTTGTGTCTTCATGTTTCACCAAGCTTTGCATTTGTAAGCAAAATGTTAAATGATGCATAGAAGCACAAACTGTAGTTTAAACATGTTAAATATCCCATGCAATAACATTGTACATGTCCAGAAGCCTTTTTGTTTGACATTCACATTTTGCTCATTTTCCAGAGCAATGTCTCTTATTTTTAAATGCTGAGAATTTCTTTTTAACAGGAGAGGTTACTGAAGACCAGCTTAGTCTAACTGGAACCATTATTACCTGTTATCTTCTTCTTTCACACTAATCACAATGACCAGTGTAATATGATTTTTCGAAGACCCCCCTTCCTATATTCCATTTCTTTTATCTTCTGAAAGTCTAGCTTTATGTACTTTTACCTACCACCTATCACCAATGCATTAAGAGCATCACAACCCTTGGAAAAGCCATTATGTGATTCTTGAAGAAGCAACACTACTCAATGCAAAAAGTAATTTTTTTAAGAAAACTAAGGAGATATAGATATAGCACATGACACACATACATATATACACACACACTCTTCCATTTGTGTTTTCTGCATGGCGGGTTTTTTCAATTAACCATGTTTAAACAAGCACCAAGAGGTAGTGCGCTTAAACAGAGCTCTATTTCACAATATGCAATTTGGGGGGCCTACATAATACCAGAACCATCGGACATGAAATAATGTGAAGTAATAACTTCTGGCGTCAGCACTATAATTATCACAATTTTCTTTTTCATTTGCTTCTTTCTGCACGTTATTCAAAATCCAATCCAAGCCAAGTGACAAGGCCCCGAGGACAAGTAAAAGTAACTGAGATAATAAAAAAACCCCACTGTGTTCCACAATCAGTATCGTTCTCATTGCACCTCGCCCTCTGGTCAGCTGTGTCCACTGTGCTCTGAGTCTTTAGGCCAGTGACTGCAGAGGTCAGGAGTCTAGGGGGAGTTTTCACTCCTCTCTGCTCGTTCGAATTTGGAGAGGTGCAATAAGAATGGACCCTGGATGCTGTCGGAGGGGCGTTGGATGTACGCTGTGGGCTTAAGACCCTTGCGGACTGGCTGGCTGGAATATGAATGCAGAGGCGGACGCCCTCAAGGTACTCTGGGGTGCAAAAGGCACAGAGGACAAACACGTGTAAGTGCTGCTTTCATATCCGATTGGCTGAGCTGAGAAATGAAGGCACTATATGATATGACAGTGTATCATGACGAACACCACCTCTACTTCTGCTAGCTTCTCAAAATGCTTGTTTTAACCATTTTCTGGAGAGTTACATAAACATTTTACATATAAGTGATAGTAATATGTATAATACTGCCAAGCCACTGTCCTACATGAATCCGAAGAACACGTAGCAAAAAAAGTGACTATTATACATGATGATTGTATAACCGAGCATTTTTCAGGGTTCATATAAATGTAATGACTAATAAAATAGGAAAACTGTGACTGAACAGTTTGCAGTTATTGAATATAAATATTTTTCTCACTGAAGCTAAACATACACTACCATTGAGATTTTATATTTTATACTCAAAAGCTGCATTTATTTGATAAAAAATACAGTAATATTGTGATATTTTTGTGGAAACCATGATACTTTTTCAGGATTCTTTGATGAATAGAAAAGGGACAGCATTTATTTGAAATAGAAATCTTTTGTAACATTATAACAGCTTCATTGTCACTTTTAATAACAGAATAAAAAGCAATAAAAGTGAATAAAAGTATTCATTTCTTCAAAGAAATCTAAAACTTTTGAACGGTAGTGTACATATACAACAAAGTACGATTTGAAGGCTAAATTCAAACAACCACAGGTTAACCCTTAAACACATACCTTGGGTCTTTAGTGACCCGGGACGTCATTCACTACCTTCCTCCTTATTCATTTTTTAAAGTTAGACATCAGCCTTCTTAGTATTCCTCAATCAATTCATTATACACAATATAACAAGAAAAAAAAAATACATTTATAAAAGAATGCCTGTATTCCCACAATTTTTTTGTAAAAAATTGTATAGGGTCGCTAATGACCCGAGGTGTGTAGCAGTGTAAGTATATTTTTTTCTGCACAACAATAACTGAATCTTTGATGACTAAATAAGTGCAATGTCTGATACACAATGATGAAGTGACATTTCACTCATAATTACAGCAGGCAGAAAACAAAAGAATAGGAAGAGTCATCAGCTAAACTTTAAATGGCTCAGCGATTTACTGCAGAGCAAGCACTGAACGCAATAATATATTAGTATCACTGTCACTTGATGGTGGATCTGGTGAAGAAACTGTCAGTGATCATTTTGAAGATGTTGAAAATGATAGTTTTGAGGATATGTTTGAGATCACGAATATGAGCCAGATGCTGAATGTACTGGGAAATGAGCTCTGACGAGGACAGTGATGATGGTATAAATCATCTGCTCATACTGAACCCTTCCAAGCTCCAAAAGGTAACAAAATACGCTTTATTTTATTCTTCTGTAATTGTTACTCTAATATCAGGAGAGTTTTATATTATCGCGACAGGTAGAGATCCATCCGTGTTAGATATAGATCCGGGTCGCTAAAGACACAAATATGTAATAATGATTGGTGAAACATTCATGCATTTAAGGGTTAAAATAACTGAATGAATTTTAACACCATAAAAATGTAAAACATTACTCATTAGAAATATGAACAAAAATGGGTCAAGCTCATTTGAGTGGCATTAAAAACACTGTTGAGATTCAGTCATAATATAGCATGCACTATATTACCTCTATAATCTACTCTAAAATACCAAATGGAGAATAGATGGAATCTGACTGTAAGAAAATGTACCAGACTATATACTACAACATGATACATGAAATTTGACAACTCTGACTTTGCAAAACATGCAGACGGGAGCCGATGGCCACAGGAAAAAGCTAAAATCAAGTTATAAAAATGGCTAAAATCTGTGTTAAAGTCAGGTAATATAATCCAGCCATTAATTGTTCATCCCATCATCACCTTATTGTTTCCTCTGCAAATTTACATTGAAAAGAGCCACATTTCTGAAAGGACTTTGTTGACCTTTTTGACCTTTCATGCTCATTAAAGACTGGAGGTGCTTGGAACTGCCAGTGATAAACTCCCCAAAAGGAACCACAAACAAATATACAATGTGAAGCCCTTTCCAGTCAGTTCTCCACTTGCCCAACAAAACCCAGTCTCCGTTCTCCTCCTGCCCACCTCCCCCCAAACCATAAGTGGGGTTCAAACACAGTTTAAACACATTACGTGCAGGAGTGGCGAGGTCGACCATGGGTTACTGTGCCGTTCCCTCTACAGGCCTGACCAGTCAGTTGAGTGGAGTCACACTCCAGGGTACATGTGTGTTGCTTGCTAGCGTCCCACCCACCCAAACCAATGTCTAGCAGAACACAAAAAAAGAAACTCCCGTCTGATGTGGCTACAAAAAATGGAGGTGTGTGACTCAATCCTTCAGCCCAATAAGAGCAGCCCACAAGCTTAAGGGAAGTGTGCGTGAGAGTGTGTGCATTTGTGGGTGTGACAGTGAGCTAAAGGCTTCTGCTGTTAGCCATCGCTGCTCTTTATGCGTGTGCAGCACCGTGAGGAAGGAGCTAATGAGCCAGCAGGTATTTTCAGCTATCAAGATGACATGGGAGGAGAAACGCTAGCGAGAGAAGGAAAAAGAGAAGGTGGGGAGAGAGAGGAAAAGGATTCTTTTAGGATAATGGCAGATAAAGATGGGCTTTTGTATGGACGACTTGGCTTTCGCAAGACTGGAAAGGCTGCAGATCAAACCGAGACAAAAGGAGAACTGGGTGTGCAAGAGGACGAGAGAGGAACTTGGAGACAGACAGAGAGAGAGAAAGCGGGCGAAAGAGAGTCTAAGTGTGTGTTTAAGTGCTTCACAGAGTGTTAATGAATTGGGGGTGTAATCCATCACAGGTTGTAACTCTTCACAAGAAAGAGTCCCTTTAACCAAAGGACAGCACTTGTGGGGACAAAGACAGGCATAGTGTGGACTTCATACTGCAGCGCTGAAAAGGTGTTGCCGTTAGTAACCCCATCCCATTGAACCACAACCTACTCTTTAAAAGTCACAAGTTTGACCTTAACCAACAACACCGAGCTGACTAGAATGACAACTTTAGGCCTCTCTCTATCTCTATCTATATAACAGCATTTATCTGGAATAGAAAGATTTCGTAACATAATAAATGTCTTTACTGTCACTTTTGATCAATTTAATGCATCCTTGCTGAATAAAAGTATTAATTTCTTTAAAAAAAAAGTTCTTACTGACCCCAAACTTTTGAACGGTAGTGTATAATATTACAAAAGCTTTCTATTTCTAAACTTTCTATTAATCAAAGAATCCTGAAAAAAAAAAAAAATGGTACACAACTGCTTTCAACATTGATAATAATAGTAAATGTTTCTCAATCAGCAAATCAGCATATTAGAATGATTTCTGAAGGATCATGTGACACTGAAGACTGGAGTAATGATGCTGAAAATTCAGCTTTGCCAGCACAGGAATAAATTAGATTATAAAACGGTTCAAAGCGGTTTAACGGTTATTTTAAATTGTAATAATAATTCACAATATTACTGTTTTTACTGTATTTTTGATCAAATAAATGCAGCCTTGGTGAGCATAATAGACTTCTTTTAAAAACATTAAAAAAATCTTGCAGATCCCAAACTTTTAAACGGTAGTGTATACACACATGCGTCTATATTCATCTATCAATCTTCTAGGCATAAAGTTGTCATTCTAGATAGATAGTTTTATGTGTGTGTGGCTCATGTGAGGTACACAGATTTGTAATTGTGTGCTGTGAGTGATTTGAAGGTCACTGAAGGACATACTGTAGAGGGGAGAGACAACAACACTACAGCGACTTCTCTCCTGTCACAACAGGTTTAGTTCTGCACACATTATATCAGAGAAAGAACAGCTCTGTTACGCTACAAACACACCATTCACATCTGCTGTAACAAAAAGTCTACCCTAAAAGAATAAAGAAAATATCAAACTGAGAAAACGTGAAGTATTTTTGAAAAACTTTGCACAAGAGAGAAAGTGAAAAACTGCTTTTACAAAAAAAAACAAAAAAACGAGTGGTGCTTGCCTGTGCAAAACTCCATGATGCTAGATGTTTGTTTTCCAAGTAAAAATGTTACTTGTATGGGCACTTTATTTTTCACATCTGACAGAAATAATATTGTAATATAATTTACAAATATCATATGTGTGAATTTATTATTATGTAAACTAGCAATGATTCTAGAAGGGAAGAGGGAGACACTGTCCATTCTGAGATGTCTGTCTATTCATCCTTTAACACTGTAAAAAAGTTGCTGCCTTAAATTAAGTACAATCAACTTGGATATTTAAGTCATTTTAACTTAAATTACATTAAACTGACTGTTGAAAGTTGAAAATTGCTTAACTTATTTTATTTAATATTTTATTTATTTATATTTATTATTTTATTTAACTTATGAGTTAAAGAAATGTAAAATCTTATGTTATATTATTAATCATATCATTTTTTACAGTGTATAACCGTGCAAATAACTGTATATAGAAAAAACATTTAAACTGTGCAGTTCTGTTACAATAAACGCATCAAAATTACAACAACTTCTGAGAGGATGGGTAACCAACTAGCCACTTTTTCAGACAGAAACATTTCTGTAATTAAAAACAAAACAGCAGGGAAAGAAAGAGGAGAAGCAAAAAGGAGAGAGAGACGGCACGGGTGCTTGGCTACAGTTTGTGCTGTGCAATTGAATTTCACACAATATGAGGCAGCAAATGACATGTAAATCATGAACAGCGTCCGGCTTGCTTTTCCACGACAGAGTTAAATACTGGAGGTGTTAGAGAAATCATACGGCCGCTCCAGAGGGCCAGGCAAGAAAACAGCAGGGGTGCAGAGGGCTCCGAGACAGTGAAAGGTCTTCCTCGAGCTCCACTGAACAGCCAATCTGGCGCACACACACACACACACAAACGATTGCTTCAGACTCTGGGCCACCACAATGAGGACGAGGCCTGTAATTGTGTTTGTCCACCTGGGTATAAAATAAGCATTCTGGCGATGTGATGCTGGCTTGCTGTGCTGCTGAGTCCTGCGCGGAGGGGAGCAGCCATGAGTGGATACACTTCATTACCCCCTAGATTCTCCCTCCAATTACCCCTAAATAAATACACACAGCCTACTGGCAACAACAATGACATATAGCCCGAAAGGAGAATGAAAGGAGACCGTATCCAACGCAATTCGCATGCATATATGAGTGTTGTTGGATAATGACCATGGACAAAGAGAGATACGCACACACTGAAATAATTTCAGACCTGGAGGATCTACATATTTAAGAGATAAAGAGGCTCAGTGCAAAGAGTCTGCCGGGATCATTCAGAATGATACCAGAGATTTATTGATAGACTGCATTGGGAAATATACTGAGGCCTTTGTGTAATGAAGTGACCTTTTTTTTTTGAACTAAGGGAAATTGCATTTCATTGCATATAGCACAATAGGTAAATATGCAAATAAACAGACAGACAGAGATTTATAGACAGACTGATAAATGGATAGACAGATAGAACAACAGACAGGTAGATAGATAGATAGATAGATAGATAGATAGATAGATAGATAGATAGATAGATAGATAGATAGATAGATAGATAGATAGATAGATAGATAGAATAAACAGACAAACAGATAGACTGATGGATTGATATAGAGATGGATGGATGGATAGACTGACATATAGAGACGGATGGACTGATAGATTGATATATAGAGATGGATGGATGGATAGACTAATAGATAGAACGACAGACAGACATACAGAATGATAGACAGAAAAACAGACAGACAGACAGAATGACAGACAGAAAGACAGACAGACAGACAGACAGACAGACAGAGAATGACAGACAGACTGATAGATAGAACGACAGACAGAACGACAGAGACAGACAGACAGACAGACAGACAGACAGACAGAACGACAGAACGACAGACAGACAGACAGATAGATAGATAGATAGATAGATAGATAGATAGATAGATAGATAGATAGATAGATAGATAGATAGATAAACAGACTGATAGATAGACTGATAGACCGATAGACATGGATGATGGATGGATGGATAGACTGATAGATAGATATATAGAGATGGATGGATGGACAGATAGATAGAAAGATGTGGACAGATAAATGTGGAGCAGAAGGGTGTTTATCTATCAGTGATCTAAATCCTAATCATCATAAGACTGGAGCACGTGAGCAGTCAGCGCACCTGCCAAAAGGCTGTTCCCACATCACCAGTTTTTAAGTCCTGCTCAGCAAGAGACCAATCACACTCACGGGTGCATGAATGAACACGGCCATTCACAGAGCAGGAGGTGTGTGTTCTCTCATGGCCAAGCTAATGATTTTGACGAGAAAAGTGGTTGAAAACGCATCCTGTGCAGTTGAGTGACACTGACAGACGTGAACTGACACCAAAAATGAAACAGGATCATCAAAATTCCTGTCTGATTGGGAACTAATTGGAAACCATCACAGGTATTACATGATCGGCGGGGGTTAACGTGCATCCAGTGCATTGTCAGCATTCTGCCATGGTAGAACACCTTTCAAAAGAATCCCTGCACACCTGCACACAAGCACCACCTTGGCTCTGGGCATACAGTTAGTACTTGTCATGCCATTCGATCAGTTGTTCCCACGGAGGAGGGAGGGAGACACATATTTTCACCAGCTTATAGGCAGGCTTTCGTCTCAGCGAACAAAGTGTAACTGGGTTCCTGAGAAAAAAAAAAGAGTTGGACACCTAAGTCGAGAATGGCAGCTATGAACTGTGGCATCTATACCTGTTGCTCGGGACAGCATTGAAAGGTCTTCCTCGACAACAACATCAGCGCATAAACTTAGTGACATTAATGATTATATATATACAAATTATACAAGTTTTATTACGTTAGAGACTATGTGACAGGAAAGAAAATACAGACAGATAGAATGACAGAATGATAGACAGACAGACACACAGATAGAACGATAGATAAATAGACATACAGACAGAACGATAGAACGATAGATTAGATAGATTAGATAGATAGATAGATAGATAGATAGATAGATAGACATGGATGATGGATGGATGATAGATAGAACAAAAGACAGATAGATAGATAGAACGACAGACAGATAGATAGATAGAACAACAGACAGATAGATAGAATGATAGATAGAACGATAGATAGATAGACAGACAGACAGACAGATAGAACGACAGAGATAGAATGACAGACAGATAGAACGACAGAGATAGAACGATAGACAGAACGATAGATAAATAGACAGACAGACAGACAAAACGACAGACAGATAGAACGATAGACAGACAGATAGAACGAGAGAGATAGAACGACAGACAGATAGAACAAGAGACAGAAAACGACAGACAGATAGAACGACAGACAGATAGAACGATAGATAAATAGACAGACAGACTAAACGACAGACAGACAGAACGATAGACTGACAGAGAGATAGAACGACAGACAGAGAACGACAGACAGATAGAACAAGAGACAGAGACAGACAGACAGAACGACAGACAGATAGAACGATAGATAAATAGACAGACAGACAGGCAGACTAAACGACAGACAGATAGAACGATAGACAGACAGACAGATAGAATGACAGACAGATAGATAGATAGATAGACATGGATGATGGACGGATGGATAGATAGATAGAACAACAGACAGATAGATAGAACGACAGACAGATAGAACGATAGATAGAACGATTGATAGATAGACAGACAGACAGACAGACAGAACGACAGATAGAACGACAGACAGATAGAACGACAGAAATAGAACGACAGACAGATAAAACGACAGAGATAGAACGACAGAGATAGAACGACAGAGATAGAACGACAGACAGATAGAACGATAGATAAATAGACAGACAGACTAAACGACAGACAGACAGAACGATAGACCGACAGAGAGATAGAACGACAGACAGAGAACGACAGACAGATAGAACAAGAGACAGAGACGGGCAGACTAAACGACAGACAGATAGAACGATAGACAGACAGACAGAGATAGAATGACAGACAGACAGACAGACAGATAGATAGATAGATAGATAGATAGATAGATAGATAGATAGATAGATAGATAGATAGATAGATAGACATGGATGATGGACGGATGATAGATAGAACGACAGACAGATAGATAGAACGACAGACAGATAGAACGATAGATAGATAGACAGACAGACAGAATGACAGATAGAACGACAGAAATAGAACGACAGACAGAACGACAGAGATAGAACGACAGACAGAACGACAGAGATAGAACGACAGAGATAGAACGACAGACAGAACGACAGAAATAGAACGACAGACAGATAGAACGACAGAGATAGAACGACAGAGATAGAACGACAGACAGAACGACAGAGATAGAACGACAGAGATAGAACGACAGACAGAACGACAGAGATAGAACGACATACAGAACGACAGAGATAGAATGACAGACAGATAGAACGATAGATAAATAGACAGACAGACAGACAAAATGACAGACAGATAGAACGAGAGACAGAGACAGACAGAACGACAGACAGATAGAAGGAGAGACAGAAACAGGCAGACAGACAGACAGAACGATAGATAAATAGACAGACAGACAGACAAAACGACAGACAGATAGAACGATAGACAGATAGAACGAGAGACAGACAGACAGATAGAACGACAGACAGAGACAGACAGATAGATAGAACGATAGATAGATAGATAGACAGACAGACAGATAGAACGACAGAGATAGAACGACAGACAGATAGCCAGACAGACAGATAGAACGACAGATATAGAATGACGGACAGATAGATAGAACGATAGATAGAACGATAGATAGAACGATAGATAGATAGATAGATAGATAGATAGATAGATAGATAGATAGATAGATAGATAGATAGATAGATAGATAGATATTGAAATAGAAAACTATTATTTTAGATTTTGTTTTTTCTTCAGTTTGATATATTGCCTGACAATGTCAAACATGGAAAGCCATTTAGGTCTCAGTGTTTATGGAGTTAAAGTGGCAAAGATGTTTTGGATGTCAAAGAATTTGCAGTGTGTCTTCTAACTGCTCAAAGCACTTGGGTGTTTTCATAGGGTTTGCTGTGGGCGAGTGAGTGTGTTTGTGTGCTGTGAAATGGGAGGGTTGCGTGCTGGGCCGGTGTGAAACGGAGCACAAATGCATGAGTCTGCATGAATATGAGAGCAGCATTAGAGTCGGATCTGAGAGCAGTCATGTACTCTTTCTTTTTTTCTGTTCTACTCATTTCTTTTCTCTGCCCCTCAACACAGGCCAGCTGGCATTTTTATTACTATTATTTTGATTAAGGTGCTGGTAATGGCCATCAGTGGAGCAGGACTAACTCAAATACATTCACTGACCTTTCTGTGTAAGTGTGGGCTTTTCTGAGGCTTAGAGAAGGCGATAGAAAGATGTCACATGGACACACTTCATTTACTTTGTGCAGCATAGGGTTAGCTGTAATGGTGCTGTGTGTTTGCCTTTGATTTACTTAATCTTCATATGATTTTTGTACAGAGAGGAGTCTTATCTAAGGTGCTTAATAGAGAAATTAATGAGGATAGTTTGAGCTTTAATATAGTGGCCAGAAAATTACTGGACAGTATTCTTAATTGACCAAGTGAATGAGGACAGGAGCTGTTAAGCTCCAAAATGACTTAAAAAAACACCATAAAGTCCTCTGAAGCCATCTAGTAGCTGTGTGCAATGAGCAGATTGAAATTTAAGCAGCATTGTCACAATATTTTAATATTATTATGACTATATTATAACCTTTTTATTATTTTGAGCAGCAATTTTAAAGGCATTAATTAAAAGTATTATGAGATCATGGCAGAGCGGATGGCGTTTCCGGCTGAGGTGGCACATCCTTGGCGCTATTACTGCCACTGCCAATGCTAACGGAGCACTGAGCACAAACACCTGATTAAGATGTAAATTTACCCCTAATTGGAATGTAAATTCTTACATTTAGATGAAGACATCAACTGTCACATAGCCATGTCATTATATCTCTTTTTCACCCTTTCGTACACATCATAATTTCTTGACGTTTCCCTTCAGTTTTTGTGTTTTAGTGAAGGCACAGCCCAGCTATTCTGTTTATAATACTCTCAGTTCATTTTCTGTACCTTTTGTTTGGTTTTCTATTTTTATTTCACCCGTGTCTGATACTTTTGCTCCTGTGGGATTTGGGAAATTTGCGTATGAAAATTGCGTTTGTTTGGTGCCAGTATTTTGATTGTGCATCCATTACTTCTGCTGAATATTCCTCAATGCAAATAAGCCCAGACCCACCGAAGAGCTACATGTATCTGAGATAATTAATTTCCCTTTGAAAGCCAGCTGAATATGAGAAACCCTGCCAGGAACAAGGAAAAAAATTAGTGTTCATTTAGGGTTTTTTGGCAGTGGACAAATTAATAGTTTTTGCCCCAAACAATATGGCCACCTAGGGATATCTGCTTTATTCCTTGCTTCAAGTGGTTTTGGCCTGGGTGGACTGGTAATCAATTAACCATGCCGACTGACATTAGCATGCTAATGTTTCTGTTAGCGAGGGTCAGACTGGCTAGGCTAACGCCATAGAGCTTTTACATGCATTCATGTCTTTATTGGTAGGGTGAGGTCTGTCACTGTCTGACCATGCTGTTGATCATGTGAAAACAGGCATGTGAAATATCTTTCAGCTGTCTCTACTTGGGTGAGTTTCACAAAAAAAATGCAAAGATCATATTCTCCCAAACAAGAAATTACATTTGCAAAAAGAATATGAAATATATATCTTTTTTAATTGTGATTATTTTTTTGCACTGACAAGTAAGCATGTTTGAAAGGTTATTTTTCTTCATATTCTTATTGCAGTAATGTTAAATTAAAGTAAATTATATATTAATTAAATTTTAAATGTTTTTACACAATACATCATAGTAGTATTTAATCTACTGGTTTTAATGTTTTTTCTGATTTATTGATAAAATAATTATAACTGCATTTTTCAGTGATATGATTATGATAACTAAAATAACAGGAATAGTAATATATATATATACACTCACCTAAAGGATTATTAGGAACACCATACTAATACTGTGTTTGACCCCCTTTCGCCTTCAGAACTGCCTTAATTCTACGTGGCATTGATTCAACAAGGTGCTGAAAGCATTCTTTAGAAATGTTGGCCCATATTGATAGGATAGCATCTTGCAGTTGATGGAGATTTGTGGGATGCACATCCAGGGCACGAAGCTCCCGTTCCACCACATCCCAAAGATGCTCTATTGGGTTGAGATCTAGTGACTGTGGGGGCCATTTTAGTACAGTGAACTCATTGTCATGTTCAAGAAACCAATTTGAAATGATTCGAGTTTTGTGACATGGTGCATTATCCTGCTGGAAGTAGCCATCAGAGGATGGGTACATGGTGGTCATAAAGGGATGGACATGGTCAGAAACAATGCTCAGGTAGGCCGTGGCATTTAAACGATGCCCAATTGGCACTAAGGGGCCTAAAGTGTGCCAAGAAAACATCCCCCACACCATTACACCACCACCACCAGCCTGCACAGTGGTAACAAGGCATGATGGATCCATGTTCTCATTCTGTTTATGCCAAATTCTGACTCTACCATCTGAATGTCTCAACAGAAATCGAGACTCATCAGACCAGGCAACATTTTTCCAGTCTTCAACTGTCCAATTTTGGTGAGCTTGTGCAAATTGTAGCCTCTTTTTCCTATTTGTAGTGGAGATGAGTGGTACCCGGTGGGGTCTTCTGCTGTTGTAGCCCATCCACCTCAAGGTTGTGCGTGGTGTGGCTTCACAAATGCTTTGCTGCATACCTCGGTTGTAACGAGTGGTTATTTCAGTCAAAGTTGCTCTTCTATTAGCTTGAATCAGTTGGCCCATTCTCCTCTGACCTCTAGCATCAACAAGGCATTTTCGCCCACAGGACTGCCGCATACTGGATGTTTTTCCCTTTTCACACCATTCTTTGTAAACTCTAGAAATGGTTGTGCGTGAAAATCCCAGTAACTGAGCAGATTGTGAAATACTCAGACCGGCCCGTCTGGCACCAACAACCATGCCACGCTCAAAATTGCTTAAATCACCTTTCTTTCCCATTCTGACATTCAGTTTGGAGTTCAGGAGATTGTCTTGACCAGGACCACACCCCTAAATGCATTGAAGCAACTGCCATGTGATTGGTTGATTAGATAATTGCATTAATGAGAAATTTAACAGGTGTTCCTAATAATCCTTTAGGTGAGTGTATATATATATATATATATATATATATATATATATATTAGGGGTGTGAGAAGATCTTGCAATATTAAAATGTAATGAGATTTCTCGTTGAGGTGAAATGCTGTCTCGCGATATCGCAATGGCGGAACGTGAGGGTGAAATTAGCATAGAATATGCCACCACTATGTTTACATTACATTACATTACAGTGCCCACCGCGGCACCGCCTCCACTATCATTTTGCTTTTTTATAGAAATAAAAACCACTTAATACAGTTGGATCAACTGTACGGTCGCTTAAATTGCAAACTATTGTAAACGTCTGTTCTGCTCATCCAGCACGAGCTGCAGTCGCACAGCGTAGCAGGAATCACAGTTCACTGATCATGTGATGAGAGTAAGGCGAGATGACTGACAAGACCATGGCGAACGATTCATTGCGCAACAGAGCCTAAGCATCTAATAAATGTCTTATCTTGTAGAATGCGCGCTCAGCACTGCCACTCCCTATACACAGAGTATGTACGATCGCGAATTCAAAAGTAAAACGCGAGCTCCCTGATGCGCGCAAATTAGGCTACATACAATAGCCTGTCTCCCAATATCAACGCTATCTTAGGCTGGGCTGTGTAGCTGTAACCACCTCTCAAGGCTCTCAGCTCTGGTCTCTGTTTTGGTCTCTGTTTGCACTTTGAATATTGAGAGAGTACTTTGATTATGGTTGCACTTAAGACTAAGAAAAAACTGTTAATAATTTTTGTTATTTATACTGTTTTTATTTCTATGTTCAATTTGTGGAAAGGAGTTCAATTAGGAGGTCACATAGCCTCAATCTGAAGTTCTGGCAGCTCATAATTCATGTACCGTAAGGTCAGAAGAGACTTGTGTGAAATCATACTGGGGAGAAGCCAGTCAGTTGAGTTTGTGGCAAAACCTTTACAGTGCTTGAGTATTGTTGTCTTTCAATGCATATGATAATTCCACCCATACTCAGAAAGTAGAACTGAAACGACATTCATTACAAAATTATTAGTTAAAGTGCCCTTATTATGGATTTTTGAAAATGACCTGTCATGTAGTGTGTAACATAGTTCTAAGTGAATGAAAACATCCTGCAAAGTTTTAAATCTGAAAATGCACCGTATATAAAGTTATTGTCTCTCAAAAGTAAGAGTCGACTCTTGAGTCAATTAAACGAATAGTTTTTAAACAAATCGCAAGCCGTTTCGTTGTGACGTCAAGACGAAACATTCACTTATTGCCCTTCCACTTATCGCGCAGACACCAGGGAAAACTTGAACCACCTCAAACACTGCAGCGGATACTGGATAGCATCATGTCGAGAAGACGCTGTGCTCTACAATGTGTTTATTGTGTTTATTGTGTAGGTATCTGGCTAACCGGCTAACTCACGTTATTACTGTCTTACTGAAATACTACTGTAAATCAGCTGTGGGCTGCAGTATTACCTAAAACTGTCTATTAATGCAGATTGTCTGTCATTCTTACTATGAGTAAAGATAAAGGATGGAGCAAGATTTGTTTTGCAAACTTTAATGTTCCATTAGTCATTCACGTTAGTGCTGCACTAACGTATGTGCCGTTATTGATACAGTTCCCGCATGTGCACCGCAATAAATTAGAAATACACACACACACACACACACGGGTTTGTTGATGGTCGCACACTTAATGCTGATGGCGAGGAATTACTTTAGGAAGTCTCCGGACAAGGCTGGAGTTCAGTTATGGTCTCCCATAATGGACGTTTGTTTCCGAAATATGCGCTGTACGCGGTAGACCAATCACAACAGACTGGGCCATCTGGCCAATCAGAGCAGAGTAGGCTCGCGGAAAGGAGGGATTTAGAGAGACTGATTCATCCATTGAGTCGTTTGAGAATCATTGAACATTGTGGTAATGTGCAATGTATATTATGAGAAAATGAAACTGTTTTTTGACCTTTGATGCATGTAAACCTGTTGTTGGAGACCTCCAAAACTAAATTAGGAAACTTTAAAATAGCATAATAGGGGCATTTTAAAATATTTCAAAATGCACCTGCAGACTATTTTTCCAGTCATGAATTTTGTCATTGGGTTCACAAGAACGAGATGAGACAAGATTTTTGCCCAGAATTTTTAAGAAATCCTCAATCTCTCACATGGTATATATACACCATTATATATATATATATATATATATATACACACATACATATATACAGTGCTGAGAACAAGTATTTGATACACTGCCGATTTTGCAGATTTGCCCACTTACAAAGCATGTAGAAGCATGTGTAATTTTTATCATAGGTACTCTTCAACTGTGAGTGACGGAATCTAAAACAAAAATCCAGAAAATCACATTGTATGATTTTTAAGTAATTAATTTGCATTTTATTGCATGACATAAGTATTTGATCACCTACCAACCAGTAAGAATTCCGGCTCTCACAGACCTGTTAGTTTTTCTTTAAGAAGCCCTCCTGTTCTCCACTGATTACCTGTATTAACTGCACCTGTTTGAACTTGTTACCTGTATAAAAGACACCTGTCCACACACTCAATCAGACAGACTCCAATCTCTCCACAATGGCCAAGACCAGAGAGCTGTGTAAGGACATCAGGGATAAAATTGTAGACCTGCACAAGGCTGGGATGGGCTACAGGACAATAGACAATAGAAAACTGAAGTTGTATGGTCAGTGTCGGTCACAGAGCCTTTTAATAGCTGTTTTTGATCCGGCAATTATTAAATTTACAAATTAAGCACTGACCCCAAGACTCAACTAATCTCTGCAATTCTCCATCTGTGATCCTTGGAGAGTCTTTGGCCACTCAAACTCTCCTCCTCACCATGCTTTAGGACGATATAGACACACGTCCTCTTCCAGGCAGATTCATAACATCTTTAGTTGATTGGAACTTCTTAATTATTGCCCTGGTGGTGGAAATGGGTATTGTCAATGCTTTAGCTATTTTCCTACAGCCACTTTCTATTTTGTGAAGCACAACGATCTTTTGCTGCACATCAGAACTATATGGAGTTCAGTTATTACATATTAATGGAATTTGGCCTTTGTGTTTCCTCATATTTATATTCCTGTGAAACAAGAAGTCATGGCTGGACAATGTCATGGCTTAATGCTCCTAGTCACCCTGGTGTGCAAAAAAATGTAAATATGGATGGGAATATACTTCAGAGATATTTTACTCACAAGAATTTCTAGGGGTGCTAATAATTGTGGCCAACGTGTTTTGGAGAAAAACATTTATTTCATAATGTGATTTTCCCACCACTTTCAATTGGGTTTACTTCAATGAAAGGTTTGATTTTTGTTATATATAAAGTTTCTTTATAAAATATAGGCTTATATTTATATAAATTATATAAATTAAATCTTTTGTAACATTTTTAAGTTTACTGTCACTTTAAATCAACTTAATGCAGACTATATATAAAAAGTATATTTCTTTAAAAAAGTACTGACAATATTTTATATAATATCAATAATTTAATAGGCCAATATTTAATTTAAATATTTAGATTATATAAAGTTTTCTAAAACTTTATGTATATATATATATATATATATATATATATATATATATATATATATATATATATATATATATAAACATTTAAATAAGTATAAAGTTGTCACAAACCAAAAAGAACCTTTATGATGGTAAAAAAAAAATTGTTGGATAAAACAACCATATTCCAATGATTTTACAGTAAAACAAAAATAATGTGGTTGCACTTTATTTTATAGTACGTGCAGTTACATGTACTTACAGTGTACTTACCTAAGAAAGTACCAAGTAATATGAGGTAACTACATGGGTTAAGGGTAGGTTAAGGGGTAGGTTCAGGGTTAGTAGTTATTACCCAGTTATTGCAATTACTATAATAAGTACATATGGGGAACAGGACTGTAAAAAAAAAGTGCTACCAAAATTGTGTTTTTATTTTTATGAAGGCTTTAGCGGTGCGTGAAAGTAATTTGTCAGTTCAAACGTGATTGGCTCTGACATACTGTAGCCCCACCCTTGTCCCAATACCACTGTCACTCAGCATTACTCCTCCTCATTAGCTACGATGGGAAAGTTTGTCTAAAGCAGAAATAGCACCACTTGGCTCACAGTTCACAAAGCTGGGGTCACAAAACCCTGCCAACACAGGGCTTCGGTCTCAAAAACATTCTTTAATATGGATCAGGACCCTCCCATTTTGACTCATGAATAATCTATTAATCTACATTAAACTGCATTGAGAACCCATTAATATGCATTTCCAGTGACCTCGGTCATCTGTTTAGGTTCCATTGAAAAGCAGCCAGCTGTAGGTATCACGGTAAAGATGGTCATAAAATTCATCAAGTTTTTATGACCACTTACTCAACGACTGCCTGTTTAAAGGTTTTGATTTATGCAACCTTTAGAAGAACCCTTTCTATCCATATTCAAAAAAAAAAAAAAAAAAAAAAAAAAAAGGGAGGACAAAGCAGCCCAATAATTCCTCCTTTCACCATTAAAATCTTTAAAAACTTCATCAACATGTGTTCAGTATATATCACTGAATATAGGGAGTTGGATATGTACATAACCAGAGGCTTACCATTACTAACCAATCGCAATCCTCAAAACCCCTCACCTGCAAAATATCCTTTATGATGCACAAAACTATTTTTATACTCTGTGGACAGAGTTCAGAAACTAGATGTCAGGTGAAAGAAAGTACTGCGAAAGCCCTTGGAGCATTTCAAGAGTGTGGGAAAGTTATTTTTAGCAGCCATGCCAGAACCGACAAAGACTTTTACTCGGCCATCTTTTGCTCCGGATCAAAATTCCACCTTTGAACCGGCCGACAGTGGACCAGGTGGGGGAGAGGCGGACTTTGCTGATCATGGCAAGTTTAGCTCAAACTGTGTCGCTGACTATTTAAAGTGAAACAGTGCACATCTAAAGAGGGTATTTTTACTTTATTTTAAGACAAAAACGGCAACGTATCTGCTCAAATATTCCAGGAGCAGGGGGAAGCAGAGTCAAAAATGAACTGTTTAACAATTAAAAACAACATCAGTCTAACAAATGATTTAACGGTTACCACTTCTGCAAGAAACTTTTCAAGTACACCCCCCAAGTACACAATCCTTGTCTCATCCTTGCTGTTATTTTCATAACCTACATTTTCATAGCATAGGGTATATGTACAGAATTGCACACTACCTACTATTTGTTGAAAGAAAGTAGTATGCAGTGTGCATACCATGAACAGTATGCACATGCATGGCTACAACATTTGCCAAAATTTGTCAATGCAAAGCACACTGTGTGGAATACTGTATTATACAATGCGCTTTACTTGAATTTTAATTTACAGTGTAAAAACGAACCTGAAGCAATATCAACTGAATTTTAACACCTCTTTCTAGATGCCACCTGCTGAAGTAAACATGCAACATAATGAGGTCATTCGACAACATATGAAACTACTGTACATTAATGTTGGGGGACAGGATGGGTATACAAAAAATTAATAAATTTGTCCTCTATGCAAAGAGAAATGAGACACAAAATGAATAGCATAATATATTTCCATCACTTATCTGCATTTCTTAAGCACATGCAGCTGTAAATGACAGGCCCTAATTTATAGTTACATGACCAAAAAACGGTCAGTTTCTTAGGTGGCGATACCACTTACCCACTGAAACATCTTATTTTACATTCTCCTCATTATAAACAAAGCATTTATTTAATCAAGCTCCAAAAATGCCTTGTTTTGATATTGCGGGGTCTGTGATGTCACACGGGCAAATACATTTGCATATGAGTGCCTCCAAAGCAAGACATTGACGAATAGTTCTACATCATCACACCATAGGCCCCGCCAACTGCCGTTCAGTCGCTTAAGGGCAGATATTTGCCTACATTGGATGAGAGCGTCTCGTCAAAAGCAAATAGAACCCATTATAATCACTGTCTACACTTGATACAGTATACAGATGAGCGTTCAGTTTCTACATACTCCACGCGTATGTCGACAACAGGACAAACGGAAGAGTGAAAGAACATTCGCTTTGACACGTTCAGCTTAAACAGCTCGTTTGTGTCTCTGTACAGACTTTAGAAGGATCCCAGCATTAGAAACAAGTGGTTGGTTTATTTTAATGGCGTCCAGGATCGCATCAGAGGATTATATCTTTGTTCAGACCATTTTATTTTGTTTTGTAAATGAGGCATAGTGTAATGGAAACTTTTGTTGAAAGATGAAGCAGCCAACTGTATTGGATCTGACAGCAGCTGCATCACAAACCATAAGTAAATGATTTCATAATGCTTTGTCTGTAAATGGTTTTATAATGTTTTCAAAACACTTATATGCAATACCGAGTGGGCGTTGATATTGTTTCCTATGCAATGACGTCAGCCAATCATAACAGCGGCCGCTTACTGACAAGTCTTAAAGGAGCCGCCCCTTAAAAACGTATCATTTCAGACAGAGGGTCAGAAGAACAAAGGTTGAAAATAAAGTTTTTCTGTATATATGTTTTTTTGTGCAAAAAAAACTTTATTAACATTACAAGTTAAAATACAAAAAATCCATGTCATGACACCTTTAATTTTTTTTCTAAAAAAAGAAAAAATGTACTGAACTCAAACTTTTGAACGGATAGTGTAGATCGACACTCAAATGAACCATTTGAGTTATTATATATGAATATATATATATATATAATATTGTCAGTATATTATTATGATATATGAACATTAAGTTATTAAAATTAATTTACATGTTCAAAATCCTATCATAAGTGACCTAGCCAAAATTTACACTATATTTTTTAATTGCAGTTATAATTTTTCTTAAATTTGTTTATTTTATCCAAAAGCACAGATCATTTACTGACTTGCAGAAAAGAGCAAAAGCTTGCCTGAAATAAATAAATAAATAAATAAATAAATAAATAAATAAATAAATAAATGTCACTTGATATTGGTCACTGCAAATCTCATACTGGTCAACCACCAAAATTAACTAACCCTCCAAAAACTTTAGTTGGATCCTGGCAGCAATGCCCAAACAACCAGACCCATATACATCACAGGCTGGCCCAGACACAACCAATCAATCAAGATCTTGCCGCAGGAGCACAACCTTCAAAACTAAGATGGGACAACAAAAAAACAATTACTAAAGGAATGCTTGTGTGGTTATGAAAATTATAAAACCAATGTTCTGACATATCACCATAAATAAGTCCACACAAGTCTTAGATATGCCCTCATCAAGTAAAATAAAAAAATAAATTAAAAAAAACTTGAACGTTCAACCAGTCCAAGGAAAACAATGCAGGTACTGCGATTAAAATGCTCATAGATAATGACAGTCAACCCAGTGCTGATCTTTCAAGATTGTACCTCCATGAGCCACGGCTAATTTTACCCAAATCCTGGGTTGAAGATCATCTGACCTCACCTCTAGAAACCCCAATACCCTCAAGGTGTGTTTGGCCCAAGTTTGGGTCAGGGGTCACTCTAGGGTAAGTATAATCACATACCTCTTACATTCCTGTCTGAATCCTCAGTTGATCACCCCACTCGCGTTCAACAGACATGCGTGCGTATGCGTGAGTGTTTGCTAATCACGATTTTCCTTATAACCCCTCTCTCTCTACCTGCCGGAACAGGGACAGAGGTTAATTCTGGCTGCAGGGCATTCTGGGCAATTGACTGCTTATCAACCGCCAACTGAACTTTACCAGTCAGTCAAAGACAAGCAGCCAAAATGCTCCTCTGGGTAGCTGAGTGACAGCATGTAGACCCAGCCTGCATTAATTACATTACAGCACAGCAACTCACTTCAACAGACAGGCAGCATATCAGCAAAATAGCTCACAAATCACACTCGGCTGTATTTGCTTTCGAGAGTTGGGAAGCAAGATTTACTCAGAATGTTTAACAAATAAAAATGTTAAAAATTAAAAGACATACTTAAGCTTCTTCTGTCGATTAGATTCCAACTCTTCCTTCCTTTGCTATACAGTGCAACACATAAATAAATACAAATAAATAAAATAAAAGTTAAATTAAAATAAAATAATATAATAAATAAAATGAAAATATTAAATTAATGAATAAAATTTTATTAATAAATGAATACAAAATTAATATTATCAGAACGGTAATTTTTTAGTTTGGTTATTAGGGCCCGAGCACCGATGGTGTGAGGACCCTATTGGAATTGCTCAGCCTATTATTATTCTTCTCCCAAATGAATCGCATTTTTGATGGCCTAAACATGCTCGAAAACTCATGAAACTTTGCACACGCATCAAAAGTGGTGAAAATTTACGTCTGATACGGGTTTCAGAATTAGGCGTGGCAAAATGGCTCGATAGCGCCACCTACAACATTTCAATGAAGTGCCCCTCCCGCTACGTTTCACGTACAGGTATGAAATTCGGTACACACATGTAACAGCCCAATACCTACAAAAAAGTCTCCTGGTACGAAATCTGAAAACCAGTAGGAAGTGAGATATTTAGAATTTTCTTTGCAAAATTGTTGCAAATTTTGCCATTTCTAGACGCTGTACTTTAACAAACTCCTAGAGATTTATTCAGATCAACATCATATTTGCACAGTCTAATCTAAAGGCCTTTGTGACGTTAAATTGTGAAGATCTTGAGTTTTCCCTGAAGGGCGTGTCTGTGGTGGCCTCACAAAGTTCGATGTTTCGCCATAAAACAGGAAGTTGTTGTAACTCGGTCATACAATGTCTGATCTGCCCCAAACTTCACGTTTTATTAGAGTCCTGGCCTGAACACATCTACACGCCAATATTCAGTTACAGTCATAGCGCCACCTACTGGCAACAGGAAATGGCATGTTTTACACTGTGATTAACTCCTCATAGTGATTTAACCAGATCAACATCATGTTTGGTCAGTCTAATCTAAAGGCCTTTGCGATGTTAAATTGTGAAGATCTTGAGTTTTCGCTGAAGGGCGTGTCCGTGGCGGCCTCACAAAATCTGATATTTCGCCATGACACAGGAAGCTGTTGTAAGTCAGGCATACAATGTTCGATTTGCCCCAAACTTCATATGTTTGATAAGAGTCCTGGCCTGAAGACATCTACATATGAGTTTCAGAATTAGGCATGGAAAAATTGCTCGATAGCGCCACCTACAACATTTCAACGAAGTGCCCCTCCCGCTACGTTTCACGTACAGGTATGAAATTCGGTACACATATGTAACAGCCCAATACCTACAAAAAAGTCTCCTGGTATGAAATCTGAAAACCAACAGGAAGTGAGATATGTAGAATTTTCTTTGCAAAATTGTTGCAAATTTTGCCATTTCCAGACGCTGTACTTTAACGAACTCCTAGAGATTTATTCAGATCAACATCATATTTGGTCAGTCTAATCTAAAGGCCTTTGTGATGTTAAATTGCGAAGATCTTGAGTTTTCCCTGAAGGGCGTGTCCGTGGCGACCTGACAAATTTCGATGTTTCGCCATGAAACAGGAAGTTGTTGTAACTCTGACATACAATTTCCGATCTGCCCTAAACTTCACATGTATTATTAGAGTCCTGGCCCGAAGACATCTACACGCCAATATTCAGTTACAGGCATAGCGCCACCTGTGGGCAACAGGAAAGACCATGTTTTACACTATGATGAGTATCCTCATTGAGATTTAACCAGAACAACATCATGTTTGGTCAGTCTAATCTAAAGGCCTTTGTGATGTTAAATTGTGAAGATCTTGAGTTTTTGCTGAAGGGCGTGTCCGTGGCAGCCTGACAAAATCTGATGTTTCGCCATGACACAGGAAGCTGTTGTAAGCCAGGCATACAATGTCCGATACGCCCCAAACTTCACATGTTTGATAAGAGTCCTGGCCTTAAGACATCTACATGCCAATATTAGTTAGTCATAGCGCCACCTGCTGGCAGCAGGAAGTGTGGCACACTGAAGTGACTTTGCCATATTTCTCCTATATTTACCCACTTAAATGCATGTCGCCCACTATTCGCTGTTTTCCTGAGGCCACCGGGTGGCGGTGCTCCCCGGGTGCGAGGGCCCTTTCATCGCTATATATATATTAGATTTTTTCTGATGTCTAATTTCACTTGAGGCAAGACTTGAAGCACTAGCATGAAAGTTGTTTAAAAATCAAGTGATGATTAATCATCAAAATAAACCATCATCATATCAGTTATCGGTTATAACAAATATAATTATAACACATGACCCCGAATTTCTATATCACTGCATCCCTCAAAATAATGAATGAATCATGCATTTTATTAGCAGTAGGGGGAATTCAGGTTGATTGGGACACTTTTTCCCAGTCATCTCAATGGCAAAAAGTGTCCAAATCAAGGTAAATTCACCCTATCCAAGAATGTTTCATGCAAGTTAGGAATGATTCAGCCTAATATTTCAATTTGAGGTTTGCACATATCTTGCATGGTTTCTATGTGTGAAAACTCATCTTTCTGTGGTCATGTTGTCATGACGTGGCTAATCTTTGATTGAAGTGTGCACTCTAAATGACCTGACTGACAAACACTTGGCCTGCCAATTACCTTTCAAATACAATCATTGAACACAGATCAGACCCCTGATTCACACTGACTCATCTTAAAGGAAGGTGAAAAGCATGTCTTTCTTTGTACAAATGAAGGTTGGAATGATGGCATGGCTAGCAATGATGTCTCAATGTTACCAGCGAGCAGGCGGCAAAAAGGGGCCATATCATAATTCAAGTCATAATTCAGAGGTTCTTGTACTTGTGACAATTGTGACAATGTAAGCATACATAACAATTGGTGTCTCTCTGTCAAACCTACCCATCAAGACTGCGTCACAGATATATTCACGGAACGATGGCCGAGTGAGGCATGCAGTTGGAGCGCACACGCCCCGCAGGGAAAACTCACTGCATGAATTCAGTTTCGCCCAGTATAAACTCTGCACGGCACATTTGTTTGTGTGCGTGACAGTGGTGTTTTACACAATAGGGACGCAATGTGAGTCACATCAGTTTGCGTGATGAAACGGCTGATGCTTTGCATAAAATAAATGATTTTATTCGAAAAATAAACTAAATCCAAATACTTTGGATGTTAAATATGTCCTCAGTGCTGTTTACTGTTTGTTCATGGGCAGATTAAGGAGTCAATCATAGCATATTTCGGCTATGAGTGAATTGCAGTTTGGCAGTTCCAGCACCAAACACGATTTTAATTACTTCAAAATCATCAGTTTCATTTTTACTTCTAATGTTTGTTAAACAGGTTTAAATGTAGGCAATATTGTATAGCCTACATATGAAAAACGGTATAAAATATGCTATCCTGTAAAATGACACTCATCGAAAATAAAGGAAGTTATCTTGTAAACCAGTGGTTGTGTGGAGTAAGTTTAGAGGATTTAAGTTAATCTGTAAGCACTAGTTCATGTATGAAGAAAAACAAAACTAGTACTATAGTAAAAATTAATGAATAAAATCAACCCATTATGTTGTGTTAAATAAACAACCCAATTTGCTGGGTAAACTTAGCCCAACAGGTGTTCTGTCCTACATTTAAACAACCCCAATTAGGTTGTTTTTAACCCAGTATTTTTTAGAGTGTAAGTTTAAGGTCAGTATGATTTTTTTGTTGAATGAAATTTGTACTTTTATTTAGCAAAAAGTACAAATTTGTGACAGTAGACAAGTGACAGTAGACATTTAACATTATTCCAAAAACTTTCTATTCATAAAAGAATTCACTAAGCAGCACAACTGTTTTCAACAATAATAAGAAATGTTTCTTGAGCACCAAATCAGGATATCACAATGATTTTACATGCATAATTTGTTATATGATATGATTCTTACATTTATGCATTTGGGAGACACAAAGCATCTTACATTGCATTTAAGGTATATATTTTAATAGTTCAAGCATTCTTTGGGAATCGAACCTATGGCCTTGACTTGCTAAGTTACAAACTATCCTACTATCCTTAAAAGGGATGTGTCAAAAGATCAGGTGAAAAGATGTTAAGGTATATTACGCTGCCCAAAAAGATACACACAAATTCTTCAGCGCTGCTACAACACACACCTACATTTGAGCCCTTCCACAAACTCAAAGCGGTCGGCTCATTAAACAGCCATTGAGGGAAACCACCTTGACTTTTATTGACCCTATAAATCTAGTGAGGAGTGGATGAGAGGTCTCTGCCTTAAAGAGCGTTTAAAGACAAAGACTACTGGTCCTTCTGAGACAATAGACTTCCTGATTAACTATTAACAGCTTCACCAGTGATAACTTAATTAGGGCCAATGATGGGGCTTCAGTAAGAGCCTGGGCCCTTTCATTTGTCTCCACTTGATGGACAGGCACTCATTGGTTGGAGGTGGATTGTGTGTGTGTGTGTGTGTGTGTGTGTGTGTGTGTGTGTGTGTGTGTAGAGTTTATGATGGAAGTAAACATACAACCAGGGTCCAAAATGAACACTAGCCAAGCACCAATATTTAAAACTTTTCAATTGCAAATGAATGCAAAATAATTTTAAAGTTTAACCTTAAGAAAATCTACATAGTAAGCCAAACAAGGTTGTACTTTATCTAATTAATGAATTATTTCCAACATGACACCAGGTTTTAAACTTAACTTAATTTTTAGTAACATGTACATAGCTTTAGGTCGTCAAAACAGAAATGTTAGTAACAAAACCACAATGTTTTTCAGCATTTTTGCTGCAAGTTACAAAATTCTATCTGCTGTAGGAAAAACAGCTCAATTGTTCAGTGGTTATAGGAATAAATATATATACATTATTCAGTTCAACTAAACCTAAAAATGTCACTCCACAAAGAGTAAAAACGTGTGAAAATTCACCCATAGTGAAAAGTTTTGGATAAAAGCGTCTGCTAAATGAATAAATGTAAATGTAAGTAACTAGTAAAGTACTTTTAAATGTACAACAAAATATCTGAGTTACTTTTTCAAATAATAACGCAAGATACTTTGTTTTCCCATTTATTGACTGACTCTCCTGTCCTCATGTTGAGAGAAATCGTGAGTAAGTGCAGAGGCGTTGTGTGCGTTGTGTAAACATGATGGTTATTGTAGACTAAATGTGAGCATTTACTTATCTCATTTGCACAAAAACATATTTTACTTCATAATGAAAACTTAGAATATTATGCAAACCTGCAATAATTAAATATGATAGATAACACAAATATACTTGTATTTAATTCAAAGCAAAGGGAGATGTTTTCTTTTAAAGAAATCGCTTTTTAAGGACTATACGGCTGGTAGGGACTACAATGAGCTTCTTTCCGGGTTAGTGACATCACTAACCCTAATATTTACATAAACCCCGCCCCCGGGAACACGCAACAAAGGGGGTGAGGCCATGTTGAGAAGAGGAAGAGTTGTTGTAGTACAGCACATATGCACATTGCACATTTGAGAGTCTGCTCAAGCTGTCCGAGTATTTAATCTCACATTAATAACCAATGTCTTTGCTGCTGACTTTTGATGACCCAATTCAACCATAACAATAAGCAAAAATGACTTAAGATAAACATCACATTTGTGTTTGTTCTTGTTTTTGGTGCAAAAGGGCCTTTACATTTGCCAAAAAGTAAACTTTTATGTTATTAAAAAACAAACAAGAAAACCAAGCCCAGGTGAGAAAAAGTAACACAAAAGTAACAATGCATTACTTTCCATAAAAAGTAACTAAGTAACGGAATTAGTAACTTTTAGGGAGTAATGCAATATTGTAATGCATTACTTTTAAAAGTAACTCTCCCCAACACTGGTTATTTTTCTGACAAAAATTTCTCTGTGTGCCATATAATTCGCAATGAAAACAAGTTACACATTAAAGACTCATTAAAGAAAGTGTATTTATGAGACTTCAGAAAAAAATCTCAAAGTCTTTTAAGGTTATTCTTTGAGGTGTAACATCTCCAGTCTAAAATCAATAGTTTCATCCTTTCAAATTGACATTCAATAGCTCAGGAAAATAAACAGGAATTAGTGAAGCACAGCTAATTTGGACATCAATTCATAATCATGACCTCGTAATATGTGCACTGATTCGAGAGACATGGGGGAGGAAAAAATTTGCAATTAAAAGGAGTAATTTTTAGCACCTATTAACGTCATTCTCTTCCTGTTCGCCACCAGAACGAACAAACGTTAAGATAAAAAAGCTGCATGAATATATGCTAGTAAGAGAAAAAAAAGAAAAGAAAAAAAGAACATTATTCAAAAGAAACCTATAAGAGGACGAAGACGATTGTAAATTTATCTGGTGTCCTGTGACATCATCATTGTGAACTCACCTCAATTGTGAACTGCTTCCTCTTGAGTTTGAAGGCCAAGTCTTTCGTGTCGGGTACTTCACATGACAGACAGTTCAGGTGGGGCAACTGACGAACATGCAGGAGACCTGAACAAACACAGAAGACATTAACAGCAAATCAAATCACTGATTAAACATTCTAGAAATACATACTGTAAGAGAAATTGTTCAGTATAGACTACCCTTCAAAAGTTTGGGATTTTTTCAAATGTTTTAAGAGATGTATCTTATACTTAACAAGGTTGCATGTATTTGATGTATTTGATCAAAAATACAGTAAAAAAAAACAACAACAAACTAATATATATTATTGTGTAATTAAGTTAATTAAATTAAATTAATTGTGTAAATAATTGTAATATTATTACAATTTAAAAGAACTGTTTTCTATTTGAATATATTTTAAAATGTGATTTATTCCTGTGATACAAAGTGAATTCCAGCATCATTACTCCAGTCTTCAGTGTCACATGACCGTTCAGAAATCATTCTAATATGCTGATTTGATGCTTAAGAACACTGGAAAAAAAATTAAAGTAGGATTTACTTTGAAACAATTATCACTCAGAAATTGCTAGTCAAAATAAATAATTACAAAGGAACAGCAAGTGGCACATTTCATTAAATGTGAAATTTTGAAGTAAAATAAAATGGTTTCATTAACAACAAAAAATAATGTTAATATTATTTGCTTAGATGCTTAAAGGGGTCCTATAATGCCCCATTTTACAAGACAAGTCAAAATAAGTCTCTGATGTCCCCAGAGAGTGTATGTGAAGTTTTAGCTCAAAATACCCCACAGATCATTTTATAGCATGTTAAAATTGTCACTTTTGAGCCTGAGCAAAAATCAGTCTTAAATGTGAAAAGACGGATGCGACAGCTTGAGCAGACTCTCAAATGTGCTACTATCTACTACAACAACTCTTCCTCTTCTCAACATGGCCTCACCCCCTTTGTTGCGTGTTCCCGGGGGCGGGGTTTATGTAAATTTTAGGGTTAGTGATGTCACTAACCCGGAAAGAAGCTCATTGTAGTCCCTACCAGCCGTATAGTCCTTAAAAAGCGATTTCTTTAAAAGAAAACATCTCCCTTTGCTTTGAACTTTGAGCGTCGTAACTTTGCAGATGTTGTTTATGCTCAAACAGCAACATTACACACTAACTAAAGTTAAAAAAGTGAAATCATAATCACCCCTTTAATTATTCTGCTTAATATTTTTGTGGAAACTGTGATACTTTTTCCGGATTCTTTGATGAATATGAAGCTAAAATAACAGCATTTATTTGAAATGGAAATATTTTGTAAATTATAAATGTCTTCTGTCACTTTTGATCAAATTAATGCATCCTTGCTGAATACAATCTTACTGAGCCCAAACTTCTGAACGGTAGCGTAAACACTGTAGTGCTTATGGGGACGAAGGTGTGATTAGTGCTGGTCACTGTTTTAATTAGCATTCAAGGAGCTAACTAATAAACTAAAAAAATTAGTTATACGAGTTTTGAGCAACAACTTGGTGAGTAAATGATGGCAAATGATTGCAGAAGGTGCAACTCGTGTAAACGGGTTTAATTCAAAATCCATTTGACAGGACATTTCCAATGGGCATGACGTTTATGACTATATTGCAGAAGCTAATAAACATGTTCTGAAGCAAATATTTTTCCCAGGTTTTGTTTTACCTATGTAAACAGACTCTGGCTGTCATTGTCTGCTGAGTTTTACTGTGGGCACATGTAGCTATCATCTTTCACACTAGCCACTATAGCATTGTATCAACCATTATTTTATTAGCTGCACCAATGGGCAGAAACCAAAACATATGAGAGAAGGAGTGCAGCGGAGGGAGGAGAGAAATGGGTTGGTGTGAGGGAGAGAAACCAAGAGAGGTGAGTGGAGGATGGGGGTAAAACAAGGTCAGTCGGCACAGGGGCATGTTGGGAAGAGAGAAAGCTTTTTCGTCCTCTTTAATTCCTCCCTCCATCTTTATTTTCCCTCAGCTATAAGCCAGTAGAAATATGACATTAAAAGAAGCACTGAAGACCAGGATGAGAGGATGGAAAGAGCATGTGTATGTGTGTGTGTGTGTAAAGGTTGTAAAGGGACCCGTGCGCTAGGTTGATTCCGCTCGAGTTGATTCGCTGTGACAGAACTCCCAACATGCTTTGTGCAGTGGACGCACCACAGAAAAGAAAGAGTGGCCTCATGTACATCTTCACATTCACTAAGACCTTATGGCAAAGCATTATTCATGAAATGAAGTAAAAAATCAATAGCAAAAGCTAACAATAACTGTTCGAACACATTCAAAAAAACACTAAAAAGGAAGGATACGTGCATTGCTGAGATGTTTGTGAAACCAAAGCATTGCATTATATTTTTTCTTAAAAAATAGATTTTTCACATACAATTGAAACAACACTAATATCATTAGAGCGTCATGTAATTGAACAAAAATTACACATAAACATCTCAAAAAGAACTAATTAATGAACTTGAAATCATTCATTTCTAATCTGTATTGCTGAACAAAACGCTCTAAACAATTACAATTACCACCCAACCAATACACGTTGACATTATATGTGGTATCCCAGAATCCATGCAAGTATCTTGTCAAATAACGAAAAACAAAAATTAATAACATTTTGATAAGTGACTGAACTGACAGTTTAAAAAAAATTATATTACAAATAATATTATAAAATGAATAACACTCTGACAAAATGTAACTGTGACCTGATATTTAAAACGAAAATGTAAATAAGAAATTAGAAACATTTTTAAAATACATTATTTAAATCAGACAAAACAAACATTTCAATTTATTTGTTTATTTATTTATGTAATAAAATAACTAACTTGTTTATTGAAATCATTAGTGTCTATTTTTGTTTATAAACATCTGATAACCATCATAAAGAAATTAATTAAATTAACAAATAAATAAAAAATAACACTGCAAAATAAAATAATAAATATCAAAATAATGTAACAATAAATATAAATACTAACTCATGAAACTGAAAACAGTCCAATTTGATCATAAATATCTGATAGGCATCTTAATAAAGAAATTAATAACATAAGTAATAAATAAATAAATAAAACTAAATGGGTTTGTATCTCAGATGGGTTATTTATTTATTTAATAATAAACTTATTAAATTGAAATCATTAGCATTCAATTTGTTCAACATCTGATAAGCATCTTCAAGAAATTAATGACATTAACAAATAAATAACATTATAACATAACATAAATATTAAAACAAACGTAACAATAAATAAAAGTACTCAAGAAATTAGAGTGTAGAGCGTAATTTGTTCATAAATCTGATAAACACCTTAATAAAGAAACTATTAACATAAGTAATAAAATAAGTAAATAAATAAAAAATCATCTGAGGTCATTAGTGTTTGTAAACCACACCCCCTTTGGCCATTCCGTACACATGGAGCAAATTAATGCAAGAAAGAAACAGGGCAGGGGGCGGAAACAAGGAGAGGGAACTGTAAACAAACTGACCTTTACAGAAAGACGGACACAAAAGAGATGAAAAGATAAAGCATGCAACATGAAGAGATGGCAAGAGAGTGTACGATGAAAACCAGGGAGAATATAAAGATGCACAATGAGAGGAAAAAGGACAGAACGGAAAGAGCGAGAGCCCAAAAGATCTTCCTCATCTGCAGTGTGGCCACAGAGAGGTTTTAGCCAGTATGAAAATATTGATTCTGCAACTCTGCGGCCCCTGAGGGCTGTGCTGGGTGCTTGTGATGGGGCGGTGGGGGGGCTCTCTCTCTCTCTCTGTCTCTCTGTGTGTGTGTGTGTGTGTGTGTGTGTGTGTGTGTACGTTTGCCGTGGCAGCTGAATCTCCCCCTGGCCTGTCTGCCAAGGAGCACGTCTGATTGAACACGGCCACACTAACACGAGCTGACAGCTAGAGAGAGGTCCACCCTGCCTGCCCCTTTCTACTAATGCACTTTACTGAGCGAGTGTGTGTGTGTGTGTTTGTGAGAGTCAGAAAGATAGGATGATGCAAAAGGCATGAATAAGATGAGGGACCAATAAAACATCTTTTTAAAATAGATTTTTTGAATAAATGCGAGGGGTGTCCGACATGATTCTGGTGTGGATGGTTGCCAGGGTGTTGCTATGTGGTTGCTGAGGTGTTCTATGCAGTGTTATTTAACTATTATTTATATACTACTATAGTATTTATTAATGTTTTGAATTAGCTTTTATTTCCCAATATATTCAGTTTAGATTAGTGTTAGATAAAGTTTTAGTAATTTTGCTTTCTATTTTGCTAGGTATTTCTATTTAGCTTTATTTTAGTTTTAGTCATTTTAGTACTTCAGCTTATTTTATTTAGCTGCCAGGGGAATATTTCCATTTTTAAGTCTCAGTTTTTCATCTAATTTTAATTTCGGTAACACTTTACAATAAGGTTTCATTAGTTAACATTAGTTAACATGAACTAACAATAAACAATACTTCTACTGCGGTTATTAATCTTAGTTAAATGTTAATTTCAACATTTACTAATACATTTTTAAAATCAAATGTTGTATTTGTTAACATTAGTTATTGCACTGTGAACTAACATGAACAAACAATAAACAGCTGGATTTTTACAAACTAATATTAACAACGATTAATAAATACTGTAACAAATGTATTGCTCGTTGTATATGTAATATGTAATGTATAACTAATGTTAACAAATGAGACCTTATTGTAAAGTGTTACCTATATTTCTTTATTATATAATACTTTATATTTTTATTTCAGTTTAACAAACTTTTTTAAAAATAGTTTTAGTTCACAATAACACTGATTCTGAGTCACCCTCATGTCATTGATATACTATTATTGTTTTTATTATTATTTGAATGATATTTTATTTTTATAATTTGTTTTCATTCATTTATTTTTCATTTATTTCATTTATTTTTTTAACTTTATTTACTTTATTTATTTTAAAGTACTTTTGTTGTGTTTTTGTCTTTTTTATATGTCTATATTGCATTTATAAATTTTTATTTATTCATTTTAATTGATTTAATTTGAGTTATTTTAGTACTTCAACTTAACCTAAACAAAAATGAGAAATGTTTTGTGCAACTTGCTGAAATAAAATACGTTTTTTTTCTCCTGTAACAATTAACTAAAATAAGTTTTAGTTTTAATTAACGATAATAACCCTAGTCCTTGTGGCATTCTGGTCTCTAGATATGTCGAATTTAGTTTTTTTTTACATTATTATATTTATTTTAAGTTTTATCATTTGCCATAAAATCTCATTGCTTAAATTTGATATCAATCAGTGCAGAATCAGTTACAAGCCAAGATTTAATACATAGGCTTTGGGGTATTTCTGTCAGTGTATTTGAACTGTATGTTTCTTCTCACCGTGGTAGTCTTTGTAAAGTGGGTTGGTCTCCTTTTCCGAGCCTCTGAATGATTCCAGAGCGATGGCTGTGTCACTCAGTCTGATTATTCGCCCCATTACGGCTCTGTTCTGAGAGTGCGAGACAGAAAGAGATAGTGGGAATAGATAAAACAGGAAATACATGAGAAATACATGAGAAGAGTCCAAATAAAAGTGTACAAGCAAATGTAGAAACATCTAGAGCAAAGCTTGCTAATTAAACCCGTCCTAACAGGGGTTTCACTCCCTTTACTCTGAGAACTGAATTAGGTCATCATTATCTCTCGGAAAAACGGAGCAGGGTATTCCGGAGGCGAAATTCATGATCTTACAACAAAGCCTGAGCTTACAGATCTAAAACCACCTCAGTCACCAGTACATTTGTGATGACTGAAATCTTTAGCATTAGCACAGGATTGTTCACATTTGAGATATCATTGATGATAATTTTCTTTAAAATACACTACAAAATAAAAATGTGGCGGCTCAGTAAGATTTTTCTGCAAGAAATGAATGCTGTTATTCAGCAAGGACGCATTAAATTTATTAAAAATTACATAATGTTACAAAAGATTTCTATTTAAAATAATTTAAATCTATTTTAAACTTTCAATTAAACAAAGAATCCTAAAAAAAAAATTATCATGTTTCCACAAAAATATAAAACAGCACAACGGTTTTCAACATTGATAATAATAATAAGAAATGTTTCTTGAGCAGCGAATCAGCATATTAGAATGATTTCTGAAGGATCATGTGACACTGAAGACTGGAGTAATGATGCTGAAAATTCAGATTTACCATCACAAGAATAAAGAATAAGTGATTTAAAATATATTCAGAAAGAAAACTGTTATTTTAAATAGTAATAATATTTCAAATTATTACTGTTTTTAAACAAATGCAAATAAATGCAGCCTTGGTGAGCAAACTTTTGAATGGTAGTGTATGTGCTTATGGCAACAGAATTTTAGAAAGGTATGCAGTTTAGTTAATTACCGATAATAAGCAGTTCTTGCTAAGCATGCTTGATCACTATATTGATCATACTAACAGATTTAAAGGGGGGGGGGTCTAATGTTATTTCACGCATTCTGACTTATTTACACTGTTAAAGCAGCATTCTCATGCTAAACACGACCAAATTTTCAAAAACGAGTTTAAACGTATGACAGAGTATTTCTGTGCCAAATACACTCCTTCAGGATTCGAACAAGTTTTGGAAAGTTTTTTTCGAGTATGGCCCTGTATGACGTCATAAAGGGCGGAATTCCTTGTATTGGCACTTCTCCTGGCGCACATCAACCAGAGCGAGAGCAAGAGCACATCCATCAACGAGCTTTGTTTGGGTTATGGAAGCCGTCGGCAGTGCTGTCATTTTATTTTTAGACCACGAAGTGGAAGAAGTGTGTTTTTGGTTGTGAGATAACCTTGTTCAGCTTCCCGAATAACCCAGTGTTAAAGAAACAGTGGATGCAGTTTGTTTTTCCGGAGCAGCAATGGAGTTCTGCAAGTGTGTTTGTTTGTTCCCGGTCATGAGTCGAAACCGCAGGTGGTGAGTGAAACTGCATCAAATGTCTGTGTTTTGTTGGCAATCGGCACGTAAGTGCATATAATGTCAACAACACGAACGTATAGTGAATCGAAAGTTAATCAGGGATAATGTATTGTGTGTGTGTGTGTGTGTGTGTGTGTGTGTGTGTGTGTGTGTGTGTCATAGGCGTGTATGTGCTCGTGACTCTTTAGCTCCGCCCACTGCACTCCACAAGGTCGGCTGTCTTCAGAAAGAATCGGTACAGCGTATCTGTCTTTTATAAATATGATAAAACTAAAGACTCTTGGAGATATGAAGGATGCAATACTACTCTATAGGTACTAAAGATTAACTTGAGACTGGCAGAAACTGTGTGTGTTATGTACCCTTTAAACAAACCCTAGACCTCAGCGTAACATCCCACGCCTGTGCCATTTGTTTAGTAAAGGTGGACGATTACTTTTCCACTTCAGAAAAGTATTTCTTTTCACACATGGTGATAAACAGGCCAGAATTGGGCCAGAATATCATAGAGACTTTGCGGAAAGTAACCACCAAGAAACCATCCACAACGCCTTAGGAATGGCATAGCAACAGCCTGGCGACCTCCCAGAACACCCTACCAAGTTTGAACGATTGTACAGTTCAATACACCATTCAGTGCATCAAAATTATGCTTTAACATATAAGCACTTGCATTAATCATTCAAACCAGCATTATTAGGTTATCTTTGGTAAGGATATCAGCTGTACTATATAAAGCAACCTCTGTGAACCGCTGCCTTTGGTAGCGTTGTGTAACATTAAATCCATCAGATCAGAGCAGAACAGAACATACATTTGGTGCTCAAACACATTGAGTGCTCTGATTCTCTCAAACACATGCTCTCCAAATCTGTCTGTCTCTCTTACTCTGATCGCACAACTCATGCAGTGTCGCCATACGGCACAAATCTGGATGAACGTAAGCATAAAGCCACATCAACTCATAGAAAGATCCAAAGATCCCGTCCGCGTCAGAGCAATGACGTCTCACCCATTAATGCTTTCATTCCAAAAATATCTGCTGTTAAATGTGTCAAAATGCCTTTCAGCTCAACAAGGTTTTGTGTAACACAAGAATTACACTTTTACATTTTACAAAGTTTACATTTACACTATGAAACGGACTAGCTCATAATGCATTTCTGATGATGATTTTAATGGGAAACAATTGCAAAACAGATTAAAATGCGGTAAAACATGTTAAAGAGAGACAGAATGGGCCAGAATAGTTAATAAACACATAAGGGGCATGGAAAATAGGTTATGAAAACCTCTGACCTTGAGCTTACTGTTATGAAGATCCTGCTAATGGGTAAGACTGAACAAACACAAATCAACAGTTGTAAAGGCCAATACAGAAGAGAAAATAAGCCAGTTTAAAGTGTTATAGAGCGAAAAAAGCACAAACACAGATCAAATATGAGCAGCAAATCTGCTGAGAGCGCCTCCTCCTGGCCAAAATCAAATACAGAGGCCATTCAGAAAGGCGGGAGCACTCCAAAGAAAGGCTGTAGTGAAAAATTAATCTCTACGCCACTCGTGAATATTTCATACGCTCCCTCTCTGTAGCAGCTGACATGGCCTAATGCAGTTTTCATGCATCTGTGTCCTTCTTTCTTTCCATTCCTTCCTCTCATCTACAACAGACTTTGAGAGCATGTGTGTTTGTGTACGCAGCCTTGACCCTTTTCCCAAATCTAGCATAAAAAAAATGTAACCCAAGCAACTGTGTTAGTGACAGTCGCTGCAAACTCAACACTATCACACCAATTCAGGTTAACAATACAGAAAAAAATGCAATGCAACTACACAACATATTAAATGCTAGGATGGAATTCAGATGGGTTAACGAAAGGTAGGGGAAGAGACTGTTTTAAATTGAAAATCTGGTTAAACTTCTTGAAGCACCTAAAATAAAGATGTTTTATATGGACATGGCAGAAAAAATGTCATGAATGAAAATTTTTTAAAGATATTAAGGTATTTTGTTCAACATTGTAATTTAAAAATATCAGCACACCGTCCATTATGAGACAGCTAATATACATATATAGCCTAGTGAATTTCAAATAGATTTAAATAATAGATTTTAAATCTTAAAGTTTTTTTTTTCTTAAAAAAGCATTAATGACACACAATTAGAACAAATTTCTATATACATTAGTTTTACATAAATTATCATTCAACTTAATAAAATCATTTCTGTAATGTAAGGAAGTAAGTTTTACGAACACAAATTTGTTTAATGAATGAGGCCCAGTTGCTGCCACACTTGGAATCTGCTTATTTTTGTGGGGAAATCTGTGCAATTAATATATTTTAACGGTGTTAAATATAGACTTTATGTAGCCCCGTCCCTTTTAAGTGCTGTACTTGTTGTGTTCTGTCTTCCGGTTTGTATTTCCACAGCATGAAGGTAAGGTCTTAGATTTATGAATGAACCGCTCATTTAAATCTGCCTGGTCTATTGACATTTGTTATGACATCCGCTTCAAACATTACAATACTCATGATAACTTTTGTTAACTCTACAATAAGTAAATCCACCTCACAAGCTAATTAGCCTTCGATAGTGATGCCAAACGGAACGGAAATTCAAACACAAAATTCTAAAGATGCCTGCATGCTTGTTTCTCTGGCACATAAGGTCTATATGTGTGAATATTTTACTCTTATTGGTTGATGAAAGCAAGATCAAATTAGGAGAATAAAGAATCACACTGGATTTGTACAATTGTGAATCATGAGTGTTTGCTTTCTGCCCAACTGAACAGATTCTATGCAGGCCTACTAATTGGTAACCAAAACTTTAAGATTGACCTGCTCTACAATTCACATCAAAACAATCCAAACTCTAGTCATGATAGTGGACCAGCTCTTCCTTAAACTCTCTTCTTCAGACTGATAGACTGGTCTCCAGAGTCCTGACCCAACAGAGGCTGCATCTGTAGATGTGTGTTCTAGTGGACTATGGCTATTTGAGCAAAGACTGATTAAAGATTCAGATGGACTGTGGCTTTAATCTCGTCAGAGGAGGCTTTCAATGCCCGGCCCTTTCCTGTCGACATTAAAAATACATGACAGGACATTTCATTACAAGTCACATCAGATGGATTTTAGATGAGGTGCTAATGCAAATAATGTATGATTAACACAACAGCTCTACGAGTTGACCCCACGTTTAAAAAAAAAAATATTTGACTCCTCATACGTACACTAGTAATGTTACTGGACATTAAAAAAATCTCTTCAAGCTCCATTATCAATGCTGAAAACTGTTGTGCTGCTTAATATTTTTGTAATACTTTTTTCAGGATTATTTGATAAATAGAAAGAATTTGAATTTATGCTTTACTTTAGGGTCCAATTCTCACTATTAACTAGTTGCTTTTTAGCATGCATATTACTAGGATATTGACTGTTTATTCGTACTTATAAAGCACATATTAATGCCTTATTCTGCATGAACATATTCTACATCTCTTAATCTATTCCTACACAACACCTAAACTTAACAACCACCTTACTAACTATTAATAAGCAGTAATTAGGAGTTTACTGAGGCAAAAGTCGTAGTTAATAGTTAATAGTGAGAATTGGACTCTAAACTAAAGTGTGACTGAATTTATTTATTAGACAAAGTCTGTTTGTGACTAGTTAAGACCTCATCAACCTCAAAATACTGTCCTTACTGAAAGGTCTACATGTTTACAATCACATCCGTTCCACAAAACCACTTTTAAACCAATCAGCGTTTACACCATCACCTCCACCGCAGAAAACCGCGGTGTGCCCTCCAGCCTCCCTGAGAGGGGTTTTAGCACTTTGTCTCCAAACGGACAAAGAACAGCGAGATCTTGTCTTTTGAAGCGCTCTTAGAGCACAGCGGCTGTGGCCTGACTCTCGTTGGCTAATGGAGGCACAAAGAAAAGGGCCTCTCAGGAACCGAAAGACGCTGAAAGAGAGAAGCGCCCAGAAAGACTCGAGACTGACCATTGGCTGGCTGAATGCAAAGTTGAGGGCCTCAGACAAAGAAATGTGGCTTAACGCGCCAATAAAGAAGCTCCTCTGAAGGCCAAACATACATGTACTCAAACAGATACACACACAGGCCCCCTGAACCCCAGCCAAGCGGAACCTCATTCACACAACGGAGGGGGGTCGACTCTTTGACTCCGGCTCATGGGGCGGTTATGGTGTGCCAGGGTTGACAAACTTATGGTGACCTCAATGCTGGTCCATGTGACTGACAGTCAAGTTAAAAAAAAAAAAAAAAAAAAAAAAAAAATTCTAAAAAGACCATTTTGCAGGATTAGTTCTGAAAGTTGATGATGTTCATCTTGCATGTGTCCTGTGTAATTACTCTCACAAGTATTGACGGTACCTTAAATTCAAAAGTATAAAAAGACAGCAAAAATATAAAGTATATATATTTTCTAAGGAAAATTTGAGTGGTGCTTGCCCGCCAAGGGGTTGCCGCCAAGATAGAGGCTGCGTCCGAAATCACATACTCTCTTGAGTAGGTACTTATTTTGAATAAGTAATTACTTCACAACCGCTAAAAAGTATGTTCTATATAGTATGAGTGTGTGTAGCATGAATGTATCTTCAGAATCTCATCGGAAGTAGTAGGTCATCCGGATACTTTTTGCCTACTCTTTTATGAGTACTGTGAATTCGGACATACTTCTTTTGTCACATTCTGTTTCGGAGGCAGCCAGACTGTTGAGAGTAGTTGCTAGGGCATTGCATACTGGACATTTTAGCCCAACCACAACCTATTTAATATTCTGGTGCCTCAATATAATTTATGTCCCCCCTTAAATAAATCTATGGGACCTTTTTGCAGGTCAAAAATTGAGAATCTGATTGCTTATGTTCAGTTAAGGTGTGCTCTCACGATAAATCCTTAGGCCAAATTCTAACTGAAATCTTAGATGTACCAAATGATATCCAAAACGAACCTTGTGGTGAAGACTTCTCGCTGTATTTAGATTGTTTTATTCTGAAACTCTGTTATTAAAAACGAAGCCTTGAATGTGGCAATTCGTATATCTCTCTAAACAAGTCTCAGAGTAAAATTTTCTATACATATTATCTGAATCTGAAAATTAAAAACCCATCGAGCCCTAAGAGCATCCGGACTCAACTGAGCTGGACACGGACTCCCCTTCGAGTTACTAACCAACAGGCAGCGCTCTTAAACCTGAAGGTAAGGACAGATCTTTTGATTTGAACAGGTTGTAGAGATGTGTGTTGGAACAATTAGTCATTCAAGGGGGGCTATAAATATAACACTTAGTAAAGTAATAGCTTATCTCAAACAAAACAAAACAGACTGTTTTTTTCCACATAGAAACGGTTTTGTTTGAGATGAGCACACACTATATATGTTCCTCCAAGTTTTAGATTTATTATTATATTTCTCACCATGCAAGTCGTGTTTCATTGCGATTCATCACTCCACTTCACATCCCATTTTCATTCAGTCTCTGATGTTCTCTGAGACAGCAATGGCTTTTTAAGTAGTGCATTTGTTTAAATGTGGCAGATTTCCTGACTAATAATTTGTGGTTACAACAATTAAAAGCTTAATGTTTAGCCATTTTGGGCTTGGCCCATTTTTTTTTTTTTTTTTTTGCCCAGGAGTGTATATATGATAACCGTAACCCTAAAGTTCAGAAATTTGTTTAATATTACCACTTAATGGCCTTTTCAATCATCAGTCTTGAGTAGAAACCTGAGCAAAGGATATAGTACATGAACAAACAAACCAAGAAACTATTTGATTAATCATACCTGTATGAGGTGGGAGGGTACGGTCACCATAGCGACCGAGAGTGAAGTGCGTAACAGGGCTCGGAGGGCATAGAGAAAGGTGGTGAGGGCGTGGCAGTGGGCGGGGTTATCCTTAAGGCACACATCATCCCCCCACAGCGCAGATCCCAGAGAATGAAGACCCAGCCGTAGGACATTCCGAACCTTAGACTATATAAGTGAAAAAAAAAAAAAAAAAAGAGATGTACATAAAACATTTGAATTTAAAACAACATTGCATTCTCTCTTAGATGGTCAGGATATGTACAATTCATGTGAACAAATCCACATCTGGCTTTTGCAATTAATATTTTATTAAACCACCGTAGGGAAAACTTTTGCAAACTTAAAGTGTTCAATAATGCATGAATGAATCTCTTACAGCATTTTAATAAGTGCACCTTAATTTACAACAGAAACAAGGAGAAACCTGCAGTGCACGACACTTATTTAAAGTAATATATCAAATTATACTTCATTTTTACCTACAGTGTTTACAACTCCATAACAAGAAATTCTGAAGCTGAATAAGAATTTTGTAAAACAAGGGAAACAATGAAATTTTTTTACAAACTTGTGAGAAACTTTAATCATAATCTTTTTAGAGTCCCCATGAAATCAAAACTAACAATTCTTATTTTTATTGGAATATTGCAGTATTAATTATAAATTAAAAACCAAGACTAATTCGCCAGTGGTTCCCTCGAGATTTTCCTATGGGATTTTATAATGGGTTTTTTCAATTTATGAGAAAAATAAGGTCTGTGGTAAACATAACTTGAAGATACTTGAACGCTTTGCTCTACAACGTAAATTACACACACACACACAGCAAAAATGCTAAATTTGCATTTTGAAGCAGTTATTTTTATTTTAAAAAACGTATGTTTCTAATAAGTAACTAGATGAGAATGTTCAGGGTGTGAGTGTGTGCAGTTTACATTGTAAAACAAAACATCCAAGTATCATCAAGTTATGTTTAACACAGACCTTATTTTACTCATAAATTGAAAAACTCCATTATAAAACCCAATAGGAAAATCTCAAGGGAACAAGTAGCGAATTTGTCTTCCGGGTTTTGACGTCAGCCCTGCACCACTCTCTAGCAAACCACAACGATCCAACAATCCAATCAATTCCCAGTGGAGTCTGTCAAAGACTGTCACGTTGCAAGAACTTCAATTACAGATTTCCTTATCTATCAACAACACTATAAAATCTAGTGAATATGCATAAAACGAGCAATTATTTTATATTATTAGTAAGTTTGCGGGTTCGATTCTCAATACTGGCTGGAAATGACTGAGGTGCCCTTGAGCAAGCAAAAATGGCTGCCCACTGCTCCGGGTATATGTCTCCACAGGTTGTGTGTGTGTGTGTGTATGTGTGTTCACTACTCCTAATGCGTGTCCACTAACTTAGATGGGTTTGCAGTGGACAAATTCCGAGTATGGGTTACCATTCTTGACCTTCACATGTCATTTAATTAATTAACTTACTTAAGCGCAGTCTGTGCTTCTGTCTTGTATTGATTTTTAAAAGTATGTTAAAATCACAGGACAACACTTAATTTACTTCAATTAGAGACTCTCAACAGGACATGATTAGCTATTGTAAAATTTCACATTTATACTCACTCTATAATGAATGAGAGAAAGAGAGAATGGAGAAAAGCAAACAAAACAGTGCCCAAATAGTATGTCATACATAAGTGTGCAATGACTTGTGTAACTAAGTCAGTAGTGGAATCCTGTCTGTAGTGAAAAGCCTTTTGTCTGATGGAGTGAGGGTCATGTACCTCTCAAACAACTTGAATCAATGAAACAAACGGCCCAGCCAAGACCACTCAACAGCATGGTCAAACGGAACACGATGGTCAAAAGTGATTGGACGACATCTTCCAATCAGGACAGTTGCCTGACATGACCACAATGTGGCTGTCAACCTAAGAGCCAAAATGTCTGCTTCCAACAAGTGCCAGGAAATTCTTGGCACGTTGTCCACCAACATCAGCCAAGCTAAGGGGCCATGGGTGAGAGATGTGCCCTCTACAGTGTACAAAGTCTGAGAAATAATGACAGAGAATTGAACCTTATTCACAAACCATCAAAGACCAAAGAGCTGATTCTGAACCTGCTAAATAAAGACAGAGATAGAGAGGACATTCGTCTCAGACTAGAACATCTACAAAACTGGCATCAGGGAACCATGTATAGGTGAGACAACAAATACAAGTTTCGTAAAATTCATATCGTAAAAGTCTGATTTACCAGAGAATCCACAGTGAAATGTACAGAACAAACAAATAATGCTCAACTGAGACATTCACATTGTTGAAAATAAATAGCCACATTCCTAGCATTAGGATCCCTTGGAAGGTAATGTTATTTTTATTCCAGTAATCCTGTATTGCTCTTCTCTCCTTGTCATCTCACTAACACGTCAGTGGGCAGGGCCAAAGTTGCAATGATGAAGTAGGCATTGATTTTCTTCTGCAGAGGCGGTCTTTCATCTATAGATAGGCGCATTCCACTAGTTGTTCTCTGTTTTTGGACTAACAAGGAAGTTTTCAGTTCTGGATATTCTTATAGTATGATGTTATGTGTCAAAAGTAGGGATGCGCTGATCCGATACTCAGTATCGGGATCCGGGTATCGGTCAGACAGGACCGATCCAAATCCGATACTGTGCGTATAATATTGTGTGTTATTGTTAAGCCCTAGTGCCCCACAAAAGACACAAAAACATTATAAAGCATCATCAACTCTCCGTGCACAATATTAGGTGTTCTGAAGCCATTCCACAGTTTAATGTGAGGTAGGCCTACAGATGAATATTTAAGTCATTAAATTCAAGTTCAGTAAATGCTTCCCTCCGCTGCGGCTGCCAGTCATTCTCCATTGAGCTTTCAAACTGCGTGTCGCGTTCGGTTACGAGTCAACACGATGAAGCTCTCTCCAAGATGATTCAATGTTCCTGTTATTATGCTTGATCTGAAGATAACGGTCTATGGTTTCGCATAAAATGACTTTATCTTGCTGGACTTTATTGCTGCTAAATCGTGTTACTCTCTACCGGGTGTCTGTTAGATCACAACACTGGACTAGAGATTGTATTGTTCTTCACACGCACGGTAACTGAAATTTTAAACTGTTAAAAGAAAAGGCTTGCTTCAAGCGCATCATCCTGCACACGGGATGCGCATAAGCGCTTTGTGCCGCTCTGTATTGGAGCCTTTCGTATTATAATACTTTTGCGCTATGAAAGATTATTAATAGCCTATCTATAATATGTTGCTGCCTCATTAAAAAGCGGTGCTATACATTTAAAATAAATGTCTTTTAATTTCTTAGTATATAGGCCCTATTTCTATAAATATATTTACTTGTTTTTCATGAATGTATTTTACAACAATGTGTAACATTTTACCAGATTTAGTGCTACACTTTTTTATTTGTTCCCCACTAAATGTTTAGATTTTATACAATTATTGTGCACTCACTCTAGTTTATAGTAGTATTTTTGTCATAGATTGTGATTATATATTTTTTTAATGTTGTTTTTCTTTATAATGAAGTTGTCTGTATTTAGTAGATTGTGTTTAACACACAAAAGAGTGATTATCAGTTCAACACACTGAGGTATAGAAATTCTACATTGAATTTTTAAACAAAACTGCACTGGTATCGGATTGGTATCGGTATCAGCCGATATTCAGAATTATTGGTATCGGATCGGATCGGTTCTGAAAAAATGGTATCGGTGCATCCCTAGTCAAAAGCTCAAGGAAAATTTGATTTCTCAGTTCATGACCCCTTAAAGATATCTTTTATATCATCCTACACTCTAAAAATAATGTTTTTTTACTGGCATTGGTGCTCCATGAAGAACCTTTAACGTCCATAGAATCTTTGCATTCCACAAAAGGCTCTTTATAGCGCAAAAAGGTTCTTTAGATCATTAAAATGTTCTTCAATGTTTTTTTTAAGAATGTAAGGTTTTTGGGGGAACTAAAAATGGTTCTTCTATGTCATCGCTGCAAAAACACCCATTTGGAACCTTTATTTTTAAGAGCTATATAGGACATAACAGTTCTCCCAATGCAAGAATTGTCCTTTTGCTTTGATATTATTGTACATACCTGTATGCCTTCATTCAATGAAACGGTTGTATTGTGAATAACTGAATAATCTGCTTATATCTTTGAAATGGAGAAAAGGAGGCTAGATATCTTAAACAAACCAGCTGAAAATAGTCGTGGTGTTGAATTGTCTACCGCCCTGGTTGTTCTCCTCACATCAGCCTTCGTACACTGACAATAAACGGTGAAGTTAACACCCGCCACGCCGTCCAGCAATCACAAGCATCTTAAGTTAAATAAACCTCATTGTTTGCCTGTGTTTCCAAAGCTTCTTGAGGGTTGAGCTTGACATTTCAACAGAGAGGGTGTTCCTGACTCACTGGCTTCCTCCTTCCCTTCGGCCACACTCCAGCTTTTTTATCACTCGCACTCTTTTCTCCGCTATGTGTGCACGAGAAAGATGATATGCTTCTAACCAATTCTGATGGTAACAGAAACATAACTGCTATTCTTTACTAACAATAAATAAAGTTAATATTAATGGACATAAAATGTTCATTACCAAATCTAACAAAACCTATACGAAATGTTTTACTTTAAGTTTAATTCAAACTGTATAGGTCATTGCAATCATACTAGAATTGAGTCACCAAACTGACAAACGTTTTAGTCAGTCTCACTGTTGCCCTGTTTGCTCTCATTCTGAGCATTCTTGCCTTTGTGCCCATGTTCTCTCAACCTCATCACATTCCACGACCTCTGCCAACAGAACGGCACTGTTTGATGATGTAAGCGCTTAATCTGTCGATTGACTGACGAGGATCGAGGACTTCCAGGGTGAGGAGCCTGAGGTGTCCATCAGTGCCACGGATTCAAAGAAAAACACTAAAGTGCAAATATTACCAAGAAAGAGCTAGCACAAACTAGACTGCAACTACAAAACAGAATAAGACTGATTAGGAAGGATTCATTCAGATTTTACAAAAGCAGTAATAAGATTGTTTACAAGTCTAGAGTTTGTTTAGAGGTGCTCAACAAATGAAAATTACATGACATGAGCTTGATTTGTTAGTTTTTTGCACAATTGGCAAGAATAAAATTTATAAATAGAGAGTAAATTTTTTTTTTAAATGTCTAACAAAACTGTACATAGACAAGATTATCTTGTATTTAACTGAATTAGAACCCCACTTAATTTATTATTTTGTTCTATTACAATTTCCTATTTTAGCAGAATTTAACAAGCAAGTTCTCTTTTTTTCCATTAATAGCTTGTTGGATCGACACACAGTGTAACAACAATATGTGCAAATGAAAATAAATAAAACAATAAGTTGTTTTAAAGACTCAGATTAACCCTGGAGTAAATTTTACTGTGATTTGAGAGACTTTATATAGGTTGCTACCTTGATTTAAGATGATGAACGATAAAAACATTGAAAGACAATCAAAAATGTTGCTACACCGTTATTGTGTGTTGATGTGGGATATAGTATATCGTTATCATTATTGTTCTTGCGCTGTCATATGTCAACTCATTCATGTTCATCTGTAAGTGTAGCATTGTTTAGGTTGTTTAATACTGGGATGTTGTTTTTAGAGTTACTGAAAATTATGTGACAAGCTTAATTAGTTAATTTTTGCACAGTTGGCAAGACTAAAATTGCTAAAAGAGTTAAAAAAAAAAAAAAACAAAGTTTTTTTTTTTTTTTTTTTTTAGCAAAAGGGAGTTCAAATGGTTGTTTTTCCAAATGTCTTCATGTGATCTAACAAAACTGTACACAGACATGGTTATCTTGTCTTTAAATGAACAAGAATAATAAATAAAGTAATACTAAAGAAAATTATTTAATTTTATTACAATTGTCTATATTAGTAGTATTTATTGGAAGCTTGTTTCTGCCACAGAGTAAAAAACAAAAAAAGAAATTGCAACTTTTAAACTCACAATTCAGACTTTTTTTTTCTTTGAATTGGAAGAAATGTCCGAATTGTGACATATAAACTTGCAACTGAGAAAGAAAAAAGATTGACATATATTACCTTTTATATTTTGTTATTCCATGGCAGAAAAAAAGAATTGCAAGATGTAAACTCAGAATTCAGAGAAAAAAAGAATTGAGATGTAAACTAAATCTGATAAAAAAAAAAAAAGTCATATGCGAGATACAAGGTATACAAAAAGTTTATACCTTGTAATTTGCAAGATACAGTTGCATGAAATTCAGAATTGTGAGAAATAGTCAAAATTGCGAGATATAAACTCACAATTGGAAACTAACTTCCATAGTATTTAGCACAAGCAATTTCTCGTTTTTAATTAATAGCTTGTTGGGGTGACATAAGCCTAACTACAATTTGTGTAACGGAAAAATAAATCTCTAAAAGATAAAATAAATAAAATAAAAGTGATTTTAAAGAGACTTTGTATAGGTTACTAGTATACTAAATTTATGTAATAAATGTATAGGCCTGTTTACTTTAAAGGCCCTGATATACTAAGCGAAATCGAAGAACGAACTGGTGTGACATCATTTTGAACAAAATCAGGCCAAAACGTAGTTCGTTTTGTGTTCGTGTCAGGAGTTCGAAACAGCTTGCCAAAGCGAACTTTACGGAAAAGTTTGTTCCGGCTGGTAAACACCTTCAAACTTCTAGTGATCTACGTAATAGGTAGGTGTGGCTCTGAAGCGCCGCCTTCTTAAACATGGAAATCTTTGGCGGTTCATTTCTTCTGTTCAGTCTGTCAAGGTCAGACATCCGTGAGTAAAAACATTAACACACTAGAGAGCTGTTTTATAGTAGAAAATTAAGTTGTTCTATAGTTGTATAGTAGAATTCTAATTGAAAGAGACACTGACACTGTTTTTTCATGATTAACAAAGTAAAGCTGCTTGCTTTTAAAGCAATCTATTGCATAAAGTGCTATATAAATAAACATTACTTTACTGGTGTGCTGAATTGGAGAGCTCGTGCAAACATCCACATCGCTATGATCAGAATCTTTCTTAACTGTTTCTCATCGCTGTTTTGTTGAGCACATATTTACATATTCATCTAAACGCTGCTCTCAGTATCGTGGGCGGCATCAGGATGTTCGCTAACAGTATACGCTGCTCACATATTTCAAACTTTTTTTTACCCCAAACCGAAGAACGCAAAAGAACTTTGCCGTGAGTATATCAGGGCCTTAAGCTGACACAAAGTTTGGTCACTAGACCATCTTTGGAGTTCACCACATGACAGAAGCCACATTAGAGCCACATAAAGTTGGAAACTGATTAAAAATAGCGAGTGTATCCTCAAGCGGCCTGGTCCCAAGAGCGGCTCGGCAGATGCAGTGCTGATGCGGAAGTCAAGACAGGGGCTATCATGGGGCCGTTTCTGAGAGGGGCCCCCAGAGGGGCCGAGCTCCCCTGCTTCTCAGTAGGAGCTAATGAATATGAACAGACAGAGGGCATATTGCCCAGTGTCTGTCTTGGCCTGTTTACCACAAAACTAATAGGACTCAGCTTTAAGGATAAGGAACCCAAGGGAACCCATCTCCCTCCTGAGAATGATTCAAGCACAACATGGAGAAACTGACAACTGAGGAAGAGACGAGAAAAAGAGGAATAAAGGTGGAAAATAAACGAAAACATACAAAGCCTTTATATTTGAATTTCTTTTCTACTTCCTAATTATCACAAGCTACGAAAGCCACATTAGAAAGGAAGTGAAAGCACAGACAAAATCAGGCAACAATTAGCCAACCGAGACCAATCAATGAAACAACAAATTAAAGGTCTTGTAAAAACATTGCCTGCAGCAAAACGCTTTCATTGTTCCTGAGGTGTGAATGACAGAAAGCCTGTTAACTGTGCATTTCATTATAGCCTTTTTGCTCAATTTAAAGGGATAGTTCACACGAAAATTATAATTGTGCCATCATTTATTCACCCTCATGTTGTTTCTAACCTGTACTTAGTTTCTTAGTTTAGTTTAATTTCTTCCGTGGAACACAAAAAAATGTATCACCATAAGTATGATAAAATCAGTCCTTTTGACACTTTATCCCATGTCTTCTGAAGCCTTATGACTGAAAGTTAAGTCATTGTTCACTGAAAACCTTGCTTGACATTCACTTTCATTGTATGGAAATGAGACATTCTGGTGTGATCAATTCCTTCTGTATTCCACAGAAGAAAGAAAATTGTATGTATTTTAAAAGAGAGTGAGTACATGACAGTACATGATTATCATTTTTGTGGGTACTATTCCTTTAAAGTGCCCCTATTATGCTATTTTAAAGGTTCCTAATTTTGTTTTGGAGGTCTCCTACAATAGGTTTACATGCATTCAAGGTCAAAAACACTTTAATTTTCTCAAAATATACATTGCAGCATCACCTCTTTTCTCAACGTCTGAAACGGTTCGATCAAGGATTCAGTCTCTAAACACCTGCTTTCCGAGAGCCTGCTCTGCTTTGATTGGTCAGATTGATCAGTCTGTTGTGATTGGTCTACTGCTTACAGCGTGTGTCGCTGGCTCTAGAGGATTCCTTATTACATTTGAATACAGAATAATACGAATAGTAACAATGGCATTGTTGTTCGCGGCAACCAATGAAGACAATAGGTTTGCATTATGCAAATTTGTTACAAACCCACGGAGGTTCGAGCAGGAAGTTAGACTGGAATTACTGACGACCCGTTTCAGGCAGGGCAGGGTGGGTTCTTTCTTTTGGGAGACAATAACTCCATTTATCCTGCACTTTGATATTTGAAATTTGCAAACCTTTTACATTCACAAACAGCTACATAACACACTATGTGAAAGGTAATATCTGAAAAAGCATAATAGGAGAACTTTAAAGTCATAACTGTTGGAAAATCATTATCTGTATGATCAAAAGAACAACAGAGAGAGAGTAACAAATAGCTAAACAAATGGTCACCAACCTGGGGTGTGGATCCATCAAATCCTTCCTTCCGGATGACTGTCTGGATGGACTTCAGAAGAGCATGATAGGGTGATGGTAACGGACTGAGAGAATATGAGAGAAGAACAAAACATACTTAATATACTGAGAGATGGATAAACAGATACTCTGATCAATGGGCTGAAAAGATGGCAATTTGAGATGCAAGAGAGTCCTAAAGTGAAGTGACATGAAGGCCAAGAATGGTAACCCATGCTCGGAATTTGTCCTCTGCATTTAACCCATCCAAGTTAGTGCACACACATTAGGAGTAGTGAGTAGTGAACAGACACACACGCTGCAAACCGTGGACACACACACCCGGAGCAATGGGCAGCCATTCACTGCAGTGCCCGGAGAGCGGGCACCTCAGTCATTTCCTGCCGGTACTGAGAATCAAACCTGTGACCCGTGACATTCGGGTCCGACTCTTTAACCATTAGGCCACAACTGCCCCAAAAGCTAGTCAAAGTAACCACCCAAAATACACTAGCAATTACCCAGAAAACCTAGCATCATGGAGACAACTTTGGCATAAATGCAATTTAGTTAGATAAAGTTTAGTTACCATAAAAATATTTATATTACAAAAGATTTCTATTTACATTTTTTTTTTTTGAATTTTGAACTTTCGATTCATCAAAGAACCCTGAAAAAAAGTATCATGGTTTCCACAAAAATATAAACCTTTTTAATAAGAAGAAATGTGTCTTGAGCAGCAAATCAGCATATTAGAATGATTTCTGAAGGATCATGTGATACTGATCCTGATTATGCTGAAAATTCAGCTTTGCATCACAAAAAAATATTCAAAGAGTTATTTTAAATTGCAATAATATTTCAGAATATTTCAGTTCTTACTGTATTTTTGATCAAATAACTAGAGAGTTGGTACGCATAAGAGACTTCTTTTAAAAACATTAAAACATATTACTGACCCCAAAATTTTGAAGGGAAGTGTAATGTAATCCCATTTAACATGTCTATCTTTTATCAGATGCTTTAATCTAAAGCAACAAGTGTGGAATTGTGCAAGGAATCATACCGATAGGACAAGTTTGACCCAGATGTACAAACTAGTACAAAGGTGCATGTGCAAGCAAAAGAGAGATTCAATCTATCGGTTATTTTATTTATTTTCATGCAAAGGTTTATTTTCAGCAATGTGTTTGAATGTGAATGATTATGATTACGGCATCATAACAGGTCGAAAGTTAATGATACCTGTGTACACTTCAATTAAAACCACTCATGGCTCTGGCATATGCTGCCAACATAACTGATTTGCTTCGGTATCACAAAAGCCTGTTGACATCGGCAGTAACCCTGGCAACCAACCCATAGATGTAGATGCAAGGAAATACATCACTAATTAAATCAAATGAAATGAAATGAAATTAATTAAACACTTTGGCACCTCCGTCAGCTCCGGGCGCTCCCCCTGAGGTCTGCGGTGAGTCTGAGTGTGCTGTGTTAACGGGACAGTGCTTCTGATCCCAGTGACACAGCGCTTCTATGTTAAATCAGGGGTAAGATGTGCAACTCCTAACAAGAAAGGTCAAAACATTTGACCTGCTCTAAGTTGCACATTCTGTCTTTACTTTTTGGACCTTCTAGTCACACTTAAAATTGAATAAATTAAAATGCATGAGATGTAACCAAACCATGTGGCATTTATTTTAAGGAAGGTTAGGATAGGCACACCTTTCAAGCAAAACATGTTACAAAAATAAGTATATTAAGTTTAATATTATTCAACAATAGACACACTACTGTACAAAAGTTTGGGGATTTTCGAACACTTTTATTCAGTAAAGACATTAATTTAATCAAAAAGGGACAGTAAAGACTTTTACAATAGTACAAATGATTTCTTTTTCAAATAAATGCTTTTAACTTTCTATTCATCAAAGAAGGCTGAATTTTTTTTCATCATTGATAATGATAAGAAATGTTTCCTGAGCAGCAAATCAGCATCAGAAGGATTTCTGAAGGATCATGTGACACTGAAGATTATGCTGAAAAATCAATTTGCCATCACACGAAAACAAAAAAGACATTTTACAATATATTCAAATAAATAAAAAAAATAAAAAAAATAAAAAAAGTTAATATTTCACAATATTAAGAGAAACTAAAAAAACAGCAGAATCAAACCCTTAAAAAAAATCTTACCAACTAAATATCAAAACACCAAGTTCACAGAGAAAATACATTTTAACATTTCTTCACAAACGTATTCGGACACCTGTTTATTAACTAATGTTAAAATGTCTTTTCACTGTGTAAACTTGGTGTTTTGATATTTTGCATTCAGACATTCTGAAGTGTCATATATGTGTCAAATATAATGACGATAACCAAGCAGCCTATTGACATGAACCTGCTAAACTGAGTTTTATTTCTTGCACATACACACACATATACATACATACTTATATATATATACACTATATTGCCAAAAGTTTTGGGATGCCTGCCTTTACATGCACATGAACTTTAATGACATCCAGTTCTTAATCCGTAGGGTTTAATATGGAGTTGGCCCACTCTTTGCAGCTATAACAGCTTTAACTCTTCTGGGAAGGCTTTCCACAAGGTGTAGGAGTGTGTTTATGGGAATTTTCGACCATTCTTCTAGAAGCGCATTTGCGAGGTCAGGCACTGATGTTGGACGAGAAGGCCTGGCTCACAGTCTCCGCTCTAATTCATCCCAAAGGTTGAGGTCAGGACTCTGTACAGGCCAGTCAAGTTCCTCCACACCAAATGCGCTCATCCATGTCTTTATAGACCTTGCTTTGTGCACTGGAGCGCAGTCATGGTGGAACAGGATGGGGGCATCTTCAAACTGTTCTCACAAAGTTATGAGCATGAAATTTTCCAAAATGTCTTGGTATGCTGAAGCATTAAGAGTTCCTTTCACTGGAACTAGGGGCAAGCCCAACCCCTGAAAAACAACCCAACACCATAATCCCCCCTCCACCAAACTTTACACTTTGCACAATGCAGTCAGGCAAGTACCGTTCTCCTGGTAACCGGCAAACCCAGACTCATCCTTCGGATTGCCAGACAGAGAAGCGTGATTGATCTCTCCAGAGAACATGTCTCCACTGCTCTAGCGTCCAGTGGCGGCATGCTTCACACCACTGCATCCGACGCTTTGCATTGCACTGGTGATGTAAGGCTTGGATGCAGCTGCTCGGCCATGGTAACCCATTCCATGAAGCTCTCTACACACTGTTCTTGAGCTAATCTGAAGGCCACATGAAGTTTGGAGGTCTGTAGCTATTGACTCTGCAGAAAGTTAGTGACTTCTGTGCAGTGTGCGCCTCAGCATGCGCTGACCCTGCTTTGTGATTTTACGTGGCCTACCACTTCGTGGCTGAGTTGCTGTTGTTCCCAATTGCTTCCACTTTGTTATAATACCAATAACAGTTGACCGTGGAATATTTAGTAGTGAGGAAATTTCACTAATGGTCTTATTGCACAGGTGGCAACCTATCACGGTACCATGCTTGAATTCACTGAGCTTCTGAGAGTGACCCATTCTTTCACAAATGTTTGTAGAAGCAGTCTGCATGCCTAGGTGCTTGATTTTATACACCTGTGGCCATGGAAGTGATTGGAACACCTGAACTCAATTATTTGGAGGGGTGTCCCAATACTTTTGGCACTATATATATATATATATATATATATATATATATATATATATATATATATAAATAATGTATATAACTCCTTAGGGGTTTTGCAAAGTCTTTCATTCAGTCACTTCAGTCAATCATTTCAGCCTTTCCCTCTCATTCTGGTTCACAACATGTTGTAATGACCACACTGTGTCACTCTGCATGTAGCTATGATAGCCATCAATTACTGGATGAGAACTGGATTTAAAACAGCCACCTCCAGACCCTGTTGTTTAAAAGGACTCACTGAAAATCATCTATTGCATAATGCCAACAAATATCCACAAAAATTCATTCTGAAATTGAGTCCCTCAGTTTAAAAAGAAAATCATTTAAAATTTGATAAATTTTTTTAAAATATTGTGAGTTATTTGTGCTGTAAATATGTTTGTTGTGATTTTAGCAGTGGGACTAATGTTCTAGGTGGATGAACTTCTGAATTTTGCATCTGTGAAATATGTGAAAGTTATAGGGTTTATCGGCTTTACATGGCCAAGATATGACTAGAAATTCTGGATTATAACTGCACAGAAAAAAAGCAGTTTTGTGTCTCATGTTAACACAGTCTTAAAGTTTCAGAACTATTTTCTGTGATAATCAACATTATGCCACAAATGCTGTTGATAGAACTGATGATAAACCTAAAACATCATGTTACATGTTTAGTCTTCCATCCTTGCACATACACTACTATTCAAAAGTTTGGGTTTGGCAAGATTTTTTTTAATGTTTTTAAAATAATCCAATTATGCTCACCAAAGCTGCATTTTATTAATTAAGAATGCAGTAAAAACCATTTATGAAATATTATTTATTTAAAATAACTTCTCCATTTTAATATATTTTAAAATGTAATTTATTCCTGTGATGGCAAACCTGAATCACTCTAATATGCTGATTTGCTGCTCAAGAAACATTTCTTATTATTATGTTGGAAACAGTTGTGCTGCTTAATATTTTTTCAGGATCACAAAGTTCAAAAGAACAGCATAAAAATCATTTGTAACATGTTAAATATCTCCACTGTCACTTTCTGATCAATTACATGCATCCTTGCTGAATAAAAGTATTAATTTCTTTTTGAACCCAAACCTTTGAACAATAATGCGGAGTTTCACGCTCTGATCCCAACTGACTGATTTGCTCCTTAATGGGGTGAAACACGTGTTTCCCTCTTTTGATTAAGACCTGGAGAGGTGGGGGTGGTGGTAATCATCAAAAGAAGACACGCCCCCATTGTGTCTGAGACACTGCAGCAGCCCAACGGAGCGTGAGCGCTTAAGGTGCCATCCGTGGAGGATAAAGGCCGACAGGTGAGCTAATTAAGATCACAGTGATGTGAGCGCGAGGGGGACCAGAGGGGCGCGTGGAGGTAGCATCCGTCTTAAACAACAGGCTCCGCTTTCACCTGGAGAGCAATTTGTGCCAATTACGCCACGTAGTGAAACGGAGCGATTTAACAGTCTGGAAACGGCATGGGGCTTTTTATTCTATGAGCTGTGAAACACAAAAAGACAATGAGGGTTTTTTGTATCTCAAGACATTTAGTAGTCGTTTAAGCTTGCTGATTAATTGATTTCTCCGAAATGGATATGAAGCAGTTTTCGACATCAGTCCCAATTTGTGCTTTATAGCAAAATTACCAACATAGGCTCAGTGCAAAAACGCCTCTACCATCATTTTCAGACAAACTCCAAAACAATACCTATACATACAATTCACAACAGTTTCCTTCTGAAATGAACATTAGAGGCAGTAACACATTGTTTATTCCTTTTAACACAAATTATGATTACAGGGGTAGATTATTGACCAATAAAGAATTTTCATGCAGTTCCTTGCACAATACAGTTATGACCTCAAAACACTTTTATCATAGTGCATGATTTATAAGCTAACACATCTGACATTTGCAAAACATAATCAGCTCCATATGTATGGCTTTTCTGACATAGTAAACTTGCTCATTAACTTACCTGGTACAGCATTGCAAACGCTCTGGTACGACCAACACCAGTCACGATAAAAGAGTTCAAAGGCACAAGCTAAAATGGCATGGTTGCTTCAGCATTTTTATATATTTTTATGTATTTAGTAGGAGTGTAACAGTTCAAAATTACTCACGGTTCGGTTTTTATCACGGTTATAGGGTCACAGTTTCGGTACGGTTCGGTATGTGCTATGTTCGGGGGAAAAAAGGACTACTGTCAAAAAAAAATAAAGAAAATAAGAACAAATAATCAAACTACAAGCAATAGCACAAATAAATGCAACAGAGCAGATGCTTTTCAGGTTATTTAGGTATCTCGCAGCAGTTTTCAGGTACAGAAATTGGATAAAGTAATCAAATGTAAAACAACATTGCATATAATCTTCACTGTATAAATTAAATAAAGATTAATCATTATTAAAGTTACAAAAGCTATTCAGTAAAGAGAAGTGAGTGATTTCCTTGTCTTTTGTTTGTTTGATTAACATTAAAAATACAGACAGCAGGAATATTAGGCATCTGTCACTTTAAGACAATGCAGATCCATACATACATATGGCATGCGTTGTCTTTCTTGACTGTTTATGTTCACATAACTGACTATGTTTGCTTGGATACTCATCAAGACAGGCATGATGATATAATGTTTGTGTGAATTTGTCCGTTCAAGCACAAGACTTGAAAGAGAACTCAATATTTTCACGCTGTCTGAGGCCGATTTCACACCGCACGCGTTAGAAGAGCGCGTATTTTTTTCGCCGTCCATGTTAACAGATTAGAGCATTCACACCGCACACAGAGGTGGCGCGGCAGCACGTCGCAGGAGCAGAAGCAGCAGTGCCTTTATCGTTTCGGCGCCGAGTCTATTTTTGCTGCGTTGCTCACGCTGAATTAAAGCCACAGTGCATTGTTCTTGATCCTGATTAACATGAAAAATAACAAATTTCACCATGATATCATGTAGTGAAGTGTTCCATGTTTCACAATCACCATACGACATCCAGCGCTGTGGGGAGAGAAAAAAAAAAAAAAAAATTCCACGAAAACACATCACTGGCAGAGGTTTTTGCCCCAACTTCAAAGACCTGTTTAAATTATTAAAACTAGAGGCATATCTTAACTTTAAAGTTACTTTTATCATGCAAACTACCTATATACAGCATGTTATATGCATATGTGTGTGGCACAGAGGGGAACACGGTCGCATTCGCAGCAGATACATGCTGCCCATCATAAATCAAAGCACGAGACATACAGGGGTCGGAGGAGAACACCAGAAAAGGTGACAGAACGGACGATACTCGTCTGTATTTGCAGTACACAAGCTGCGGTTCAGCTACGCACGACAAACGCTGCCAGTGTGAAAGCACTGGCGCACGCTCTCCATACATACAGCTTCTGCGCTGCCTCCACACTGCTTGCGCATGTGGTGTGAAACCGGCGTGAGACACGGTTTTCCATGTGCGTGCTTCGGATGTGTGCACACAAATCTTCTCACAGCGAGTTCTCTTGTTTAGTTTAAACGCAGATGGCAACATGTGCCATTCAGGTCTCACCTGTGCTCGCGTGCTATCAACACCCGGGTGATGACGGTGTAAATGACTGGTTATATTAGAGCATACGGCACTCGCATTGAACAAAGTTTAGGGAAAGCCAGAATGCATATCCATCTGTCTGTTTTACACGTTATTTTCAACAAACCATATAATAGATGCATAGCCAGATTTAAGATGAATCGCGGTGCAAGTGCATGCCGTACCGTGGATGGAGAAAGATTTTTTTTAACGAGAACCGTTACACCCCCAGTATTTAGTGTAGGTGCCACATTATTTTCAAATGCGATTAACCTTTTAGCACCAATCACCGGATATTTCATTTCCAAGCTTCCACGGTACGTTCAACAACCAACGTCATAAAATTTTCCACAATTACACAAAACGTGCCAGGAAACGTGCAACGTAATATAATTTTGCAGAAGTGTAGCAACTGGCACGTTTTTCCAATGGCCGTGGTTTGGAAATTACATGACAACTAGAAACTCTTCATCTATATATTTACTAGGAAGGAATAACGTCTCTTAGTGTTCCTATGGAACGAAAACACATCTAAAAGGCGTTCTAAAAGAGCTAATGGCTAAAAGCTTTATGATGGCATTATAACACGTCATAAAATCATCATAAACTGAATGCGGAGGAAGGAATGACAGCAAAATTCCAAAAGCAACACCTACGTAGGCCACGGCATCCATCACGTTGCTGCCACGGCACAAGCTGTTCCGCGGACACAGTATTGCCACACAGGAACACATTTACCGATGCGAGTAAACATAGGCTTGGGAACACGGCCCCTTCACTATGGTGCTGTTATGCAGATAAACAATTAGAAGACCTCTCTGTTTGCGGACATAAAAAGCCGAGAGAGGCTCCATGAACCAGGGGCTCCAGATTGATTTGTTTGCACTGCGGCCATGCCGTAGACTTTAATGCAACCAAAGCTCCTGCCTCCTCTACACGGGCACCCCTCACAACCATAAAACAACCACATTGCAAACACCATTGAAGACTCAACCCCGTCTCTCGCAGCGCTGGCAAAGACCTGGAAGTACAGAGACGTTTTTACGAAAACTTTTATTAGGCTGAACACCCGTCATAAAATGAAATTGCAGATGTGTTCCTCAGAAACATGACATCAGCATTGAGAAAGCATTTTCTTCTTAGAGATATGTGACAATACTTAGCGCACTTATCATACTAGAAGTAAGGGCATATATGAAAGATAAGTGCAGAAGGCTGTGAGTGTGTTTAGTTATAATGTTTGGTTAAGCTGTCCCTAATCATAAGCATTCTTTTATGAACTTCCATGAGTAATAATAAAAGTCCTGTCAGAGCAATATAGATATTTACGCAAGACAGGCAGATCCATTTAAAGTTGAATTTTGAAAATTCCTACTTGATACTTTTAATTTCCAACCACATAGCGCTCCATTGTCTGGTGCTCTGAAGATGATACATACACTCATATTAAAAAGTTTGGGGTCAATACAATAGAAAACAGTTATTTAAAATTGTAATAATATTTCACAATATTGCTGTATTCTTGATCAAATAAATGCAGCCATGGTAAGCATTAAAGAGACTTCTTTCAAAATAAAATTCATAAAAAGTAGTGCGGTCCCCGAGCTTTTAAACACCAGAGTAAATCTTGGCCAACACAATGGGTGCGTCTCAATCAGCTCCCTAGTTCAGTAGTCAGGGCACTGATCAGGGAGTCGGCCATTGTAAGGGCTGTCTCAATCGCAGAATCCTTCCAATGCACTGAAACGTTCACTCCCTAAAAATTCCCACAATGCACCGCAAAACCCAGGGTGCATTGATGCTCACTATGTTCCCCTAATGGAAGTTCTGAAGTGCGAAACTCACATCACGTGAGCCAACTCACTACACATAACGGTTAATAACAATTATATTTCAGCATAAACATACATCTTTAGACAGGTAATTTATTTACGGCTGAAATGTTGCACGCATATGTAACAGTACTTATCATAATGTACTTTAAAAAAACATTACAAGTAATGTCAGAAAGATATCAGCTCTGCTGTTGTTCATAAATACCAGTAATGATGTTGTACAATGAGGACGTTGTCACGTCACCGGAAATAGAGTCATCAGTGTCCCAATGTGTAGTGAGCCAGCGTCCTTCACCGTCCTTAACAGTGCCCGAATTCGTGTACACGATATACTGATTCACGAGCTCGGGAGCTAGGGAACTGATTGAGACGCACCCAATGTCAGTGCTATCAAAGCTGGTATATATTTCTGGAATAAATCACATTTTCGGGTCATCTTATTTTGAATATTGGCCATAACTGAACATTTATTTTGATACTCATTTTGATAATAGATATTCAAGCAGACTAGTATTAGTCTACATTCATACTGTCTGTTTTTGGGACTGACAACCGCATTTACCTATAGGTGTGAGTTTCGAAATGTCTCTTATCACTAAAGTAATATTAAATATGGTGACATCCATGGAGAAAATTCCAATTGGAAGTGAGCATCCCTATGCCCTATTCACTCCAAAGGACAGAGCCCTTGAAGTGGAGACTTTGGAGGGAGCAGGGCACTTGTGTGTCATAATGAAGCCATTTGGAACGCACTTGGCGAAGGGAGCAATGAAAGACATGGTAATATCCTCATTAGCTTCACATGGAATGTTAAAAACAACAACAGGAATATCTTATTATTGCTTTTATTATGATACAAATAAATGTACATTTATAATGAAGTTATAATGAAGTTTGCTGTGATATTAGTTTGCTGACATATTTAGTTTTAAAAAGTTTCATAGGCAAAGAAATGTTTAATGCCTTATATTTAATGCTTAACTTGTAAAGTTAAGAGCTGATCGTGAACACATACAAGTATAAAGCATATTTAGAAAACTCCATTATATATGTACATTTATTTGTATATATCATATTAACAGCAATAATAAGATATTCCTGTTGTCGCTGCCTAGCTTTGTCGTGGTAACATTCCATGTGAAGCTAATGAGGAAATTATGTGGACTTCCATTGCTCCCTTCGCCAAGTGCGTTTCAAACGGCTTCATTATGACACACAAGTGCCCTGCTCCCTCCAAAGTCTCCACTTCAAGGGCTCTTTCCTTCGGTGTGAGTAGGGCATAGGGATGCTCACTTCCGATTGAGATTTGGCCAGTGACTGTATCTAAAACATTCAGATGACACACAACTCATATCTCCGTTGAGGTTACCAAAAATACACATGAAAACCCGCAACGTACAGTAGACACGTGTTTGTGCAGCACAGAGCGGCTCTCTAGCATTGTATGATGAGAGAGACAACTAGTTGTCCAGTCCGGAAAACCATATTCTGCTGCTGTGTGACCGTGGCCTTAGTTACCTTGATCCTGTGGTTACTGGTGTTTCCTGTAGCTGATAAAAACTGTGGCATTTGGCTGCTTGCTGTAGCTCAGGCTCCATGGTCTTGGACACGTCATAGTAATGACCAAACCTCAATGAGGACGCCAATGCAGTCTATAAAAAAGAAAGAATTTTTTAGTGGTTCATTTTTAAATACTATAAAATGAGTAAACAAATTGACCGGCAATTTTATTAGGAACTGCAAAATGTGTTTTCTCAATCAAATTGTAAGAATAATAGCCTTACACTCACTGATGTAAATGACATGAAGTTAATTTTATACCCTCTTTACACCATGTTTTTCCTCAATCATGATAATTTTCCCCTGATAATCAAATCAAATCAAATCACCTTTATTTATATAGCGCTTTTTACAATGGCAATTGTTTCAAAGCAGCTTCACAGTGGTAACAGGAAAATAATGCAACGGAATTTGATTCGGCTGTACAGCCGTTCTGGTGAAAACGGTGATGTCATCCAGCTCATTTCAATTATCATATAGTGTCAATGCGGGCAGATCAGTAATATAGTTGAAATTTAAGTGTCCCCAACTGAGCAAGCCAAAAGCCAAAGGCGACGGTGGCAAGGAACCAAAACTCCTTCAGGGCCAGAATGGAGAAAAAAACCTTGGGAGAAACCAGGCTCAGTCGGGGTGCCAGTTCTCCTCTGGCCGACGAACAAATAGTGTATGATTATGATTCTGGCAACATTACAGGTCAGAATTCATATTAGATCAATAGATATTCGTAGGATTATTCAAAAGATTGGAGTCGTCGCGCCGGGGACGGGATTAATGAGGATGTCGTGTCGATGCGGCATTTACAGGGGGGAGTTTAATTGACACGGTCTCTACAGACACTTCAGGAATGCGGTCGTCATGTCCAGGCTAAGGTCCACCATCTGGTCCGGATACGGCCCAGATCTGGCCGACTGCATTAAACCTCGGGATAAACAGAGACTAACATTAGCGTAGATGCCATTCTTCTTATGATGTAACGAGTACATCAGGTGTTATGGGAAGTGTTCCCGGTTCCGGCTGACCTAGTTAATGCAACCTAAAACAATCATTTAACTGACTGAATAATATAAATTAAAAATGTTTTATGTGTATGCCATAGTAAAGAGATGTGTTTTTAGTCTAGATTTAAACTGACAGAGTGTGTCTGCTTCCCGAACAATGCTAGGAAGACTGTTCCAGAGTTTAGGTGCTAAATAGGAAAAGGATCGACCGCCTGCAGTTGATTTTGATATTCTAGGTATTATCAACTGGCCAGAATTTTGAGACCGCAATAGACGTGATGGAGTATAATGCGTTAAGAGCTCGCTCAAGTACTGGGGAGCTAAACTATTTAGTGCTTTGTAAGTAATCAGCAAGATTTTAAAATGTACACGATGTTTAATAGGGAGCCAATGCAGTGTTTCCAGAACCGGGCTAATATGGTCATACTTCCTGGTTCTAGTAAGAACTCTAGCTGCTGCGTTTTGGACAAGCTGCAGTTTATTTATTAAGCGAGCAGGGCAACCACCCAGTAGAGCATTACAATAATCTAGCCTTGAGGTCATGAACGCATGAACTAACTGTTCAGCATTTTGCATTGAAAGCATGTGCCGTAATTTAGATATATTTTTAAGATGGCAGAATGCAGTTTCACAGATGCTAGAAACGTGGCTTTCAAATGAGAGATTGGTATCAAAGAGCACACCCAGGTTCCTAACTGACGACGAGAACTTGACAGAGCAGCCATCGAGTGTTAGACAGTATTCTAGGTTACTACTTGTGGAGTTTTTTGTCCAATGATTAAAAATTCAGTTTTTTCTGAATTAAGTTGCAGGAAATTACTAGTCATCCAATTTTTTATATCAGCTATGCATTCCGTTAATCTTGTGAATTGGTAAGTTTTGTCAGGGCGTGAAGAAATATAGAGCTGAGTATCGTCAGCATAACAATGAAAACTAACGCCATGCTTCCTAATAATATCTCCCAGTGGTAGCATGTACAGGGTGAAAAGCAACGGTCCTAGCACTGAGCCCTGCGGTACTCCATACTGAACTTGTGTTCAGTGTGACATCTCTACATTTACTGCTACAAACTGATAACAGTCAGATAAGCATGATTTAAACCATGCCAATGAAATTCCACTAATGCCAACATAATTTTCGAGTCTATTCAAAAGAATGTTGTGGTCGATAGTATCGAATGCAGCGCTAAGATCGAGTAACACTAACAGAGAGATACAACCACGATCGGATGATAAGAGTAAATCATTTGTAACTCTAATGAGAGCAGTCTCAGTACTATGATACGGTCTAAATCCTGAATGGAAATCCTCACAGATGCCATTTCTTTCTAAAAAGGAGCATAATTGTGAGGACAATGCCTTTTCTAGTATTTTTGACAGAAAGGGTAGATTTGAGATTGGCCTGTAATTGACTAATTTTGTAGGATCAAGTTGCGGTTTTTTAATAAGTGGTTTAATAATAGCCAACTTAAAAGTTTTTGGTATACATCCTAATGTCAAGGATGAATTCATGATATTAAGAAGAGGATCTATGACCTCTGGAAGCATCTCTTTTAGTAGTTTAGTCGGTATGGGGTCGAGCATACATGTTGGTATTGATGATTTAATGAGTTTAGCCAATTCTTCTTCTCCTATAGCAGTGAATGAATGTAATTTTTCCTCAGTGACACTACAATGCACTGTCTGATGTGATACTGTAGTAGACGGCTGCATGGTTATAATTTTTTTCCTAATATTATCAATCTTACAAGTAAAGAAGTTCATAAAGTCATTACTGTTGTGCTGTTTACAAACATCAGAAGGTGAAGCTTTATCTTTGGTTAATTTAGCCACTGTATCGAATAAATACCTAGGGTTGTGTTTGTTTTCTTCTAAGAGAGTCGAGAAATAAGCAGATCTAGCAGTTTTTAGGGCCTTTCTGTATGCAATCATGCTCTCTTTCCATGAACTGCGAAAAACTTCTAGCTTTGTTTTCTTCCAGCTGCGCTCCATTTTTCTGGCTGCTGTTTTAAGGGCCCGGGTGTGCTCGTTGTACCACGGCGTTGGACTTATTTCTTTAATCTTCTTTAAGCGCCGGGGAGCAACTGTGTCTAAAGTGCTGGAAAAGAGAGTCAATAGTTTCTGTTGCAACATCGAGTTCCTCTAGGCTATCTGGGATGCTGAGGAGATGAAACTGATGAGGAAGATTATTTACAAAGCAATCTTTAGTCGCAGTAGTGAAAGTCCTGCCATATTTGAAGCGAGGGGACGGCTTTGCAGCCTTTGCTAAATTAAGTGTACATGATACTAGGTAATGATCTGAGATGTCATCACTCTGCTGCAGAATTTCAATGGTATCAACATTTATTCCATGTGACAGTATTAGGACAATCATAATATGATTGTGAAGCAATTTGGGTGTACAATAGTAAATCATAAAGTGCTATTTAACCATTTATTCATTTAACCATTGTTGAACTGTAAGAATCCCAGATGATTCGTTAAGCTATTGAGAACATAATGACTTTCTGACAAGACTGACCACTTAAGCTTAGAAAAACACAGTTGCAAACAGGCAGACGTTTTCCTGCGGTTGCGAGGGGGTCTGGATTTTTGTCGTTTTTAATGAGCAGTGAGGTGAGCCCCTAATCTTCTCCTGATCTGGATCAGCAACTCTGTGTTCCAGCACCACCTTCGGAGATTGACAGCTTGGCGCTCATCCTCGTTTAGTGGGCAGGTCGGGTCGACCCCTTTAACGTTACGGGATGGGTTTTGACTGACTGAACTTTGATCTGGTGTCTCCATTGAGAATGTGAAACGAGGGGGGACGCTATGTTTAGGATGCAAATCCCTTACTAGATTTACTGGTGCTTTGTGAAGAGGACAGAGGTATGATAAAGGTTAAGGAGGGTAAGTATCCCCTCTGAGACATGGAGGAAGAAAGGGTGATGGGGAGAGGAAGGGGAAGATGAAATAAGAAAATGAGACTCATATCCTATGAGAAGCAGGGGGGAAAAGACAGGGAAGAGAAAGAGTGGAAGTTGTCAGATGTCAATTAACTACAAACTTCTTTACTACAATCAGTATCTTATTCAAAGTCAGTTCGATTTTTTAAATGTTTTTCAAAGAAGTCTCTTATGCTCACCAAGGCCGCATTTGTTATTGATAAAAAATACAGTAAAAACATTAATACTGTGAAATTTTACTACAATTTAAATATATAATGAAATAGCAAACAGTTATTTTAAAATGTAATTTATTCCTGTGATGGCAAAGCTGAATTTTCAGCATCATTACTTCAGACTTTAGTGTCACATGATCCTTCAGAATTTATTCTAATAGGCTGATTTGCTATCAACAGTGAAAACAGTTCACCAGTGATTCAGGATTCTTTGATGAATGGAAAGAATATCCAATGAGAAGAACGGGGGGAAAGACAGGGAAGAGAAAGAGCAAAAGTTGTCAGAAAACACAGACAGAAAGAGTGAAATCTTTGGGGACTCACTGGTGTCCCCCTAATCTCCATAGCAATCTGGATTATAGGCTGGCGGGAGGGGTCTTTTCTCCAAACGGAAGAAAGAGACGCACGGGGACGCCACGGCGAGGGCTGTGAAGGGATTTGGGGGTGCTGGAGGCTGCTGTTCCATTGTAAAAGGCTTGAGCCTGAATAGAACCTCCATGTCCTCCTGTCTCCTCTGGTTTTAAGTCCACCTATAACCAGCTAAGCGTGAGTAATCCACCTAAACCGTGAATGAGAACAGCGAAAGCCCATTCACAGCGCTGGGTGGGTAGGAATTGATATATTTATTATAGGACACTTTTTTCGAACCCCCCTTTTCTTAGCCAGTGTAAAAGTAGTTGGTCACAACCCAAAAATGAGTCACAGGTTCATACATGTTCTGATAGGGTTGTGGAAAGCAGGGATAAAACAATGCTAGATGCATTGCAAAGAGGAAAACGCAACTAACTAACTAACTAACTAACCATAAAATCTAAAAGTAGGATAGTAAAATAAAGAGGCTTGTCAATTTTTAAAAGGAAAGACAAAATTCTTCACATTGCTTTGGTTGCTGATATTGAAAGTTGTGCGTCCAATCAAACTATATGGTATTTTGGCATAAAAGCTAGACAAATAAGACCATTGCTAACATGGACAAGTTGTGTGACATGCACTCATTCTCAAAAAACATTAACAAAACTATGCAAAGCAAAAGAAACTAGACTTCTTCAAATCCAAATTCACTAGCAATGAAGATTAACATTGTTTTGCTACAGTGCAGGTCACCACTTGATGTCTGATATAAACCTGGGTCCTGAAGCGAAACCAGTTGAGAACCACTTCTTTATAAATAGGGCTGTCAATTTAAAACGTACTTTGAGAAATCAACCACACACATAAATGTATTAGATGGCATTTGCTAAATGTTTTACTGAAAAAAAAGGACTTCCTAACAGATGGTCTTTTACCTGAACTCTGGGTTGGTTCTGGTAGCGCCAGGCGATTTTCATTGTGTCTGGATTCTCTGGGTCGCTTGGTTGAGGTTGACCCTCACTAATTTTCAGGCTGGCAATGTCATCCATAATTGGAGAAGGGAGTTCCTATTTCAAAATATATATAAAAAACAACATTAAAGTCACCATGAAATCAAAATAGATAATTCTTTATATTTATATTTACTTAATATTGCAGTATTTATTATTAATGATTTATCTGTGCACATCATTATTTAAATATTTTTTTTCATTCATGTGATCTTTAATCGAAAAAACTTACTGGCACGAGAGCGGGACAACCTGTCACTCACATGAGATTGACCAATAGCAAACCACAACCATTCAATCAATTCCTGATGGACAAAATCAAGTCCTGCCCTACATTTTTTTTCTCTTTGAAATATGCATATATTTTAGACACAGAAGAAAATGAAAAAGCAAAAAATTTAAATTATGGAATAATGTCAATAACCCATTTTTTACATCCACTATAGCGGACTTCTAAAATCTTTGTCCTATTTTACAATTGACAAATGCAATCTGAATATGGCAAGACATCTTGTTCCTGACCTTACTAAAAGCTTTAGAGAGGCATTTAAAACTGGAACAATTACCATCACATTTTTAAAACCATATTAAAAAAAAAAACATTAACCAGTTTATCTGTCCCACTTTACATTAGGTGGCCTTAACTACTATGTACTTACATCAAAAAATAAGTACAATGTACTTATTGTGCTCATATTGTATTGCAAAACACTTTTGCTGATATTGAGGTGGGATATGGGTAAAGCTATGGACAGGTGTGGTGGTATTGGTAAGTTTAAGGGTAGGTTAGGTGTAAGGGAAGTGTCAACAGTGTAATTATAAATGTAATTACAGAAATTAATTAAAGATGTAATTACATGCAGGTATTTTTTAAAATGCAAGTACAATGTAAAAATATGCATGTACACAATAAGTGCATTGTATCAAATGACTAATTTAAATGTTAGTACATAGTAGTTAAGGCCACCTAATAAAGTGGGTCCAGTTTATCAACCAGTTCATTAACCAAATTGCTGCATATTTTTATATTTGACAAATTAAATATTTTGTCTATATTTTATCTCCGTTTGTGTGGGTATAGATCTTTCTAGATTTTTACATTGTATCTAGATAGACTAAAGCTAGTTTAAGCCACTGCCTTGGAGCTCGCTTGTGAAAAAAGAAATAAATGTCAAGTGACCCGTTTTAACAAGGCCAAAAGTATGAACAAACACATCAAAATTGTGCAAGCACTTCAGAAGCTGTTGTTTAAACAACAGGGTTGATACTGTCGTTAATGCCAAAAAAATGCCAAAATGAAGGTGGGAACTGTCTCCCTTAGGGGAAAATTCAGACCATGCAAAAACAAAAAACAGAGACTGTTTCACAAATAACAGCTCAATGCAGGAACAGTCTGAAGGGCAACAACAGGCCCTCATTAAGCTTGTGTTGACTGGGGGCCAATCAGGGGCCAGCAAGAGAGGAACTCCTGTCCACTGTCATTAAGGTGAGACTCGTTAACGCTCACAGGTAACTCCCTGAGCTCCCACACAAAAACATTCATGTATCAGTCTAGGAAAGCTTAGATGGGGAAGGAGAAGAGAGAGAAAACACTGCCTATGTTCGGAATGGAATATTAGAGTACTGCCTAAAGCACACCGTGCACTAGACATTGAGAACAGCCTAGCATGCTTTTTTTTAATGCATTACATGAAACGGTATGCATTAGACAACTATATACATTTTAAACAGTTGGATTCTACACTGACATGCACATAGTAAGACTATGTGTCAACAAATAAAATAAAAAATAAAATAAAGATCTGATCAAATAATGTAGTATGGAAGCAAGAAAAGATGCAAATAATGTTAAAATAAGACTAAATAAAAAATAAATAAAGTGTGATCAAACAATGAAGCAAGGAAAGATGTGAATTATGTCAAAATAAAATCAATTAAAAATAGAACAAAACTGTCTGATCATTGAATCAAGAAGATGTGCATGTCAGAAAAAAATGATAAAATAACAAATTAAATGTTTGATCAAATAATGAAGCCAGAAAAGATGTGAATGATGTCAAAATAAATATTATAAAATGTCTGATCAAATAATGAAGAAAAGAATAGTCAAACTAAACTAAAATAAAAATGTCTGATAAAATGAAGAAAAGATGTGAATGGTTAAAATAAAATCAACATTTTTTGATCAAATGAAGCAATAAAAGATGCAATTTATGTCAAAATAAAATAAAATAAAAAATAAATTAATTAAATAAATTAAAATCTGTCAATGAAGCAATGGTCAAAATTTATCATTTGACTCATTAGCAATGCAAGCTCAATTTGCACACATTGTGGGATAGATTTGGAACGTGCAAAGCACATTCAGTAATGTAATGTACAAGCATATCTATACTTTAAGAAAATCTGCATATTTGCATTGAAACATGCACACTATGCAGACTATACATACAATAAAAATAATAGTATGGCTAGTATGATATTCTATTCCAAACACACCCAATAACAAAAGTATACAACACTGAGAGGCAACAGTTTTAAAGTGTCCATAGACCAAAAGTAGATATATAAATTAGACTATGGCAGAGTCATAACAATATATACAGACAATGAGTCATGTTCGGTCAAACTGTTACCGGCCAATGCTAAGAATAATATTTAACTGATAAAGACACACAGATTTCTCAAAGTTTATTGTTTTGAGGGCCAGGTACTAGTTATATAAGGAGAATACGGTTGTAAATAATGTATTTTGATGTACTTAGAGTTCACAGAATCAAAGTGTCAAACAGGCCGAGTGTGAACACTTGATTTGATTTTATTCTTACTTGCATGATCTCATCAGGGTGATCTCTGGCGGATGCCAGGAAGAGTTCATGTCCGCACACAACTCCCTCCGCCAGGAAGTACTTGAGCAGCATGCGGGAGTAGCTGTCATAGCGGTCCTCCTCTGTGAACAGAAATCACCATCAATGTCACATACATCAACCCAAACTGTACCAAAACAAAGAGAGGTGAGCCTCTTGACGTGCCTCATGACAAAAGAATGGCCAGAGAGTCACTATCAGATCAGATACTGTAAACATCCCAACATGGAGAACAAAAACAACACTAACCTTGGTTGAAATAATAGAACAACTGTTTATTCTGGTTGCTAGTGATGGCAAACACACTAGCCACTTTACCATAGATGCCGAATGGAGTGTCTGACAACAGGATCAGAGGCCAGTATGATTGCAATGGATTTAATGGTCAGTCAGTCCATCAGCAGCTAAACCATACATGACGTGTGAATATGACACGTTATACCTCCTGTAGCTGAAATGTACTTATATTTCTGTTGCAAAACAGAACTGAGGAAACACCTGTCTTGATCTATCTACCAGCTCTTCAACACTATACCCTGTCCTCAACCCTCTGATGATGAAACCTCCATCAGATACATTTATACAGACAAACATTTGCTAAATTAGATTCTGTTGATACCTTCTGAGGTACTGAGATAAACATTTTCATAGCTGCAGACATGTTTCACTTTCTTAGTGAGAAGAAAATCTTAGTGGCCAAAAATGCCATTAGTATTGCTGTGTTTACATTTACATTATTACATTTGTACATATTAGTACCCTGAAGCACCAAGAAGGTCTATAATAGCTGAAAAAAGTTGGCATTCCCAATTTCTTCTTCTGGCAGTTGCTTGGGGGACAATAATCAATCACTCTCATCTAAAATATCTATTCTGTCTCAACCCAATCATTGCAAAGTCCAAAATATTTTAGCAAGCTGGCTTGTTTGGACGGTTCAAAATGAATCGGTTCAAAAATTTACCAATGGGATTGTATGTAAATATGTTTCATAGCAAAGCAATATACTGTACAATTTACTATTATATTATGAATGCACAAAATAATAATAATTTAATTAATATATATTGTATTTTATTTTAGATTATATATTCTGTATATATGTTTCTGTGTATATATATATATATATATATATATACACACACACACACATATATACATACATATACATATATATATATAAATAAAATATATAAAATATATAACACTTTATTTTAGGGTTCAATTCTCGCTATTAACTAGTTGCTTATTAGCATGCATATTACTAGGATATATTAATGCCTTATTCTGCATGACCTCATTCTACATCCTTAATCCTACCCAATACCTAAACTTAAACTCTACAAAAACTACCTTACTAACTATTAATACGTAGTAAATTAGGAGTTTATTGAGGCAGAAGTCTTAGTTAATAGTGAATGTGTTCCCCATACTAAGTGTTACCAAAAAAATCTCAGAAAAGTATATCAGAAAATAATTATCTGCTGCAAATGGGAAAAAAAATATTATTACAAATGTCTGTTAAACTACCATTCAAAATGTTGGGGTCTGTAAAAAAAAAATTTTTCTATTATGCTCAGCAAGGCTGCATTTATTTGATCAAAAATGCAGTAAAACCAGTAATATTATGAAATATTATTACAATTTAGAATAAATAAAATAAAATAAACTGGCAAACTGGTGATGGCAAAGCTGAATTTTCAGCATCATTACTCCAGTCTTCAGTGTCACATGATCCTTCAGAAATCATTCTAATATGATGATTTGCTGATTGAGAAACATTTCTTATTACCACCAATGTTTAAAACAGTTGTGCAGCCTAATATTTTTGTGGAAAACATGACTTTTTTTTAGGATTCTTTGATGAATAGAATGTTAAAAAGAACAGCATTTATTTGAAATTGTTACAAAAAAATATAAGTCTTCGCCTAATGTATCCTTGCTTAATAAAAATAATAATATCTTTAAAAAAAAAGAAAAAAAGATCGACAGTGTGTTTTTTGTTTGTTTGTATTTTTTATAATGTAAATTAACTTTCAAATCAGTTTCCCAATTGGTTTAGTGCTGACATAATTACAACAACAACAAAAAAATCTGTTGGAAAATGGTTTTGACCATAGCTGACTGGTCAACAATTTATTGGCTTATATATAATTTACGTTTCTTTTTAAATATACATTTTACATCACTTCGCACTATCCCCGTTATTCTGACTTCCTGTAATAGTGTTCAGCAATTGTCCACTCAGAAACACTGACAGTGTGCTTCTTCCTCTCCAACACACACTGACAGTTTCTGACAAACACTCTCAAACCCACACATGTCTAAAGCCTCTGTGTGACCTCTGAAGGATTCCTCCAACAGCAGGAGAGAATGAGGGGTTTCCTGTCCTCTTCCCGACTCTGCCTACAAACCGGGATGCCTCTCATATTCCATCACCAACGGAAGAAAAAAAAAAATTCCTTAGCTCTTCAATTTGTCATCGGAAGAACTCCCCTCTCCCTTATTGATGTGTTTCTAGGTCAGCAGGCCTTTGTGGCTTTCAGCGGCCCCGACAAAGACACCCAGATGGGCCCACTCAAGATGGGGCCTATTGTGGTAGCGTTTCTATGGTGCCTTACAAATGAAACCTGCGGGTGCTATTAGCCTAGCGGGGGTGTTTTGGGGGCAGGATGATATGTGTTGGGGGTGCATATCTCTGCTGGCACATATCACTCACCCAAAAGGTGGGGCATCTAGAGACTTCCTATCTTTTCTGATGCAGAGAGAGGCCATCTCTTTTGGTGAAAGAATAATGTAAGTCGTACTTTCAGCATGTGTGTAAGGCTGTAGGAGGCTGTGAGTGCAGCGAGTGTGAGTCAGTCATTCAAAGCTGCAGGGGAAATTTGGGTCAACACTTCTGCCCTCCTGCCTCCATATGTTTGCCGTCTGAGTCCCACTGATTCACAGTGGAACCGGTAATACAAATCTAAATGAAATGCGCAAGCTCTGGGGACACATCTACCATCTATTTCTTTACTTTAATTACTGTTGCATTTAATACCAACAGCTCAATTTTCAACTCTACATAAATAGCTTACAAATTGGACCCTAATCTTAAAGGTGAAGTGTGTATTTCACTATTAAAATACTTACTTAAGGGATAGTTCACCCAAAAATGAAAATTCTGTCATCATTTACTCCTGTATGAGTTTCTTTCTTCTGCTGAACACAAAAGATGATATTTTTGAAGATGTTAGTAACCAGACAATTGACGGCACCCATTGACTTTCATAGTATTTTTTCAATGTCAATGGGGTCCATCAACTGTCTGGTTACCAACATAGGGCACAACATAAGGGTAAGTAATGACAAAATTTTCATTTTTGGGTCAACTATCCCTTTAATATGCATAAATTTAGGTCGGAACTATCTATTTAACCAACCAATGGCAGGTTGGAGGAGTGTTCAGATTAAATTATTTTTTACCATTTAGTTTGGTGCAACTTGTAATGCAAAAATAACACCGTCACCTTTAGGTTAATAACATCTGAAAGAAAGAAAATGAAAAAAACGTCTTTAACGTAATTTGTTGTATAATAGATAAAGCTACACCATACGATTTAAGCAGATGATTTCCGTCTATTATAGAACGGATAAACATCTTCTCTCTCTCACACACAAAACAGTGGTATCTTTCATGTGGGTCACATGTTGGGGACGTAAGTGACCTAGACAGGACTCGACAGATCATAAGGGACCATGACCAATCCACTTCCAATGAAGTGAATACAGGACAAAAGAATGCAAAGAATAGAAATTAGGATGTAAAGATATAAGATCCTCATGAATATATGTTTTGAGAATAATAAGGTACGTCAAAAGAATTCATTATACAAAGAGAAAACTATATGCCGGTCATATACCAGAGTGCAAAGCAAATAGTGGCAACTTTCTTAACCTTACGTCAAAATAAATAAATAAATAATACTGAGGATGAGGAGCAACAGAAAGACCCTCAATTTTAAATATGTCAAAATACTTTAAACTGCTGTTAAAGTCACCATGAATTACAATTCTTATTTTTATGGAATAGTGCAGTGTTTATTATAAATGATTTAACTGTGCACATCACCATTATTATTATTTTTATTCATATGCACCTCATAATCTTTAATCAAAGTAACTTCATCTCCCTCTTGCAGTGATAACTCTTCTCTGATGATGTGTTTACTGGCGCGAGGGCGGGACAACCTGTCACTCACATGAGATCCACCAACAGCAAACTACAACCATCCAATCAATTCCCAATGAACAAAATCAAGTCCTGCCCTACACTTTTTCTTGTTCAAAGATTAATCTACACCTAATGAAAACATTATTTTTTAATAATCCCTGTCTATATTTTTCCTATCCATTACGACATGCAAAGCAGTGGCTAAGTACAAAAATAATAGCCAGGAAAAAAAATATCTTAACCTAGTGGCATGACGTGACGTGACATGACAGTATAAATAAATTGCGTCATTGCTTACCTACAAGTAGCAGAGTTCCAACTGCCAGACCACCACCTATGAAAAAAAGTGTATTTTTCTTAATGACATCAAATAATAATGTGTTTTTATGGTAACACTTTACAAAAAGGTTTCATTAGTTAACCACATTAGTTAACATGAACTAATGAACTGCACTTCTACAGCATTTATTAATCTTTGTTAATATTAATTTCAACATTTACTAATGCATTATTAAAATCAAAAGTTGTTAACATTAGTTAATAATGCACTGTGAAAACATGAACAGCTGTATTTTTTATTAACTAACGTTAAATATTAACAAATACAGTAACAAATGTATTGCTCATTGTTAGTTCATCTTAGTTAATACATTAACTAATGTTTACAAATGAAACCTTATTGTAAAGTGATACCAATATATATTACTAAACACATTAAGTTTTTATTTTTTCTGTCATTATTTATACAAGCCAAGATAAGGTAATCATTATAGGACCAGTATCTTACAACTTCCAATACAACATTATTTCATATAATACAACAATATTTTATATAAATGCAAAGATTATACCTTTAATGAAGTGAAAACTACCCTGATATTTTGATTGATGGGTTAAGAGCATTTTTCAGTCAGGTTTAAACATTATACTGAATACATTACAAGGGTGACAGTGGTGCAAACAAAAGTCTATCAAAGTTGAATTATTTCTGGATTTATTAACATACACATATATATATATATATATATATACGAAGACGATAGAGAGGCATGTGAAATATGAATATAGTACACACCCCCTTGACAGTGAGCTTAAACCGAGTGAATTATACTAACCAATCACGTAGTCAAGCGAGCTGACTCCAGATGACAGTAAGAGTTGTCCGTTCTGTACAGACGGTCTGGTACCAGGGATAGAAACTAGTTTGCTGCGGGTTTTCTTCTGAAAACTAGTTGTGTTGCCTATGCTGGAGGATCCAGCCATGCACCTAAAGGGAGCCGCCATGTTTTTCTGTTGACAGCAACGCCGATGACTCTACAACCAATCAGCGACTGAATTGTTGTGTTTTTAGCCAATCAGAAAGAGACTTGCTAAGCTACAGTGACGTAATGGAGTTCAAGGTTGACTGCAGCTGCGTAGTGAACATATGATCTAGGAATACAAACAGCACGCTGTCAATGGACACGAATCAGGTAGGATTACTGTACAAATGACTATAGTGTTTATTATAATTCCATCATACATTACATTCCTGCTGTAGATCATATTTATATGCCATCGATGTTTCAAAACTGACAGCTACCTGAGTCATAACACAAAACCCATGCTGCCCTTGTAATTAAGACAAGACTTATAAATTGTTGTGAGCAGATTCATCACTAATGACACTGTAAAAGCTGAAGCTGATATAACTTATTATAACGGTTTATTTATTGATTCATTGCATAACAATGATACAAAATGCATGCTTGCATATGTGTCAGAAGCAGAATAAACGAGAACAATTTTTAATATTATATTTTTAATAGTGTATATATGGATCACAAATATATATCATATAGATCTTTGAAAGAATTTAACTTTTTTTATACAGATGTTAAAAAATGAATTGTTTTTAAAATAAATACTGTTCTCTTGAACTTTCTATTCATCAGCACAACTGTTTTCAACATTGATAATAATAAGAATGTTCTTGAGCAGCAAATCAGCATATTAGAATAATTTCTGAAGGATCATGTGACACTGAAAACTGGTGTAATGATGCTGATAAAGGAATAAATTACATTTTAAAACATTAAAATATATATATATAATTTTTTTTTTTTTTTTTTCAAATTGTAATAACATTTCACAATATTGCTGTTTTACTGTATTTTCCATCAAATAAATGCAGCCTTGGTGAGCAAATACATCTTACCGACCTCAAACTTGTTATACACTTTTTATTTATATATATATATATATATATATATATATATATATATATACACTGAACAAAATTATAAACGCAACACTTTTGTTTTTGCCCCCATTTTTCATGAGCTGAACTCAAAGATCTAAGACTTTTTGTATGTACACAAAAGGCCTATTTCTCTCAAATATTGTTCACAAATCTGTCTAAATCTGTGTTAGTGAGCACTTCTCCTTTTACTGTATTGAGGGGGTCCCGAGGGGTCCAAAAGAAAAGTCAATATCTGGTGCGACCACCATTTGCCTCACGCAGTGCAACACATCTCCTTCGCATAGAGTTGATCAGGTTGTTGATTGTGGCCTGTGGAATGTTGGTCCACTCCTCTTCAATGGCTGTGCGAAGTTGCTGGATATTGGCAGGAACTGGAACATGCTGTCGTATACGCCGATCCAGAGCATCCCAAACATGCTCAATGGGTGACATGTCCGGTGAGTATGCTGGCCATGCAAGAACTGGGATGTTTTCAGCTTCCAGGAACTGTGTACAGATCCTTGCAACGTGGGGCCGTGCATTATCATGCTGCAACATGAGGTGATGGTTGTGGATGAATGGCACAAAAATGGGCCTCAGGATCTCGTCACGGTATCTCTGTGCATTCAAAATGCCATCAATAAAATGCACCTGTGTTCGTTGTCCATAACATACGCCTGCCCATACCATAACCCCACCGCCACCATGAGCCACTCGATCCACAACGTTGACATCAGCAAACCACTCACCCACATGACGCCATACACGCTGTCTGCCATCTGCCCTGTACAGTGAAAACCAGAATTCATCCATGAAGAGAACACCTCTCCAAAGTGCCAGACGCCATTGAATGTGAACATTTGCCCACTCAAGTCAGTTATGATGACGAACTGCAGTCAGGTCGAGACCCCGATAAGGACAACGAGCATGCAGATGAGCTTCCCTGAGACGGCTTCTGACAGTTTGTGCAGAAATTCTTTGGTTATGCAAACCGATAGTTGCAGCACGATAATGCACGGCCCCACGTTGCAAGGATCTGTACACAATTCCTGGAAGCTGAAAACATCCCAGTTCTTGCATGGCCAGCATACTCACCGGACATGTCACCCATTGAGTGTGTTTGGGATGCTCTGGATCAGCGTATACGACAGCATGTTCCAGTTCCTGCCAATATCCAGCAACTTCGCACAGCTATTGAAGAGGAGTGGACCAACATTCCACAGGCCACAATCAACAACCTGATCAACTCTATGCGAAGGAGATGTGTTGCACTGCGTGAGGCAAATGGTGGTCGCACCAGATATTGACTTTTTTTTTGGACCCCCCCAATACAGTAAAACTGCACATTTTAGAGTGGCCTTTTATTGTGGCCAGCCTAAGGCACACCTGTGCAATAATCATGCTGTCTAATAAGCATCTTGATATGCCACACCTGTGAGGTGGATGGATTATCTCGGCAAAGGAGAAGTGCTCACTAACACAGATTTAGACAGATTTGTGAACAATATTTGATAGAAATAGGCCTTTTGTGTACATAGAAAAAGTCTTACATCTTTGAGTTCAGCTCATGAAAAATGGGGGCAAAAACAAAAGTGTTGCGTTTATAATTTTGTTCAGTGTGTGTGTGTGTATATATTACACACACACCGATAATATTGTGTTGGTCCCCCTTTTGCTGCCAAAACAGCCCTGACCCATCGAGGCATGGACTCCACTAGACCCCTGAAGGTGTGCTGTGGTATCTGGCACCAAGATGTTAGCAGCAGATCCTTTAAGTCCTGTAAGTTGCGAAGTGGGGCCTCCATGGATCGGACTTGTTTGTTCAGCACATCCCACAGATGCTCGATTGGATTGAGATCTGGGGAATTTCTGGGCCAAGTCAACACCTCAAACTCGTTGTGCTCCTCAAACCATTCCTGAACCATTTTTGCTTTGTGGCAGGGCGCATTATCCTACTGAAAGAGGCCACAGCCACCAGGGAATACCGTTTCCATGAAAGGGTGTACATGGTCTGCAACAATGCTTAGGTACGTGGTACGTGTCAAAGTAACATCCACATGGATGGCAGGACCCAAGGTTTCCCAGCAGAACATTGCCCAAAGCATCACACTGCCTCCGCCGGCTTGCCTTCTTCCCATAGTGCATCCTGGTGCCATGTGTTGCCCTGGTAAGCGACGTACACGCACCCGGCCATCCACGTGATGTAAAAGAAAATGTGATTCATCAGACCAGGCCACCTTCTTCCATTGCTCCGTGGTCCAGTTCTGATGCTCACATGCCCACTGTTGGCGCTTTTGGCAGTGGACAGGGGTCAGCATGGGCACCCTGACTGGTCTGCGGCTATGCAGCCCCATACGCAACAAACTGCGATGCACTGTGTATTCTGACACCTTTCTATCAGAACCAGCATTAACTTCTTGAGCAATTTGAGCTACAGTAGCTCGTCTGTTTGTTCGCCCCCCACGTGCATCAATGAGCCTTGGCCGCCCATGACCCTGTCGCCGGTTCACCACTGTTCCTTCCTTGGACCACTTTTGATAGATACTGACCACTGCAAACTGGGAACACCCCACAAGAGCTGCAGTTTTGGAGATGCTCTAACCCAGTCGTCTAGCCATCACAATTTGGCCCTTGTCAAACTCGCTCAAATCCTTATGCTTGCCCATTTTTCCTGCTTCTAACACATCAACTTAGAAGACAAAATGTTCACTTGCTGCCTAATATAACCCACCCACTAACAGGTGCCGTGATGGAGATAATCAGTGTTTATTCACTTCACCTGTCAGTGGTCATAATGTTATGCCTGATCGGTGTATACACACACACACAATTTCCTGCATTGCTGTGGTAGTTTCTTACATAAAAAATTAGATCAGTTTTTAACATCCATATATTTATTGATTTTGTAAATCACTGTGATATTATCCATCATCAAAGTGGGTGTCAGCTGAGTCTTATCATTGATGGTTTTGGCCTCTCAAAAACTATGGTTTCTTTATTTCCAAAATTTGTACATAAAAATGCTACATTTCCACCAGACAGGTCCATTCAGTGCTAAGGTGCTCTTTTTAGTTTGTCCAGATGCTGGTATCGCTTATGTTATTTTTATTATGTCAGCTTTATCAACTCGTATCTGATTGTTCCACACAGTGCTAATACTAACAGTCATAACATGTCAAATGTTTCCTGAGCAGCTTGTTTGGGTTTCCCCAACGTGATTCTCTTTGCTACCACAATCTGAGGTTAAGAATATAGTGGAATTGCTCAGAAGGGAAGTTAGATTGTCATCTGCGGAGGGTTTGTATGCGTTAGTGTTGAAAGGAAAGCAATAATCTTGGATGCCAGGACAATTATAGGGTTGTGGTAACTATTATTTGTGACCCACAGGAAGGTCATTTTATTCTCTCCTCCAAAAACTGCATTAATCTGTATTTTTTCCAATATGAAATAAAGAATATCTGTCCTGTAAAAACAAAGCAGGCTAATTTTAAAACGAAATTGGTAGGGATGGGCATTTACTGAATAGAGAATTGTAAGATTTCTCTTTTACCCTCAACAGAAGGCCTAACTTGGCACATCTGATAAGATCTGTTTGCATTTCAGCTTCATCTTGGGTTCAGGCTGCAGTCAAAGGTCATTTCAATAAAGATTAGTCTATTTATGTCACGTCATTGTTACAGAACTAGCTCAGCATCCTTTAAAATTGCTTCGCTTTTGTTCATATTTACGGGGATTGACTCTGTAATTGGCTTTATTTCATTATCTGCCTTTTAAAATTCATTTGATTTCCATTGGACTGTTGTAAAAATTATGTCATTGAGGGAGGTTTCTTTTATGTCATGCATGCTGACATCTGTCCTCCATCAACAAACCAGGTGTCACCATGCCAGCTCAATCCGCCAGCCTCGTTTTGATAGCTGCACCGATAGCCTCCCGATTACCGAATCTCAAGGTTCTGATCCATTGAGAACAAAGAGAGCAGAGCGAGGCCACCCTCAGCTGCCTTCTGCCACACAGATCGAGAACATCAGAGTGTTCCCCCCTCCTCATCTTCCTTCCATCTGGGTTCTCGGGGGAACGCCATCTTAGTTAACACTATTCGAATCTATGTAATCTTCTTAAGTCCCACAGAAGCTCCCAAAGTCGAGCTCCTCATGTATGTCTAAATTCAGATGTGCTGTGATAAGAAGCTGTGAAGCGAGCCTTGGGATTGGCTTCCTCACTTTTTGCTACTGATCTCACACCATCCGCTGTCCTTCCAAATAATATTTTTTTAAGTTTTAAGATATATATTAAACATTAAACTACTAGTTTAAGAAGTACTTGTAATTAGATTATATTACATTTTAAAATACTCGTATTCAGACTACAGTTACTTTTTTATTGATTACATGTTATTCTAACAATGGCAGTCAAATATTATTTTTTATCTTTTAAATGTTCCTTTTTGTGGAATTACACACACAGACCAGCCAATGAAAACTGAGACCCACATAGTATCTGATCACTGGATTTATATAAATCATTTCACTTTTAACAAGTGTTTTCTCAACATTGCAACACTGCATATCTAATCAACTCCTGATTAACACATTAATTATTATTTGAATTATCACTCAGTTTCAGTGAGTTATTCATGCATTAAGGTCTTTGCAAGGCTTTTGTCTTTAAAATACATTAAAATGTACAAATTCACAATACATCATTTATATGCAATGCAGGGATTCCTTTTTTGTCAGGTGAAATTTCTTTGACCTTATATATTTACTCGAAGTACCCCCTGAGATTTTAATTTGTAAATTAGGTCAATAATAAAATTAAGTTATTAATAATAATAATAATAATAATAATAATAATAATAATAATAATAATAATAATAAGTTCAAGGTTCTCTGATGTCATTTAATGGTCACATGACATGCAGGCAAACAAATAAAATATTTACAACTTTTTTTAGTAGTGTTTTATTTTTATTGTTTTTATTTTAAAATAATTTATTTTAATTTAAATGTTTTATGATTTAATTACTTAATAGCTTTTCATTAAACTCAGGAACTCCTGCAGTTCCATCACAAACCCCAGTCTGGGAAACTCTGACGTAATGTAATATTTAATGCACTTTATGTTGTTGATAACAAAAAATGGAATATATATTTTTTTCTCTTTGTATTTTATATCAATATGGTACAAGATTATTCTACTCAAATCAATGTGATTGATAAGTTAGGTCAAAAGTAATCTAAAAGTAATCCAAAAGTAGTCAGATGATATTACCTTAAATATGTAATGTAATGGATTACGTTACGAACTACAATTTCTGTCATTTGTAATCAGTAACTAATTACAATTTGTAAGTAATCTACCCAGCTCCATATATATATATATATATATATATATATACATACACTCACCTAAAGGATTATTAGGAACACCATACTAATACTGTGTTTGACCCCCTTTCGCCTTCAGAACTGCCTTAATTCTACGTGGCATTGATTCAACAAGGTGCTGAAAGCATTCTTTAGAAATGTTGGCCCATATTGATAGGATAGCATCTTGCAGTTGATGGAGATTTGTGGGATGCACATCCAGGGCACGAAGCTCCCGTTCCACCACATCCCAAAGATGCTCTATTGGGTTGAGATCTGGCGACTGTGGGGGCCATTTTAGTACAGTGAACTCATTGTCATGTTCAAGAAACCAATTTGAAATGATTCGAGCTTTGTGACATGGTGCATTATCCTGCTGGAAGTAGCCATCAGAGGATGGGTACATGGTGGTCATAAAGGGATGGACATGGTCAGAAACAATGCTCAGGTAGGCCGTGGCATTTAAACGATGCCCAATTGGCACTAAGGGGCCTAAAGTGTGCCAAGAAAACATCCCCCACACCATTACACCACCACCACCAGCCTGCACAGTGGTAACAAGGCATGATGGATCCATGTTCTCATTCTGTTTACGCCAAATTCTGACTCTACCATCTGAATGTCTCAACAGAAATCGAGACTCATCAGACCAGGCAACATTTTTCCAGTCTTCAACTGTCCAATTTTGGTGAGCTCGTGCAAATTGTAGCCTCTTTTTCCTATTTGTAGTGGAGATGAGTGGTACCCGGTGGGGTCTTCTGCTGTTGTAGCCCCTCCGCCTCAAGGTTGTGCGTGTTGTGGCTTCACAAATGCTTTGCTGCATACCTCGGTTGTAACGAGTGGTTATTTCAGTCAAAGTTGCTCTTCTATCAGCTTGAATCAGTCGGCCCATTCTCCTCTGACCTCTAGCATCAACAAGGCATTTTCGCCCACAGGACTGCCGCATACTGGATGTTTTTCCCTTTTCACACCATTCTTTGTAAACTCTAGAAATGGTTGTGCGTGAAAATCCCAGTAACTGAGCAGATTGTGAAATACTCAGACCGGCCCGTCTGGCACCAACAACCATGCCACGCTCAAAATTGCTTAAAATCACCTTTCTTTCCCATTCTGACATTCAGTTTGGAGTTCAGGAGATTGTCTTGACCAGGACCACACCCCTAAATGCATTGAAGCAACTGCCATGTGATTGGTTGATTAGATAATTGCATTAATGAGAAATTGAACAGGTGTTCCTAATAATCCTTTAGGTGAGTGTATATATATATATACAAACCCGATTCCAAAAAAGTTGGGACACTGTACAAATTGTGAATAAAAACAGAATGCAATGATGTGGAAGTTTCAAATTTCAATATTTTATTCAGAATACAACTTAGATGACATATCAAATGTTTAAACTGAGAAAATGTATCATTTTAAGGGAAAAATAAGTTGATTTTAAATTTCATGGCATCAACACATTTCAAAAAAGTTGGGACAAGGCCATGTTTACCACTGTGTGGAATCCCCTCTTCTTTTTATAACAGTCTGCAAATGTCTGGGGACTGAGGAGACAAGTTGCTCAAGTTTAGGAATAGGAATGTTGTCCCATTCTTGTCTAATACAGGCTTCTAGTTGCTCAACTGTCTTAGGTCTTCTTTGTCGCATCTTCCTCTTTATGATGCGCCAAATGTTTTCTATGGGTGAAAGATCTGGACTGCAGGCTGGCCATTTCAGTACCCGGATCCTTCTTCTACGCAGCCATGATGTTGTAATTGATGCAGTATGTGGTCTGGCATTGTCATGTTGGAAAATGCAAGGTCTTCCCTGAAAGAGACGACGTCTGGATGGGAGCATATGTTGTTCTAGAACTTGGATATACCTTTCAGCATTGATGGTGCCTTTCCAGATGTGTAAGCTGCCCATGCCACACGCACTCATGCAACCCCATACCATCAGAGATGCAGGCTTCTGAACTGAGCGCTGATAACAACTTGGGTTGTCCTTGTCCTCTTTAGTCCGGATGACATGGCGTCCCAGTTTTCCAAAAAGAACTTCAAATTTTGATTCGTCTGACCACAGAACAGTTTTCCACTTTGCCACAGTCCATTTTAAATGAGCCTTGGCCCAGAGAAAACGCCTGCGCTTCTGGATCATGTTTAGATATGGCTTCTTTTTTGACCTATAGAGTTTTAGCCGGCAACGGCGAATGGCACGGTGGATTGTGTTCACCGACAATGTTTTCTGGAAGTATTCCTGAGCCCATGTTGTGATTTCCATTACAGTAGCATTCCTGTATGTGATGCAGTGCCGTCTAAGGGCCCGAAGATCACGGGCATCCAGTATGGTTTTCCGGCCTTGACCCTTACGCACAGAGATTGTTCCAGATTCTCTGAATCTTTGGATGACATTATGCACTGTAGATGATGATAACTTCAAACTCTTTGCAATTTTTCTCTGAGAAACTTCTTTCTGATATTGCTCCACTATTTTTCACCACAGCATTGGGGGAATTGGTGATCCTCTGCCCATCTTGACTTCTGAGAGACACTGCCACTCTGAGAGGCTCTTTTTATACCCAATCATGTTGCCAATTGACCTAATAAGTTGCAAATTGGTCCTCCAGCTGTTCCTTATATTTCCGGCCTCTTATTGCTACCTGTCCCAACTTTTTTGGAATGTGCAGCTCTCATGAAATCCAGAATGAGGCAATATTTGGCATGACATTTCAAAATGTCTCACTTTCAACATTTGATATGTTATCTATATTCTATTGTGAATAAAATATAAGTTTATGAGATTTGTAAATTATTGGATTCCTTTTTTATTCACAATTTGTACAGTGTCCCAACTTTTTTGGAATCGGGTTTGTGTATATATATATATATATATATATATATATATATATATATATATATATATATATATATATATATAATATAATATTTATTTTTTTATTTTATTATTATTAATATCAATCTATAAAATATATAATATAGTAATCGATTTAATATGTAATCGATGTTTAATATGTAATGTAGTCTCACTCACAAATGTAAGACTATATTAATTGTTTTCTGCTCTATATCAGAGAGGAGCTATTTTCTGTCAATGCACTAGTGCATGACTATTTCTGTACCAGCTTTTCTTGTAATAATTTTCGTTCTGAATGTCCGGCAATCATGAACAATGGCTCTCAGAAATACAGCACTGCATCCTTTCCACTGTCACCTGGGCTGCTGTTTATTTTCTTTGCTATTTCAGGAGGTCAGCAGAGTGTAAGCACATTAGATGGTGGCACGGAGTCATAGTGACCTTTACACAAGTGTGACATCAGTCTCAATGCCTTAATTGGTGTTTGCACACTTTGCTTTCATATATAGGCCTACTGCACTGTAATTGACTCTTAAAGGGAAATCTCTGATTTTTACTGCAATATTTGAAACTATCTCTGCCTCCAAATGATCTCAGCTAAGAGTGTTTTAAAAACAGAGTAATACATTTATGCATAATATACTGATACTGCAGTTGTATTACTTTGAAAAATCAAATGTTTAACCTCTGCTGTTCAATATTATATGTAGTGATGCACCAAAATTTAGGCAAACAAAAATATTTGGCCAACACAGCAAAAAAGAATTTTTGGCTTCCTCCTAAATAGTTTTGTAGGCCAAAATGTTTAATTAGCGCTTTGACTGTTTTAATTTCAGTTTTGGTAAAAAATTAATTCTAGTGCATGATAATGCGGTCTATAAGGTGTGTTTTAATAAATGCTTTTTTTGCATAAACAAACGTGTAACTGAATGGATATGAGGGTCTATATGCAGGGTCTATTGAACTATTTCATTTATTTAAACTTTTAGTTTTTACTTCAGATGCCATATTAATGAAACACCCATGCCATTAGTTCAAGACATGATGCAACAGCTTGATTTATTTATCTAATACTCAATAAAAATATATATTTTTTTAGTTATTGTCATACTTGTTGCCAAGACTGTAGATTATCTATTTTTTTTTTTAAAAGAGCAGTTTATCAGATTAAATGCTGCTAAACCAACATCGATGACAGATCTCTCTCTCAAGAGATTTGTTCAATTTCAGAAGTTTGTTTTTACAGCAGATTTATAGGATTAAAAGGGCATTTTGATGCCACCTGCTTCTCAGCTCTCTGGGAACCCTTTCTCCCTTCTGTTGCATTACGGGTTTTGGGGGTCCGGGGCCACAGATGGCTCTCCAGAGATGCTCTATGTGACTCTGTGTAGCAAATATATATACATTGTACTGTGTAATCCTGGATTAAGGGGAGACTTGTAGTTAATTATCCAATTGTTAGATAAAATTCATTTTGGTCCTTCACTTCCCCCGTCCAGGGAATCATATGGCAGATAGTGCTTGTTCCGAACACACAGGGGAATGTTCAGAAATAGAGATTTAATCTCAATTGTCTGAAGGTCTGTTTGATTTTGGCTAAACTCCATTTGATTCCAAGCAGCTGACTCACCCAGTCTCTCGCACACACACGCAGGGTGCCAGTGGAAAACCAGGCGGCCGCATATGGACTGTCTCTTGATATCATTCACTGGCCGTGTAATCTTATTATGCTAAATCCTTAATCCTCACCTATGCTGGACGCCCACAACAGTGACTGTGCTGGTGATTGGACGACTAGACGGTAGTTGGGGATGCTGTGTTCTCCGTAACACATTCTGCTGAGCTGGTCTATGAGCCTGACAGTCTCTTGTGGTCAGGGCAAGAATGAAAGATAGAGCCAATCAGATTGAAGCAAAATGATGGACAGAACTAGAGGAAGATATTTCTGGATCAACATGCTTTGTTGTTACCAGAATCGTGTCGAGTCGACTAGTTGTCTATTGTTCAATAGTTTATGAATACACTTCCGTTCAAAGGCTTGGGGTCGGCAAGATTTTTAATATTTTTGAAAGAAGTCTCTTATGCTCACCAAGTTAAAACAGCATATAATGTGAAATATTATTACAATTTAAAAGAAATGTTTAATCTATTTTAATGCATTTTAAAAAAATGTAATTTTATCATTCTGAAGCAATAGGTGTCATACATGGCATGCATCAAAAGAACAGCATTTATTTAAAAAAAATAAATCTTTTGTATGCTATCACACATTATCAACATAACACATCCTTGCTGAATAGACGTATTAATTCTATTTTATCTAACATAGGCCTGGTTCCACAGACAGGGTTTAGATTAAACCAGGATTAGGCCTTAGTTTAATTAGGACATTTAAGTATGCATCTTAGTCTTACATGAAGTGTGCATCTTGAGACAAAACAATGACACTGACATATTTTAAGATACTGTCAGTTGCTTAAAACAGCTCAAACATACATTTTAGTCTGGGACTAGATTTAAGCCTTGTCTGTGAAACCAGGGATTAATGTCCTAAAACTTTTAAACAGTAGTATAGGTTTATATTCTTTTTGTTTTTTTATTTTGGAGTTTTATTTTTTACTTTATTTAGCATGCTGACAGTATGCTATGCTTTAGTTTTTAGACCATTTGCACAGCAAAATCCTCTCAGAAAAGTTGCCTCTTTAAATTCACCTCATTCAAAGCACCCCTTGTAATTTACTGTAAAACTACATGAAATGTCCCATTAGATTTATTACAGTTTTTCACCGAATAGAGGAACTTGCAGGTAACCAATTACCCTTTATAACGATCATATAGATTTAAAAGGAAAGTGTATGTATATGTTATAGTTTAGGCAGAGAATCTGTGCCCACTATCAATTGCCAGAGAAAACGGCTCAGAAACAATAGTTTGTTCGCCCCACCCTGCAGTTTGATAAGCAAAACAACAGCTGGCCCTTTCACTGCCTCCCTGAGATACGACTACATCCAGTCAGGCAGAAACATCCCTGGACGGAGGGGGCCTTTGGGTAGAGGAGCTAACTCTCATACACCATGTTTGTGTTGGGGGTATCAGACGTAATTATGAGGATTCAAAGGTGTGGATTCGATGTCTGACCAGAATGGATAGAGAGGGGTGTCGGGGACGGAGGTATGGGGCGAGGAGATGGCTGGTGGGTAATGGGATTAGGTGTAGCACTTTCCATGACACACGGAGATAGGCACCTGACAGTTGGCCTGGGACTGAGATGGAGGAAGTAGGGGACAGGGAGATTAATTCCGCCCCATATTGGAGATGTCATTCCCGAGGCAATAGGAGCTTTTGGGATAGGGCTCGGTTTCGTTTAGTTTCTGCTCGGCCGGGTCGCCTTAATTCCTTTGGTTTGTTTCAGGAGAAAAGATTGAGGTTTATCCTTCATTGGACATCCAGAGAGGTTGTTCTTCTGAAGATTCGTTTTCTAATTGCACACGATTTTTAGAGTTTCTTGTTATGAACCAGCCTGTAAACCGACAAATGGCACGCAATTGAAGTGTTGCTTTATCTTTTGAGCTGTTTATCTGCCATGCGAGGTTTCATGGATGTGTACAAACATCCAAACATGACCTTTATTGACTCACGCACCCTCCTAGCTTGATGACCAAGGAAAAGTCAATAGTTTGAGAGAGGATGGACTGTTTATTCAGACAACGCACCACAGTTTTATCAGTTAAAGAGCCGGGGTGCGAGGACAAACAAAGGACCTTGTGTTCTGTTGCTATGGCCATAGCGTAACTCTTTTTTTTTTTTTTTTTTTTAGTTGGAGGAGATGAACTTGTGCCTGCTAGCGCTGTCACCTGCTCCCACAGGTGTAGATTGGGTTGTCTCAGACAGGGTCAGATGTCCAACCCATCAACAAGGCACAAAAGAGCAACCTTTGTGCCTTGTTGATGGGTTGTAGAGGCTCCTGAGAATGAAACACCATCTCTAATGATCACTTTGGTTTCACAGTTTTAACCGTTAGCCATTAAATGTGTGAGGTGCATTTTCCCACCAACACCACCTCAGTGACAAAGTGTTTAAAAGCCACTTTCGCCCCTCTGGCACAGGCATGTGTCCTCAGTTTTTGGCACGGAGTGAGATTTCCAATTGAGAATTTCCATTTCCAAATTTTAGGTTTTCATTTGGAGTCGCGGTGTAGTAGTTAGAGCTGCAGAGCTGTGGTGCTCTTTAATAATGGGTTAGGATAGTCAACTAATCATTTGATAATTAATCAAAATATTAATGTATGATGTTACAATCTAAATTTGCGATTTAATTCATGTGTCTTGAAAGTGCCATACACCAACAATTTTAATTAGTTTTCATTTTTATATTTTCATTTTTTATTTTAATTTTATTAGTTTGTGTTTTTCATCATTTTAATAAGTTTTTCATCTAATGTTTTATTGGTAACACTACAATAAGGTACCATTAGTTAACATTGGTTAATGCATTAACTAACATTAAAAATGAGCAATACATTTGTTAAAGTAGACTACTTATTAGTCCTTTTCATTGGGTAACAATAAAAACTATTAATTGTTAGTACATGTTAGCTCAAATCCATTAAATAATATTAACAGATACAACTTTTGATTTTATTAATGTATTAGTAAATGTTGAAATTAACTTTAAGATTAGAAGTATTTTTCATTGTTAGTTATGTTAACTAATGCAGTTAACTAATGTTAATAAATGGTAACACTTTACAATAAGGTTCCTTTTTATTTTACAGCTTTATTTTATTTACTGAAAATAATTTAAAGTTACCAATAACTACACTGCCATACACAAGCCTGTGCTATTTTTTTAAACTATTAACATGCTAAAATCTTCTCCAAAGATGTAATAAAACCAACAAGTGAACAAACCAGTTCAACTAGCTATTCAGACAGCTCATTAACTACTAAATTGAAAAATAAAAATAATTAAAACATTTGCATGGATGAATTGTTCACAATAAGATGCATTTAGAAAATAGATTTACATTTGATGGAAATGAATTTCCATTTCACACCGACTTCCCTATTCCAATTCCACTCCAATAATTTCTTGTCACGCTTCCTGAAAACTAAATTTAAGTTTTAATCTCAGACTTTAATATTCATCAACCTGGTTTAGAACTTGAATGAAATCAGTAAATGTGATCAAATCTCTGCTGTATGACAATATCAGTGTTGGTTGTGAATGATTGTTTTTTAAATTTAGACTCTTTTTTTTTTTATTTCAGCATTTCTGAGAAGCGGCAGGATGTTTCGTGGTTTCTTTGTGAAGACCTTTAGCTTTGTTGGTTACACCGTCCAGTATGGCTGCATCGCTCACTGTGCCTTTGAGTATATTGGTGAATTTGTGTCGGTACGTTTCTTGGAGATGTTTAGTCAAAGAATTTGGTGAAACAGACAAAGAAATACATCTAAATTCTTATTTCTACCCACAATCCACCTACTGTACAACAGTGTTCAGGACCTTCCATGGAGCCCACCATCACCAACCACGATGTGGTTTTCTCAGAACGAGTAAGCCGTCACCTCTGTCGAATACAAAAGTGAGTGTGTATGAAATGCTTACTTTAATGTTTATTTTAAAGTGATACTTTAATCAAACCTTTGGTTTCTTTTTGACCTCACCTGTTATGTTTTTCCAGAGGGGATATTGTAATAGCCAAAAGTCCTTTTGATCCAAAGATGAACATCTGTAAAAGAGTGATCGGACTGGAGGGGGACAAAGTCTGCACCAGTGGACCATCTGACATCTTTAAAACACACACTTACGTGAGTACCTATGTAGTGCACTGACATATTGCATAGACACTTTTTTTTATCACTGTAAAGCTGCTTTAAAACAATCTGTATTGTATAAAGTGCTATATAAATAAAGGTGACTTGACTTTCTGAAGTCTTCAACTACATTTTTTTCTTCTGCCTCCCTCTATTTTTTTTGTATGAACCACTGCATTTACTCTTGAGGTGTATGCATTTGAATTTCACATGCATTCACTTCTGTTGGTTAAAACATTTACCTTGTGGTAGCAACAAATGCTTGTTTCTCAGTTATTATTGGTCCAGAGAGAGCATAGCCACCATGTCACTGAAATAGATGTTATTGCTTTTTTTGTATCACTTGTTTTTTTTGTTTTTTTTGTTTTTTTCACCTTGGCTGTGTATGGTTTTGGCCTGTAATTTTTGCTGAAGCTGTTAGTGTTAGTGCCAGATGAGTAGAGCAAGTGATGAAGAGAGAGGAGAGAAAGAAAGGCCTGTCACCAGAGTCCTTTAAGATAAAGAGATACAAACCCTCAGCTGAAAAAGATTGTAGAAGTTTGCTCAGTCTCAGTACTAGTCAAACCTAAACCGATTACAATGACCATTTAGTGAGTTACAGAATAATTACAATGCATCAATGCTCTGATACTTTCTCTTCTCCTTTTCAAATCTGAGATTAAAGTTTGAAAATCTCTCATTGACTTCAGAATTAATAGCGATTTGCAATTGGTCTTCTTTCTCGCATTTATTTGCATTCTGATTTAATTCTGATTGCATTATAATTGCTGCATTTTGTTGCAAGGTCACAGTTGTTGTTTTGTTGATTCTTGTTTATAGCTGACAGAAAACACAAAACTTGGCAAGCAGGTTTAAATACTACTTTCAGTATGACAGGATGATTTGTTTGTTTCTCTATATAAAATGCCTTTGGGAAAGTAAAGGATTTGTCAATCAAAGATAGAAGGCTAATTACTGATTTGGCTGTGTGATCTTACGCAGCTGTTTTTCACTGCATGTCTCCAAACCACAGGATGTTCAAGGGCAAGACCTACAGTATAAACAGGAGAAAATGTGTGATAGTGTTCAGTAGAGTGCTGCAGGAATGAGTCCTAAAACCAAGAAACAAGTTAGCGTTTTTGAACTTCCGGTTCCATCGTCCTGAATTTAATGGTTTTGTTGAATTGGGTTTTTTGAAATTAGTGAAATAAGGTCTGTGGTTTACACAAGATCAAGATATTTTATGTTTATTCTACAACATAAAAACATAAGTAATATCCCACTACTGATTTTGTTTAAAGATTTAACGTATAGGCAACATAAAGGCAGTTGCAAATAAGGCTACGTTCATACTGCAGGTAAATGTGGCCCAAAATCCGATACAGGTCAGATGTTTTGCAATGCGACCTCAGTCTGAACAGTCATATCGAAATTCATGCGACTTTTACATCACTCTAGAGCAACATTCGTTACTATTCTGTGCCCATGGGAGTCACTTTAAAGGGCACCTATTATGCAAAATACACGTTTACATGGTGTTTGAACATAAATGTTTGTTGGCAGTGTGTGTACACAACCACCCTATAATGATAAAAATCCACCCACTCCTTTTTTTAATCCCCATAAATCATAAGCAGTGTCTCAGAACAAGCCGTTCGAGAGGCTACTCACTGCAGAGCAAATGGGTGGAGCTTACGTCCAGCTCCCCCTCACTAGACGTCCAGCGAGGAGGAGCGAATGTAATTTGGTCCTAATTGGTGGAGCTAGAATATCCAACCACACCCTAACCCTACCCACAACTCTATTCCTCCTCCCCTTTAGAAGTCCAGAGAGGAGGAGCTGGACGTAATTTGACATCTGTACAAATTTACATCACTTTATACAGGCCCCGCCCAAGACTGTTAACGGACTCTGCCGTATTAGCATAGACCCCGTCCTGAGCTAGTTGTACACTGTCTGCCATTTTCTCCAGGCCGGAGCAGCTGTAGCGAGAAGAATGTCTCGTAAGCAACTCAGGTTGTTTGTTGTTGGATGTAAGAGTGAACATAATATTCTTCATGTACTCCTGACATCAGAGCCTCTGAAGACGCAGTGGATTCGTTTTATTTTTGAAGGTAATGCGCCCCCATATACCTAAATTTGTTTATGTCTGTGCAAATCATTTTACACCAGACTGCTTTGTGAACGAGGGTCAATATAAAGAGACAATACAAAACACAGGTTTTGTTAAAAAGTTGTTACTCAAGGATGGATCAGTACCAACTGTTCATGATCTAGCTTATAGACTCCAGAGCGATACTGGTCACGTCAGTAATGAAAGGAAGAGCGTGCACTTTATTACAATTCATCTGTGTTGTTTTATGGATATAAATTTTGCCAGTTTATTAAGTTTTGTGTATGTTGATAATAATGCAAGGGAGAGAAAGAGTTTATGGATAAGACTTTAATCTGCACCTCTTGTACTGTGTTTTATTCAGCTCTTACGGTGATTTTCTGGAGTGAAAACAGACGCTTCATCTTTTGTGTGATGAACAATAAACTTCATAAAACTCATCAGTAAAGTTTTGGCCATCATTCGGACGGGGTCCGCTACAACAGGCTTGTACTAATAGTGAATAAAAGCAAGATAACAACATAAGTTATAACCATAATTAAACTAAACTATACCTGTTCTATCTCCATGCAGCATTTATTCTCTGGCTCTGTAGGCATCATTGTCCGACTGCAGTTCGAACATATAAGGCTGAACACCGCTACTGACAGTTTCTGATATTTTCAATGTGTGAGATTGTCCTGTTTTGTTGCCGGTATAAGCTCTTGAAGCTCTACCCTCTTCCTGAAAGGGGGACAGGAGCACCAGCTCATTTGCATTTAAAGGGACGGCGTGTTTTTTTGCTCACAAAAAGTGGCAATTTTAACATGCTATAAAAAATTATCTGTGGGCTATTTTGAGCTAAAACTTCACATACACACTCTGGGAACATCAGAGACTTATTTTACATCTTGTGAAAAGGGGAATAATAGGTCCTCTTTAAAGATTTTACATACCCGAAGTTATCAAGACAATTGCGAAAGGTAGTCACTGGAAGGACAGTGATGTGTCAGAACTTATAAGTATTACAGTGACAGCTCTATATACAAGCAAAACATAAGGGCTCGTATCATAAATCCTCGTCTTTGTTTTTTATATTGGCTGTGCACTATAAATAAAATGTGTAATCATTTACTTGAATGTTTTCTGTGTTTATTTCCGTAAAGTAAAATATCTAGCTTCCGCCAGACCTCCTTCCGTATTCAACTTACGAAGAAAGTTTAACTGGCGCAACGTTGACGTCGGACGTAGCGCAAGCGTTTTGAACTGCGAGAGATGTTACACTTTCTTCGTAAATTGAATACGGAAGGCAGTCCACCGGAAGCTAGATATTTTACTTTATAAAGTTTTAAATATGGATATTTTTCCTACACAAACCCATTGATTCACTTCAGAAGGTCTTTATTAACACCCCAGAGCCGTATGGATTACTTTTATAATGGATGGATGCACTTTTTTGGGGCTTCAAATTTTGGCCTGTCATTTACTGTCATTATAAAGCTTGGATTAGCCAGGACATTTTTTAATATAACTCCGATTGTATTCGTCTGAAAGAAGAATGTCATATACACCTAGGATGACTTGAGGATAAGTAAATTATGGGATAATTTTCGTTTTTGGGTGAACTATCTCTTTAATGGTGGTGACATTGAAGTCATGTGGGGCCCCAGTGCAGCTTGTTGCTGTTTGCTCTCCTTCGAATCCTAGAATCGTAGAATCGTCATCCCCTTTCGCCCAGTATCGACAGCCCTGTGTGGTATAGTTCATTTATAAACTAATGTTAGGTTTTTACTTCTGACAATTGTATGTAACTTTTGTTGGTAGCAGTGCTTATTTTCTGCAGTCATCCAAAAGCAATTGGAAAAATCTTATTGGTATTTTGTCAGGGGAACCAGGCCTGGTTTGGCCTACAAAATTACATCATCCCTGTAGGACTCTTTTCTGTTACCAAAAAAAAAAAAAAAAAAAGACAGCAAAACAAAGTTTGGAAAGCAAGTCAAAGCTAAGACAAGCCCTATACTAGCTGTAATTTACATTAGTAGTTGTAGAGGTATTTTGTTGACCAGAATCAAGATGTTTCTAACATGCCTCCCATTTGTAAGATCGAACGCGGGGTTGTCAACATTTGTGTCTGGTCACAGTATGGTGTGAAGTCTCGTATGCTTGGCTGACAGACAGGACAAAAGCTTCGCTTCTGAACAGCAGATGACGACGGGCTGAGATTTCTTGTGGATGGGATCAAACATATGTTTCCATGCTAATGAGAGTCGACTGCAAGATGAATACATGCTGACATACGTTTATAATCACGGTTCTTTTTGCATTTATCAATGATGAATTTGTTTGCAATACAGAAGGTCAGCAAATCATTTTGCAAGTCATATTTGTTTTTCACACATTGATGCATGTGACGGCTTTGTTAGATATATGGTGTGACCGTAAGTATACTTTCTAAACAATTGAGCACATTAAATCCTACTGTGTGGAATTCCTCATACAATTATTTGGAATTCTTGGAATTCTGCTGCAGGGGGGGAAATGGATATAAAAAATTTTCTTAAAGTTTGGTCAGTGCCAGATAGGCGTCTCCATACTGTTATGTTTATAATGACAACGTGATGTGTTGTTCACCCTCGCCTCTCATATAGAGGGGGTGGAGGGGACTTAATTAGGGGCTTGACAGCCCTACTCTCCCTGTGTGATGAGATTATTCCTAATTGATGTCAGTGTGGATCAGGCTTCGCTCGGTTGCCGGCCCAGCCTGGCAGGTCTGTCCGTGGTCTAGACCCATGGAGCAGCTCATGGAGGCGTGGCTTCACCCCTTACCAAGAGGATAAAGGGGGTTGGGGGGTGATGTGCGAGGCCCCAGCGGTCAGTAAAAATGATCCCATTCCCATCTGAGATGAGCAGTGAAGTCATGTGAACTTTCTCACTGTTAGGAACTTCTTCTTTATCCTCTAATCCGGGAGAACCAATATTGTGTTGCATGTGAATGCATTTCGTAATTAGTCAAAGGATCATTTTAGACCCCATTTTTGGTGTGGCTGCAATCAGAATAAATCCTACTCATTTTCAGTTAGATTTAACATTTTGTTTTTCTCATCCTGCTGTAATCTAGGTACCAAGAGGGCATGTGTGGCTGGAAGGCGATAACCTTCGGAATTCCACAGATTCCCGAAGCTATGGCCCAATACCCTATGCCTTGATCCGAGGACGTGTTTGCTTAAAGGTAATGAGGATACAGTCTCATTTCTTGACCTATACGCTTCCCCAAAGGCCAAACCACAAGCTTTTTGAGTTTGAACCGGTGCCCTTTTATGTAATGTTTTTTTTTAACGTGAGGTATTGTTTTTCCTTAAACAAGAAATACATATGATCTTTTTTTTAATTTGACTTTTATTGTAAATACAAGTAAATTATTTTAAACTAAGGTTATCCAGTAACTAGCTAAAATACGGGGTGCTGTCTTCGTTTGAAACTGTTTTCAGCTGTCGTCTCATATAGCGTCATGTGCCCATGACCCTGTAAACAGGTCTCCTCACCTTCTGTCAGCCCTTGATTGGAAAGTCAAAGGCAAATGATACAGGGGTGTTTTTTTCTTACAGGGTCTTGTAAGAAAAAAATGTTGTTTCTGCATTATAACATTAAGGGCCAGATTGCGCCAATGCAAACCCTATTTTGGCATTAAAAAACTACTGTCAGAATTTATTAAAGACGTGCAGTGAAAAAATAGCACAAAAAGGCGTGGATAGAGTTATTTTTGCGGCTGACCTTATTGCAGTTTCCCTTTCAGATGCAAAATTTATGGGAGGAGAGTATTTAAATGAATCATGCAAGGTGATTTACTAAGGTTTGCGCTAGTCAATTTACTGGTATTTGAGGCATTATTTACTGCCTAAAAAAAGCATGTCTTAAACCAGATGCTGTTTTTTTTTTTTTTTTTTTTGCGCTGCCCTTGGTAGATTGCATTGGTCATTATGGAAATGATCCGGTTGCGTCTGTGTTCTTTCATTTGCGTGTCGTCAGTAGATCACGCGCAGAACTTTCCACTCCCATCTGCGCTTTTTTGGAATTACACTCTAATTTGCCCTGTTTAGTAAATCTGGCCCAAAGTGGTATAATGCTATATTTCATAGTATAATCATTTAATATGAAATGAAATGATTTATTTATTGTTTTTTGTTTTGCTTTTATTTCGCAGTTGTGGCCACCACATAATTTTGGCGTATTGGCCGAAAGTCCAAACGACGGGCGCATTTTATAAAGTTGTGTTCATGTATAGTCACAATGTAAATGATATTTTTTTCAATCTTTTAAAATAAATTCTTATTTATAATTCATGTCCGTTTCATTGTTTACGGCAAACAAGGATTTATGATAGTGAAGAAACACAAATGCATCATATCAACTACATCATGTTGCAATCAATGGTTTAAAATGTTAGTGAAAATACTAGGAAGATCTGTTAATGTTTACAGACTTGTATTGTTTCAAATTCATCATCAGTGCAGCGGACCCATTGTTTCACCGAAATTTCCTTTTTTGCATGGAATCACTTTGACCAAAAGTTATGAATTGACATATTTGCCTGTTTTGTTAACACATTTTTTGCTGTTGTTGAAGGACAGGACTCTTTTTAAAGGCCCACTAAAGTGCCTTGAAACGCGCAGCATTATTCAATGTGTTGACGTAATTTCCACTGAAACAGGAAGACAGGGCGGGACATATCAAACAGCTCCTCCCCTTTTTAAAAAATAGCCAATAGTGTTCAGTTTATATCAGCTCGGCCAGAGCCGTTGAGCTTGTTAAAGCCGCAGTTTCCTCCTAATCTCTAACTGTTTCTCCTCCATATCGCTTTAAAATAGCATTCTGTGCAGAATTCAGATTGGTCCGATACGTTTTCTGGTCTGCGCCGACTCGCTCATATGATCCGCTCTGTGCTATCGTGTCTCTGGACTGGAGCAGACTGTGTGCACACTGCAGTTCGTGTGACAACAACATGAAACCAGACTTCGCCCCAATGGAAAGCATATTTACACTGAATCGTTCCCTATCCCCTATATAGTGCACTATGTGCCATTCACCATGTAGAAAATAGTAAATGTGTGAACAAATGACCGATTTTCAACACAGCTTCAGCGTCTATTTATAATGTAGGGGGCGGGACGCTTCAGATTCTAGAGAGCATTTGATTGGACAGAAAATCTGATGAGAAGCTGAAGTGCAGAGTGATGTCATCAAAATCATTGATCCATATTGGCGGAAATGAAAGACTGTAAGTTTTGAATGCTTATATCTTCTAAATGCAAATGTTTTGGAGCACACTAGCTTATAGATAACAGTAAGGAAAACATATGAATACTAAAAGCCAAAAAACTTCCATTTTGATTTCATGGGGACTTTAAGGGTTAAGTTTTTAAATAGTCTGCAAAATAACAGTATATGACTTCCAGAAACTTCCATTTCAATTGATGATGCCCGTTCCTTTGACCTGGATTTTGTTGACATGTTAAATTAGTAGAATTTAATAATCATGAACACCATTTTGGTACATGAGTTCTTTGCCATTTTTTATTCATTTATTTTTGCTGTTTGTCTTTGAGAGGGCAAAACTGGTTACACTTTATATCGATGATCAGACATTTAACTAAGTCTAAGAAACTTTGTAACTACATGTCAACTAACTCTCATTTGAGTATTAGTAGACTGTAATAGACTGTTAGGGTTAATAGAATATGTTAACGTCAAAATAAAGTGACTGCTAGTAGACTTGTAATGCAAAGTTACTTATTGTTATTAGAATGTCTTATGTGGACCGTCAAAATAAAGTGTTACCAAAAAACAAAAAATATAGACAGATACTTGTCTTTACTGTTGCAAAACCTTATATCCTCGGTGTAACTACCTTTAGTTGATGTTTGAAACATCATAGTATGGGTTTAAGCACAGCTGGGATGTAATTCATTATTGAGGGTAATGATTAATAAACTTAATCATAATAAAGTCCAAAGAGAGACTTGTACACTCCTTCCTCAAAGACAGACTCCCTCAGTAGCTCTTTCTTCTTTTTTCAGTGTTTATTGGTGTGTTTGGATGTGTGCATTTAAGGTAATGAGAAATTGACGTCCTTCTTTCAAAGCAGAATGTGTCTTTCTTTAATCAAGGTTTTAATTAAAACTTCACAGCGTCATTTGATCTCAGCGCAGGATGAGTCTGTCCTCGGATGATGCTGGCTGACATCAAACACAAATGTGAGGTGGTGGTCAATTTCTTTTCAATAACGTGGCCGTTTGCATGCGGATGAGCCTCTTAATTTGACTGCAGCTTGTTTTTGTATGCTGATCTGAAGTCAGGTTTGTTGTTTCTGTTGTTGTGGTTGAGATTGAGGTTTATGGAAAGGGAATTTGATCTTAGATCAGTTCAAAAGGGAAACTTCTGCCAACATTGGATTTTTCTCCCTGGTGGATCCATACCAGACAGATGGCATTGAGGGGGAGACAGACTATTGCCGGCTGCACCGAGTGCGAATGTCTGTTGTGATCAGAGCCGTGAGGATAATCGATAGATAAACCCTTTGATTTAAAAATGTGAACCAGGCTTCAGAATTATTGTAGAAAGTATAAAAGCGAAACAGAATGCGAGGTACTCTGATGCAAACACATTTCCTGGTGTTGATTGAGAGTCTTTCTTTGTTTGTGTGAATGAAAAATATAGTTACAAAAGTTTACTATAGGTAAACAAAGTTGTTGCTGGGATTCATAGTTACTACAGATATTATGACAGCCACTGCGGTCATCAAGATTTGAAAAGGTTTTTTTTAGCTATTTTCACACACAAAGTCCATTAAATTGCAGTAACATGACTTTTTGCAGTAAATGTACCACATGCATGCAACAAGTCTTTTATCCACATATCTTTTAGCACTAAAATTCAGTTCTGATGTAATTTGTTAGAAAACCACATGGATTGTTTCACTCTTTCATTTCATGGTCCATGATTTTTGACTCCAGCCTTATAAAACTTGAATTGTAAAATTATGGCATTAAAAAAAAATAAACAAATAAAACCTCTTTATTTGTAATATGAAAATGGCCATCACAAAAAAAAAAAAATAATAATAATAATTTTGCACAAATTTTAAACTCAAACTATTTAGTACACTGGCATATGAAAAGTAGTATGATTGGGAAAACATGAGTAGGATGTGTCTTTGTGAAGCCTTGAATGTCAGTAAGAATTTGTTTTTGAAAGAAATGTTTTATGTTCAACAAGACTGCAATTATTTAATAAAATACAGTCAAAGACAGTAATATTGTAAAATATTATTCCAATTTAAAATAACTTTTCTATGTTTATATTACTCCATTACTTCAGTCTTCAGTGTCACATGATTCTTAAGAAACCATTCTAAATGTTCTGTTATTCTTTTTCCATGTTTTTATGTCCATTCAAACCTTACATGCTCGAATAATTAATCGTATTGCTTTTTCACACAGAGTATAAGTACAAAATGTTTCTGCCAATGTCTGCCAGAGCTGATTTGGCAGTATTTTAACAATGGCTCCTGTTCACACATGACGTCCAAACAGGAAAGTGGCATTTCCTTTATAGAAAATGCATGTATAACTGAAAGCAGTAGTTTAAGTAGATCTCTTAAAACTATTGATTCATGCTAATAACTGTGGTATTTTGGTTGAAACTATGGTTACCATGGTTTTATGCAAGAAAATGGTCCAAAACAGACTTTAGAACAAAAAAATGCATACTTGGTCAATCTCTGTGGAGATTCACATGAAGTTTTTGACAATCTCAGCTCTCGGAGCTGAGGAAACCTTCAGAAGGGTACAACAGCAGTGTGGAGCCGCTCTGAGGTCTGTGGTGTGAGTTTGCATTTTGCCATTGCTGTGTGGAATTGTCCTCATGCCACAGGCATTCGACACCATTACTGTCGCTCTCCTTGACTAATAGTGGCAAGAGTGCTGGGGAGCAACACTGAACACTCCTAATGGAGGGCAAAGGAACATTTTCCCCAAGGCCTGGAGACATGGGCAGGGGGCGAGGTGGGAAGGAAAAGAGGGGCATAAAGGGGCAAAAGACCCATCACTTTGCGTAAAGGCAGGCTGATTCTGACAGTCCTGACCCACATACCCCCCGTGGGTCTGCAAGCACTCTTGCTCAATGAAAGCACTTTTTGAGTCTAAAACAATGACTCTGAACAGTCTTGTTTCTGTTGTTTTCTTCTAACTTTGTCCTCTTCTTAGTTCACTATACAATTTCAATGTGTCAAATGAAATGTGGTTTTCTTCTTTGATTAGGACTGACACCAATCAAGCACCACCTCCAACCCTCCCAAAAAACTGACATTTACATAACTTTCTAAAATCTCATTGGTGATGTCCAAAGAATGGACCAATTTCCAAGCTCTGATTGGCATCTTTTTTAAATGTCATGTAAATGCTTTAGATAATGCAATTTTAGCTTGTTTTTGTTAATATAAATAGATATTAAAATATATTTTATATAAAACTATATATATATATATAGAGAGAGAGAGAGAGAGAGAGAGAGATCATTAAAAATATCATTTAAATAATATTTTAAATAAAAATTATTAATAATTATTTTTATTTTACCACTTAAAATTAATATTTTACCTGACATGACTATAATGTTTTACCACTGTTTGCTTGCAGAAATTTACTTAAGACAAATCAGTGACTATTGAATTTATAAAACAATTTTCCATTATAAATATGTTCTCTCAGGAAAACAGGAGACTGAAGAGTGTCAAAAATCTTAGTGAAACTAAACTTTTAATGGAGAGAAGCTGCTATCAGACTCCAGCAGACCTTTCACAAAAGGTCATTGATCCAGCCTTTAATTAAGGGCAGCATTAGAGAACCACCTTCTAGCACATTTAACACAACTTTGATGTTCAGTCATTGATTTAATTTCCTTAAAAGCCTCACAAAGTACCGATACGCCTTCACAGAGACAACAGAGAGGGCTGCATCGACTCTGCTTGAGGAGTTATAAAAACCAGATGAACCAGGTTAACACCTCCTGTGTTAAAGGACAGTGTCTCTAACTCAGTGTCATGAAAGTTTCCAGCAACAAGCTTGTAGTCTGTCCAGTGTCCACACCGAACTGCTGTGTATAGCACAATCACAGATCAAACATGTTTGAAATTTAATATATACAGTTATACACCGATCAGGCATAATATTATGACAGGTGAAGTTTATAACACTGATTAAAAAAGACAAAACTGCAGCTCTTGTGGGGTTTTCCCGGTCTGCAGTGGTCAGTATCTATCAAAAGTGGTCCAAGGAAGGAACAGTGGTGAACTGGCGACAGGGTCATGGACGGCCAAGGCTCACTGATGCTCGTGGGGAGCGAAGGCTGGCCCGTGTGGTCTGATCAAACAGACGAGCTACTGTAGCTCAAATTGCTCAAGAAGTTAATGCTGGTTCTGATAGAAAGGTGTCAGAATACACAGTGCATCGCAGTTTGTTGCGTATGGGGCTGCATAGCCGCAGACCAGTCAGGGTGCCCATGCTGACCCCTGTCCACCGCCGAAAGTGCCAACAGTGGGCACGTGAGCATCAGAACTGGACCACGGAGCAATGGAAGAAGGTGGCCTGGTCTGATGAATCACATTTTCTTTTACATCACGTGGATTGCCGGGTGCATGTGCGTTGCTTACCTGGGGAACACATGGCACCAGGATGCACTATGGGAAGAAGGCAGTGTGATGCTTTGGGCAATGTTCTGCTGGGAAACCTTGGGTCCTGCCATCCATGTGGATGTTACTTTGACACATATCACCTACCTAAGCATTGTTGCAGACCATGTACACCCTTTCATGGAAATGGTATTCCCTGGTGGCTGTGGCCTGTTTCAGTAGGATAATGCGCCCTGCCACAAAGCAAAAATGGTTCAGGAGTTTGAGGTGTTGACTTGGCCTCCAAATTCCCCAGATCTCAATCCAATCGAGCATCTGTGGGATGTGCTGAGCAAACAAGTCCGGCCCATGGAGGCCCCACCTCGAAACTTACAGGACTTAAAGGATCTGCTGCTAACATCTTGGTGCCAGATACCACAGCACACCTTCAGGGGTCTAGTGGAGTCCATGAAACGGGTTTTGGCAGCAAAGGGGGACCAACACAATATTAGGACAGAATGTTATGCCTGATCTGTGTATGGTGCAGTGTTTTGGACCAAAAATATGTAACTGAAAGAGAAAAATGTTTGACCGACTGTAATTGTCCTCCATCATTGTCAAAACATCCTAAATATGTATAAAATAATATCTGGAAAAAATTTACTTTATGCCAAGTTATCTATTTTGTTTTGTATCTTATCTCTCAATGAAAATAAAATTATTTGCGATTAATCTCATGATTTTTGGCCGGTATTTAGAAAGCAGAATGAAATGGTAATGGCAAATTTGGTTAATTTTATTTAACAGTTTCCCTGAACTTTTCTCCATGCCCCCCAGTTTGAAAACACCTGGTCTAGTCTGACATTTTAGTTGGCTCATAGACATGGGTGTATTGATATATTATTAATATTTTGGAAGTCTATATAATCTAGAAAGCCCAAAATGAGCTAGCTGCTGTTGTGAGCTAAAGTTAAGCTAGATTTTGTGCCAACAAAACTAAATTACCACAACTTCTCTTTGTATTGAGGTCCACAAAATTAAGTCATGATAGCCATGTACTTTAGAGAGGATCAGTGCAGATAACACTGGCAAGCTTCTGACAATGTGTCAAGTCAAGAGAAATCACAATGGTAGCCATTCTGGCTGAACTCTTTCTGGCCACTTGCCATTTAGTTGTTCCAAAAACTCTCATGCTTTGGCATAATAGTAATTGAATGGACAAACCCTTCCCAAGTAGACCCACTTTGGGTTGCTAGCCCAGATCTTTAGCCGCTAACCACTACCGATACAGAGACTTAAGTGACACATCCAATCCGATTATCATTTAAGATGTATTGAAACCATACCTGCCACCCGTAGCCTCAGCTGTCAGACATTTGACAGATGATCGATGTACTTTAATTACCAGTGCTCCTTTTACGGAGCTTCAAATGAGAGAATGTTGTTGTTTGTCACTGGTATGTCATAATGTGTTGACGTTACTTTGACAGAACACTTAAATGGGCTATATGTAAGAATTTTCATGTATTAATCGCCTTTTTATTGCCAGTGTGTTAATAGCTTGTAACGAAACATAAAAAACGAGACCTTGCCAGAATTTCTAGGTTAGCCTGTAGACTGATTTTTATGTGAAGGACGCCCCTGTTTTTGCTGGGAAAATCTAAAGGATATGACCGTTACACACACTCCCGAAAGCCTCTCTTCCGTTCTATGATACGAATGCTTATACAATGTTCAGGATAATGCTGAAAGAGCTTTCTGTACTGTAATTTTAATGTGTCAAGCTAAGAAAAGGGATTAATTCAAACTAGTCTTGCCAGATCTATATAGTCTATAGTCTCAAATATACTTTATAATCAAACTGTCATAACAGTGTAATTTTAATTACCTCATCTGTCAACATGATGTCAGTGAATTGCAGAGCGTGTGCAAACATCTCACTGCTGTCATTGTAGTTGTGCATTTATTTTGTAATTGACGGGAAAGCATGCAGCACATATTTACAATTTAATTTAAACGTCTCTCTCTCAGCAGCATAGACAGTGCCTGGATGTTTGTTAACAGTATATCGCTGCAAAGACAAAGAACGGAAAAGAACTTTGCTGTGAGTATATAGGGGCTTTGAATCACGTTCAGTCTCTTGTACGTGTGCACAAGTGTGAGCACAAGCAATAAGTTGCTGGCTGCAGTTCACTTAATGGCCACCGGAGTCACTAATAACAAGTGTTTCTGAATTTTGCATATAGCCCCTTCAACAGCTTCCTTTATTCAGTGTTTGTGTGTTCTTCTATGGGGACACAAATGTGTATAATAACATGGGTATTACAACGTAAACATGGTTTATGACAACACTTCCTGTGTCCTCGTAAACCAAAAAATTACATTAAAAAAAAAAATGTATTCAAAAAAGGCCAAACGTTTTCTGTGATGGGTAGGTTTAGGGGAAGGGTTAAGGTGTAAGGAGATAGAATATACATTTTGTAGAGTGTAAAACCCATTATGCCTAGAGAGAGTTCCCATAAACCGTACATTTAAGTATGTGTGTGTGAGTGAGAGAGAGAGAGAGAGAGAGAGAGAGAGAGAGAGAGAGCGAGCATTTTTAAAGAAGTCCAAGAGTTCTGAGACAGAATAATAGCATGCCATAAAATGGTAATTTTAAAAGCTTTACTTGTTTTGGCTGCAATATAGCAGCTCTTTTAAAACCAGCCTACAGATTCATATTTTGTCTCTCAAAATGACTCAAATCTATTGTGGTTTGCTGTTTTTGTTTGGTCTGAATCATATATTATATATATTGTTGTAATGTCACGAAACTTTGAGATTTTAGAATGAGACGTTTTTGTTGACTCAAGTTGATTGTAACTATAACAAAAAGGTGTTTTTTCTCAGAAATAAAATCATCATCTGGTTCTCTTTGGCAGCAGTTGTTTGGGCCGACATGCATGACTGTCTTTCCAACACTGCTGGCCCAGCCAGCGAATAAAGGCTAAAGTGATGCCAAATTACCCAGCTATTCCTGCCCTTCCTTTACCAGACCAGTGAATCCAGACCTTCTGCAAATCTGGTGCTGTGGCAGCTTACCGACTGATCATCAATCTTCCAAAACCCTGGTGGGCCAATGAAATGAGGGCCACTGGGAATGATCGGTTGTTTCTGAGTCCGCTCGGGTTCGGATGGGCGGCAGATGGGTTTGAGTGTAGAATCAGCCAAGAGATGGACAAGAAATGCTGTAATTACAACAAACAGATTGTTTTTTCATGTAAATGAAAACAAAGTTGTTGACTTACTTCAGGACATGTCCTGAAAATCAAGCCAAAAGTCCAAGCAGTGAAATGTTAATGTAAATTAAATTTTTTAACTTTAACCCATTAAATATTTCCCATAATTCCTGTGAGATTTCACACTTTTATTTCTCGAGAAGGCCCTTGAAATGGCAGCATAAAACATTACACGAAATATAAACCAAGGGAAAAATAATTGGTTGTTCTTTGTAGTGGTGCCTTTTTCGACCTCATGGCATTTAAAAAAAAAAATTTGTTGGGATCAGGAGAAAGAGGAGAATTTTTGATATATGATACAGTACATAATATTGGTAGCAATTTCAGACCATTTTTTAAAAGGAATAGAAGATTTAACTGAACTTCTCTCAAGTGACTCATATGCAGTATTAAATCCATCCATCCATCATCTTCCGCTTATCTGGGGCCGGGTCGCGGGGGCAACAGTCTAAGTAGAGACGCCCAGACTTCCCTCTCCCTAGACTTCTCCAGCTCTTCCGGGGGAATACCGAGGCGTTCCCAGGCCAGCCGGGAGACATAATCCCTCCAGCGTGTCCTAAGTCTTTCCTGGGGTCTCCTTCCGGTGGGACGTGCCCGTGCCTCTGCCGAGAAAGCTCATTTCGGCCACCTGTATCCGGGATCTTGTCCTTTCAGTCATGACCCACAACTCATGACCATAGGTGAGAGTAGGAAAGTAGATCGACTGGTAAAACGAGTGCTTCGCCTTACAGCTCAGCTCCTTTTTCACCACGACAGACCGGTACATCGACCACATTACTGCAGAAGCTGCACCGATCCGTCTGTCAATCTCCCATTCCATCCTTCCCTCACTCGTGAACAAGACCCCAAGATACTTGAACTCCTCCACTTGAGGCAGGAACTCTCCACCAATCTGAAGCGGGCAAGGCACCCTTTTCCGACTGAGAATCATGGCCTCGGACTTGGAGGTGCTGATTCTCATCCCAGCCGCTTCACACTCGGCTGCAAACCGTCCCAGTGCACGCTGAAGGTCCTGGTCTGAAGAGGCCAACACGACAACATCATCCGCAAAAAGCAGAGATGAAATCTCGTGGTCCCCAAACCGAACACTCTCCAGCCCCTGGCTGCGCCTAGAAATTCTGTCCATAAAAATTATGAACAGAACCGGTGACAAAGGGCAGCCCTGCTGGAGTCCAACATGCACCGGGAACAAGTCTGACTTAATGCCGGCAATGTGAACCAAGCTCCTGGTCCGGTCGTACAGGGACCGAACAGCCCTAAGCAGGGGGCCCCGGACCCCATACTCCCAGAGCACCCCCCACAGGATGCCGCGAGGGACACGGTCGAATGCATTTTCCAAATCCACAAAGCACATGTGGATTGGTTGGGCAAACTCCCATGAACCCTCCAGCACCCTGGAGAGGGTATAGAGCTGGTACAGTGTTCCACGACCGGGACAAAAACCACACTGTTCCTGCTGAATCCGAGGTTCCACTATTGGCCGAATTCTCCTCTCCAGTACCCTGGCATAGACTTTGAGAAGTGTGATCCCCCTATAGTTGGAACACACCCTCCGGTCCCCCTTTTTGAAAAGAGGGACCACTACCCCGGTCTGCCAGTCCAAAAGTACTGTCCCCAACCGCCACGCGATGGTACTGAGGCATGTCAGCCAAGACAGCCCCACAACATCCAGAGACTTGAGGTACTCAGGGTGGATCTCATCCACCTCCGGTGCCTTGCCACCGAGGAGCTGTTTAACTACCTCGGTGACTTCAGCTTGGGTGATGGACGAGTCCACCTCCGAGCCCTCGACCTCTGCTTTCTCAATGGAAGACGTGTCGGTGGGATTGAGGAGATCCTCGAAGTATTCCTTCTACCGTCTGACGATATCCCCAGTTGAGGTCAACAGCTGCCCACCTCCACTGTAAACAGTGTTGGTAGGGCACTGCTTCCCCCTCTTGAGGCATCTAACGGTTTGCCTGAATCTCTTCGAGGCCAACCGATAGTCTTTCTCCATGGCCTCACCGAACTCCTCCCAGGCCCGATTTTTTGCCTCCACAACTACCCGGGCTGCAGTCCGCTTGGCCTGCCGGTACCCATCAGCTGCCTCAGGAGTCCCATAAGCCAGCCAGGCCCGATAGGACTCCTTCTTCAGCTTGACGGCATCCCTTACTTCCGGTGTCCACCACCGGGTTCGGGGATTGCCGCCTCGACAGGCACCGGAGACTCCGAGCGGCCGCGTCGACAATGGAGGTGGAGAACATGGTCCACTCGGACTCAATATCTCCAGACTCCCTTGGGATCCCTTCGAAGCTCCGCCGGAGTTGAAGATCTCTCTGACAGGGGTCTCGGCCAAATGTTCCCAACAGACCCTCACAGTACGTTTGGGTCTGCCGAGTCTGTCCAGCTTCCTCCCCCACCATCGGATCCAACTCACCACCAGGTGGTAATTAGTTGACAGCTCCGCCCCTCTCTTCACCCGAGGTCAGATGAGACGAGTTAATCATCGATCTCCGGTCTAGGGTGTCCTGGTGCCACATGCACTGATGGACACCCTTATGCTTGAACATGGTGTTCGTTATGGACAAGCTGTGACTAGCACAGAAATCTAATAACAGAACACCGCTCGGGTTCAGATCATTGGGTTCCTCCCAATCACGCCCCACCAGGTGTCACTGTCACCGCCCACGTGGGCGTTGAAGTCCCCCAGTAGAACGACGGAGTCTCCAGTCGGAGCACTTTCTAGCACCCCTCCCAGAGACCCCAAGAGGGCCGGGTACTCTGCAATGCCGTTTGGCCCGTAGGCACATACGATAGTGAGAGACCTGTCCCCGACCCGAAGGCACAGGGAAGCGACCCTCTCGTTCACCGGGGTGAACTCCAACACATAGCTTGAGCTGGGGGGCTATAAGCAAGCCCACACCAGCCAGCCGCCTCTCACCATGGGCAACTGCAGAGTGGTAGAGAGTCCAGACTTTCTCAAGAAGTGTGGTTCCAGAGCCCAAGCTGTGCATGGAGGTGAGCCCGACTATCTCTAGTCGGTACCTCTCAACCTCCCGCACAAGCTCAGGCTCCTTCCCCGCCAGCGAGGTGACGTTCCACATCCCTAAAGCCAGTTTCCGTGTCCAGAGATCGCCCTCACCCTCGACTGCCACCCGCTCCACTATGCACCGGCCCCTTACGATCCCTCCTGCAGGTGGTGATCCTACGGGAAGGCGGCCCCACGTCGTTCATTCGGGCTGAGCCCGGCCGGGCCCCATGGGGGGAGGCCCGGCCACCAGGCACTCGCATGCGAGCCCCAGCCCCAGGCCTGGCTCCAGGGTGGGGCCCCAGCTGCGCCATGCCGGGCAACGTCTCGGTCCTTGATTTTGTTTTCTTCATAATGGGCTTTTGAACTGCTCTTAGTCTGGCCCGTCACCAAGGACCTGTTTGCCTTGGGAGACCCTACCAGGGGCATATAGCCCCCGACAACATAGCTCCTAGGATCATTCGGGTACTCAAACCCCTCCACCACGATAAGGTGACAGTTCAAGGAGGGGTGCAGTATTAAATGATTATTGATTTACAAGAATGGTTAGAAACTTTATTAAAGTGCAAATTTCCATCTTAAAAGTTTTATTGATGTGTGACAGCGAGTCAAAGCACTATGCTTTTTCTATTGCTTTGTCAGAAACAGAAACTGCTTTGTCAGAAATAGAAATCCACAGCACTAAGAAAGTCTTTGTTTCCAAGATGGAGCAACTGTAACTGAATAATTATTTTCCCCATTACAATTATTTGCATTGATGGCAAACGTTAAAAAATGTTTTCTTTTTTTCTGTGTGCATGACATACAATCAGATGGTGTGACAGAGTTCAAGTGAAATGCAAATAATGCTGTAGTATCCAAAGAATGCAGACAGTGCACACTCAGGTCACTCCATTCTGTCATAATGGACTTATTCAACAGAGCGTTGCTAATGCAGGTGCATATACACATACACACACAAAAACACACACACGTCAGTGACAAGGTGTCGAGAAGAGCTTATTAAATTCTGCATTTCCATAAACAGCCCTGGGGTCCAGAATGGGAGACGCTCTCCAACATGCTTCTGACCTGCGTGTTTGTAATACCTCCCTAAATATCTGTATACATTCATAGTTAGTGATTTAGGGGGAAATTATTCAAACTTCCCCCATTTCCCATACTTTTAGTGTTTGAGGTCAGTATTCCACTGTCCTGAGGATATTTGTTTGTAATAGCACACTTGGCACAGTATTTATATTAAAGGGACAGTTCACCCAAAAATTAAAATTCTGTCATTAATTACTCACTTTCATGTCATTCCAAACCCGTAAGACTTTCGTTCATTTTCGGAACACAAATGAAGATCTTTTTGATGCAATCTGAGATCTTTCTGTCCCTCCATTTTCAGCTACACAACTACCACTTTGAAAAGTTCATAAAGAGGTCGTAAAACTAATCCATATGAATTGAGCGGTTTAGTCTAAATTTTCTGAAGAGACTTGATTGCTTTATAAAAATGAACAGATTGAATTTAGGATTTTATTCATATATAAACGTTGATCAGCAAACATAAACAGTAGCTCAACCTTGAATTTAGGCTTTTATTCACATATAAACATTGATCAGCGAACATGAACAGGAGAGTACAGAAAGCTCTCAGATTTCATCAAAAAGATCTTCATTTGTTCTCCGAAGATGAACGAAAGTCTCATGGGTTTGAAACAACATGAGGGTGAGTAATTAATGACAGAATTTTCATTTTTGAGTGAACATTCCCTTTAATATAAATACTGTGCCAAATGTGGGGTTCTAAATAGAACCGGGTTCTTGACTCAATTTTAAAGAACCCTTTATGCCAAAAAAGTTCTATCTGTCTTAATAATAATAATAATAATAATACTTTCATGTTGAATTTTTTTTTAATTTTTCTTGTGATATGTATGTTTATGAGGTGCTTAATTCATAAAATTTTGTTAAAAATGAATTAAAACTAAATTAAAACTAAATCCATAAAATGGCGGGAGCCCCTAAAAGGTTCTAAATATGAAGCACCTGACAGAACTCTTCAAGGTTCTAACCTTTTCTTCTAATAGTGTAGCATACTTCTGAGAGAAACTAAATGAACGGGGAATTGTAATTCAACCCTCATCTGAATGCAGAGGGACATTTGTCTACTGAAATGACTATGCATCATCTCCCTAACACTTAAGATGCTCTTCACTGCCAATTTCCCCCGTGCTTGAGATGAGTCGAATCTTTGGCTCTCTGACTGCGATGGCAGAAAGAGAGCAGATATTGTAATGCCTGATCAATCTGCGAGCGAGTGTTTCCACGGAGATGCATTAGTCCACTTGCTCGAGCAGAAGATTCCCGAGCATATCTAAATGTGGGAGTCGTGCAGGTTGAATTCAGGAGAGACTGTGTGTCTGCTGAGAGAGACAGATACAATGGAGACGTCACCAGCAAAACTGATGTTCCCTAGAGAAAAATTGCAAGTTATAGGCACTTGTTTGGAGTTAAATCATATGGTTATCAGTTAAATAATTTGTATACTACTTTTTTATTTCCATTTTCTCAAAGAAAAATTTGTGAAGTAATGTACAGGTGTTGGTATGTGCTTTCTAAGCTTTTCAGAGTTGTTAGCGCATTGCTATAGTGATCTAGCGTCCACTTTTTTGCACATTTTATTTGACACAAGATTTTTAAAAATATATTTAAAGTTGAAGTTTATAGGGTTAGGGGTTTGTTCCAGATCCTAACCAAAAAAAACTCACAAAAATGCTTCTTGGGTGCAAGTTTTATTTGGTGTTTAGATATTTTCTATCAAAACAAGTTGTGGCAGCACTTAAAGAAAAAAGGGGGGAAAAAAGGCAATAACTTTTTGTTAAAGGGATAGTTCTCCCAAAAATATCTCATCATTTAGTCACCCTAAAGTTATTCTAAACCTGCATTTCTTTCTTCTGCTGAACTCAAAAGAAGATATTTTAAGGAATGCCTGTAACCAAACAGTTAATGGACCCCATTGACTTCCATAGCATGCATACTATGGAAGTCAATGGGGCCCATCAACTGTTTGGTTACCCATATTCTTCAAAATATCTTCTTTTGTATAAAATATTTTTTGGGTTAACTATCCCTTTAATTTCACAGTTTGCTCCTTGCTTTTGCTAGTTGCTGTCAGGTGGTATTATGTGAAGAGACATTCTCATTCTACAGAGCATTTTATTTGAATGAAAATCTGAATATGAATGCTACAGTATACAGTCACAAATATTTTGGTCAGTTTTCATAAAAAGACAAAAAATGGAAATGTGTACACTCACGTTCAAAGTTTGGGGTCAGTAAGATTTCATGTTTGGTCAAAAAGTAAAAACAGTCATACTGTTTTTTTTTTTTTTTTTTTTTTTTTTTTTAATAACTATTATCTATTTTACTTTTCAGCAGCCATTACATTATTAGTCTTCAGTGTCACATGGTCTTTCAGAAAACACAAACTCAAAAAAGTTACCATTATTAATACTGAAAACAGTTGCTTTTTTATGGAAACCGTGATAAAAGAAACCCCCAGGATTCTTTGATGAATAGAAAATTAAAAAGAAAAGCATATGAGCAATAATAATAATAATAGTGATGCTTGTCTTAACACGCTATCAGCTCAACCCGTCCATTGAGCCTTTTGAATTGAGGTTTTAGTTTATCCATCATGGTAAATACATTATGAATTTCTGAATTATGAATTTCAAGTGTCCTTAAAGGCACAGTATGTAAGTTTCACCGCTAGAGGTCGCTTATTCAAAACAAAGGCGTAGCTTGATGACGCTGTGAATGAGCGTGGACTCTTTAACACCACAGCCGATGGAAAGGAATCCGACGGACTCGGGCAGAAATCATGTTCATGAATGAGTGACTGTATTAAAGTTTTATTAATGTTACGGTGGTATGAAGCAGGATGTGCCGAGAGCCCTTGGAAGCGAAAGCTAATGAGAGAGATCTGCGCGAAACACCAGTCTCTGAGCTTTTATTATGCTTATGCTGCAGTCGCCGCTTCCGTGACTCTGTACATTTGCTTGGTGGTTGCTATGAGAGACTTGTTGCACTTTGCAGTAATCTCGATATTAGAATATCATATTAATAACAGGATGACTAAATGACTGTTGCTAAATGACATGCAATTAATTTTCAAATATATTGTATGGTGGAGAAAGCTCTCTCTGATTATGCTATGTTAGCCACGTGACAAAATAGTGTTGTCTCTGAGGCATGGTAAAAACGCGGTGAATCAAGAAAACAAGCGCTTCAAACAATAAGACTAACCGTGTTGCGCTGCATAACAATGATCAGTTTTCTGTTGATAAATGTATATCCAAACAGTTGCTCGCTTGTCTAATAAAATATATACTATATGAAAGCGTCTTTGGTGTTTCCATGGTTTCTACATAAATCAAGGGTAGCGTGGATGTGACGTCATTGACAGGAGACGCAAGGACACGGGCCGTTACACTGGTTAAAATAGCTGATTTCTCTGGATTTAAACATTGTTGGAAACGTTTGGGATAATGTAAGTGCACAGGTCAACAAAATATATAACATTGTTCTAGTGGTTTTTGGATATTTTCATCTAAAAATCTTACATATTGTGCCTTTAATGGAAAGTTACATTGTGTTCTTAGAGAAAAAAAAACAAGATAGACACCGAGAACTGCCTCCAAACCAGTGTGGACTACAAATCCCAAGGCCAGATTTGACTTTGCACAACTTTCAGTAGAAAGACTAAATCTTGAGCGTGTAAGTATGTATGAGTGTGTTTGTGTGTGTGCTGGTTGATTAACTGGAGGGCCAGAGAGATTAAGTAGGGATGATCAAGAGAAGGTTCAGCATACCTTTACTGAAGTGACCATGACCTTATTCATCTGCGTGCCAGAGCCCAGCAGGACGGCCATGCTGCACCTCTCTGATCTCTGCTGCCTCAATAATGATTCTAATTGTGCCTGTCTCGCAGTTGTCTGTCATGTGTTTTGCCTCATTTATTTTGCTCTCTTTTGTTTTTTTTTTCTCCCTCATGCCTTGAAGTGAAACCCTTTGCATGTAACCATTATAGCAAACCAGACCCGGGTACAATCTCTTTTTATCTCATAGTTACAGTCTCGCTCTCATTCTTTTTTACTTGTCTTTCTGGCTTTTTCATTCTCTCTTCTTAGCTCCTCAGCACATGATTAAGTCCATTAAAAAAATAATATTTACACTACATGTGCAAAGTTTGCAGAACTGTGTAATGACAAATCTTGAACTACATGAGACGTGAGAGAACTACATGAGACGTACAATGAGACGTTATTAAATAAACATAGCTAGAATTAAACATTAACATGCATTCTCAGACATATTTTAATCACTTTCTAAACTTATCTACGGCTATGATTAATCAGCTATTAAAGTAGTTGTCAAGTTCTAATTTTCAAGTGTAGTGTAGTGTATTTTCAAGTTCAAGTGTAGTTTTGACCTCTACATATATACATGCACTGCTCTTGCTCATATTGTTACGACGAGGGCTGTCACTAACGGTCGATTATTTTGACGATTAATCAGAAAATTTTTTGTGGTAATAAAAAAAGTGAACATTAACCATTAAAATTACTTAAAATACATAGGTAGCATATAATAATGAGTCAATAATAATTTGTTCAAAATCAAATAAAGTATCAAAAGTAAGTAATCATATGGTTTTATTGAACAACACTTTAAAAAAGAAATAATGTAATATACATAATATAAACAATCAATTTATGTGCATTACAGATTATTTAAAAAAAATCCTCCAGAGCGCACCAACGGCCTGGTGATTGTTGTTAAACATACAGCATGATCAAATCCTGGTTTAATATTGGCCAAACAACATTTAATTAAAGTATCCACTTTTTTTTTTACGATAGAATTGCTACAGCCACTGTAATTTCTTTAAAAAGTGGATATCAAAACATGCAAACTCAGAGCAAGGGTTTAAACTTTTATTTTAAAATCACGTTTAACAGTTTGCATATATTTAGAAACATAGTGTATTGATGTATTGCTTGCCCAGATGAATGATATAAGCAACCCAAACTCGCTGCATGCAGAGATGGAGTTTGCTAACCGAGCTGCTGAGACGTGCTCCACGCATTTAAATGATAACACTTCGCATGAAACACAAAGTACGTCAGACTTTAGGCGTTCCCAGATGCACGTTATTGGAAACCCAAACAAACAGCACATGCAGAGACTCAGAGACCAGAGTCCATGTGGAGCAGCATTTACTGTGAACAGAGCCTCTCTGAAATGGAAGAAACTTGTAACTTGCACACATGTAATTAATTAAAGTGCCACGTTTCACCCTGAAACCCGCAGTGCATATATTTATTTAAAGGTGCAATAGGTGATCTGGGAAATGCTAACTTTAGCCTGCTAGCATTGAAAGCATACAATCCCACCCTCCTTGCAAATCGCCTCCTCCAAAACACATGAATGCACACAGACCAGAAGCGAGACGACCAGAGACAACATTATTGGATTACACATCATGTGTCATTCACTGGCGAGAAACCTTTACAGTACAGTGAGTACCAGTACTACAATAACGAACAAATGTAAACAACTGTTTGCCTGCCATTCTCGCTCTGTCTGCACAGCGTACGTGAACACGTTGATGACGTCTGCATGAACAGGCTGCGCAGTGGTATGCAAACACACGTTGCCTGACAGGGAACACATGCTATAATTTCATTCGGACATTTTATTGTCCTATGCCTTCCAAAGACCACACATATTTATAAAAATACATTTAGACCGCTTAACATAGTGATTGCTATCAGGATGAGGAGACTTTCAACTAGCATAACAAAAACATTTTCTGTAGAGAATCACCTATTGCACCTTTATTTAATTGAATCGCAGCCTTTGTGATTTCACAATAGCACTATTCTTTATTATGATGTTTAAATGATTTTAATATATCGTGCAGCCTTTGAAAACGGTCGTGGATTCTCATCCGTGGAATGTGGCACCGGTATTTCACTGGTTAATCGACAAATTGCAATTGAGGATTTAAAAAAAAAAAGATTAGCTTGTTATAATAGTGATTTAGAATTAATATATAATATTGTATATTATATAACTGTAACTATATGCCAAATTTAGTTATATTAATATAGCTATATTAATTATATAATAATACGCATCTGAATACCTCTTAAGCAAACTAACCCTGGAACATAACCTGCTCCAGAGCAGGTTATATTCAGAAAGTAAGTTGCTATGGCTACTTGCATACCCTGAAATTTACCTCCGTTTTTGGAACCGAAAGTTGAGGTTATCCGCTTACTCTTAAACATACCCAGGTATGTCACATAACCTGCTTTCTGGAATACCCCCCAGGGGAAAAGATTTTTTTTTAAAATTACAATAAAAATAAATAAATGAAAACATTCCGGTCTGCCCACCATAGTACACACATATATATACATGCTTTGGCAAAGAGTGCACATAAAAAAAAAATTAGGGCACATTTACGATAATAGAAAAAACTAATTTGGATTTGAGTGTTCATGACTTCAGAAAGCCAGGTGAAATTGCCAGTGACAGAGGAGATAGAGCCATCAGTTTCAGCCACACTGTAGAATTCACTTCATTAGGCTGATGGTGAGAGAACTGGAACTACTGCAAATAGACCCAGGGTAAGATGAGACAAGCTGCCAGCATGACAACACTGCCACCTAGAGCCCATATGCATGTATGCAAAGTGAGGTTAAGACTGAGTTTTGATTTTAAGGGGCAGTTGCAGTGCTCTCTCTGGTTGTTTTTGCTCTGTGTGGTAAAGTTGGACAAGATCTTGGGTCTGACATACAATCTAAGCAACGTAGTCGGCACACATGGGCCTCTTTATCAGTATCACATGTGAGAAAAATAAGAAACATTTTTACAGAACAAATGCATATAAGATCATGCAATAAATTCTTTGCCAAACCAATTTTACCCATGACCGAATAATGGTGGTGGTACTGGGGTGCTACGTATGGTGGTCATGTGCTGAGATCACCAAATGGTCCTGACTTTGAGCTCAGCCGCAAAACAAAAACAGAGAAATTTGTCCATATGCTACCCATTCAAAACCCATGGGATAAACAATGACAAGAGAAAGACTGAGTGAAAGGAGGCAATAAAAATATATATAGACACAAAAATAACTGCGCTGGAGTAGCAGATCAAAGGCAAAATGTTTTTTAGGACAGAAGTGTCTCACCTGTGAACCAGATGGTACCAATACCTATGATCAATGAATATCCATGACTTTTTATTTGGCATGGGCTATTAAATTAGAAGATTTAAACAATCTTTTACAGAGATTCATATGCTGAATTTCCATTTGTATGCCAGATATACCGACCCTTAGTTGAAACTAGATCTATGCGAATCAAGTCTTCAGTATGACAAAAATTGCTGGTAACATTTGTCATTTAAAAAATGAAATGAAATAAGATTCTATTCATGATATTCTATTCCATTTTATTCATTTCCATGACTGTGACCATGTCAGTCTTCTCCATTGGCATGTTTTATGAAAGTAACAAAGGTTACTTCAGGTTTTGAAAGTAGACATTTTAAACATGTGTCATGAATATAACTCATCATAGTTGAGTATTTACTCCTTTTTATAGGTAAGTAATTAATTACTTTAGAATAACTTTAAAGGTAAGTTATTCTATTAAATATTAAGTTATTCTATTAAATATTAATAATTGCATGTTCACAGTTCTTTAATGTTGGTAATGGTTTTTATTTTGCTTATTTAAATGTATGTTTTATGATTTAATTATTAACTTTTCATCAACGTGCGTACCCCCTGCAGTTTCCTCACAAACTTCAGTTTGGGAAACCCTTGGTGGATTTGATCATGCAACCATTAAACCATCTATGCACACTTACCAAATTATGTTTTATTAAAGTTCGGGAGGAGCATGTTCAGTTATTCTAACCATTCAGCGTGAGAGGAGGCATATATATAAAGCTGACTTACATCGGTTCCACAGCTTTCCAGTATCCCTCCTCCATCCCTATCCCAGCCAGGGGGGGAGTAGGCTACTCTGCATGGGTTTGATCCAAATTCAGAGTTCGGAGGCATCTCCTCAGACAGCATGCCAAATACGCATATTTCATACCCTATCTGATTATATGTAAGTGCGAACTAGTGAATAAAGGTTCTTTATTGGCATCTAACGAGCCGGTTCTGAGCAAGTGCCACCATCTTGCCGAGCACCGGCTCCAGCTCTGGCACCAGCCCAGGTGGAAAAGCGATATATGGTTACGTGAAGAATCTTTAATATCCATGAAATCTTCTTATTCCACAAAAGGTACTTTATAGTGGAAACAGGTTCTTTAGATTTTTAAAATGTTCCTCACACTAATAAAAAAAAATGGCCATTTTAAGAACTGTTCACTGAAAGGTGCTTTGGGGAACCAAAAATGGTTCTTCTATGACACCCTTTTGGAACCTTTATTTTGAATCAATTGATTTTGCACCATTTATGGCCCTTTAACTGTACTGTGCTCCACTCTCTCCATCAACAAATAAAACAAGAATTGTCAGTTCTGTCCATGTCACAGGCTGTTCAGACCGTAGCCTGTTGCTAGCGGAGTGCTATATCAATCTTTAGTAAACATAGCTTGAGTTCACCATGCCTGTTGTTATCTACATAGGGTGCCTTTGGTTCCATATTTCAGAAATTGTTTGGCCCATGATGATGTTCCATTACCAATGTGGAAGCATCCAATATACTCTTCACTGCATGTAAAGTTTCACCTGTATATGAAGCATTTATTCAGCTTCATAACCAGATATTCTGGATTATATAGGTTCTCAAAGAAAAGTTATGGGTGAAAATAACCCAAAAGAACAAACAAGGTATTCTTCAGTATTCTTCCTCTTTTTTTGTCTTAAAAAATACACTTTCATTAGTCACACTTATTCAATAAATCACACTCATGCCTTTAACACCATCTCACAAGATCTCACTCACTTGAGGACCAGAATGCTAAAAACTGAGGGATTTTAAAGGTGTGTATCACCAAAGACCCCAATTAGCCCAACACACATCTATTAAACCATTAGTGGATTATACAGCTCAGAAGAGAGTAAAAAAGACCATAGTAAAATTTTTCCAGTAAAAATATCTAAACATTCTTAAATCATGAAACATTTACATGAGAAGCAAAATAACATAAACATGTATCAAACTTAAGTGAGTTTAAGCTTAAAACAAGAAAAAGAATCTGCCAATGGTGTAAGAAAAATTAGCTTGTTTTCCCTTTGAGTTTTTCTTGTACCCCATTGGCAGATTTTTTTTTCTTGTTTTAGGGTACATTTTTACGACAACAAATGTACTAAAAACAGAAAAGTTTTTCCTTCGCATTTTTCGTGTACAGACGACAACGTTGTCAATACGACCCTGATTCACACAGATGAACGCTGTAAAACGCTGTATTAATCATGCCAGGCCAGTAGTTGGCGATGTCACTTTGTAAAGAAACATTATGTGCCTATAGACTGAACACGTAACATGTCACCGTTTTCACAAATTCAAGTTTTTGTAGTATATAAAAAAACGATGACAGTATCGTTTTCAAAAACGTTGTGTTTTCAGACCCCCCTGTTATCATGTAAATGAACGTCCAAAACGCATAAAAAGTTTTGTTTTTATTTGAAAACGATGTTGTGTTAACGGACCCTTAGGGCCCTATAATACACCCGGCACAATGCGATGCAAGTTTCAGCCCGACGCAGTTATCATTTTCATGTCCAGCACCACGTTGTTTAAACAGCAAATGCACTTGCGCCCATCTGTTCGCCCAAGGGCGTGCTGGTCTGAAAACGAGGTGTGTTCAGGCGCATTGTTGGCGCGATGCTATTTTGAGGCAACTGAAAACAACTGCGCCATTGACCAACCAATCATACCGGAAGGCCGACCTACTCTCTTGTGATCATCTTTAATCAAACACAGACTCTGTCATATTACAGCTGTATCGAGTCTTTAAAGTAACAGCGGTCTGTTAGCCTCTCACCCCTGACAGGCTAATGTAACAAACTCCAGTGACCACAGCTCATGACAACAAGCACCAGTTTTGTGCTCGGCTGCCCTCCACGGATACATATTACAGCTGCGGCTAAAAGTTCTGTCATGGCCACAATTTTGAAAATAGCAGGAGAATGAGGATGACACGAGAGGGGATGTGCACCCTCTGTCCCCTGTCATTCCGCGTTATTGAGAACTTACCGGAAAAATCACCTGAGGGAATCAAAGTCCGTCTGGCTCCCGTCACAATCCACTTAACACAAGCTGATGGCTCCAACACTGAGGCCTCTTTCTACTTCTTTCTTCCTTTCTGTCCCACTGTATCATTTTTCATTTCTTTTCTTGTCAAATTTTCTTTTTTGACCACTTTTCCATTATTACACTCTTAAAAAATAAGGGTTTTATATATATATTATTTATATATTATCTGATGTCACATGAGAATGTTTTATTTTTAGGTTAAGTGATAAATGCTGATTTGAAGAACCTATAGCCTAATCTAACATCAAGAACTTTACAGCGCAATATAGCAGCTCAATAAACTGTGAAAAATGGCATCTGAGAAGAAAAACATCATAAAAAAAGATGACTTTAATATCTCAACTTTTCTCTTAGACAATGATGAGTTGAAGAATAAATGGAGTATCTTTTGCTTTATTTGTCTCCAGCTTCCCAGATGATTCCGACACTATTGTTAAAAATTTTGGGGTCCATACGATTTTTTTTATGTTTTTGAGAGAAGTCTCTTATGCTGCATTTATTTGATCAAAAATACAATAAAAATAGTAAATATTACTACAATTTAAAATAGCTTTTTTTCTATTTTAAAATATTTTAAAATGAAATTTATTCCTGATGCAAAGCTGAATTTTCAGCATCATCACACACATGATCCTTCAGAAATCATTCTAATATGCTGAATTGCTTCTCAAGAAACATTTCTTATTGTTTTCAATTTTGAAAACAATTTTTTCAGGATTCCTTGACTAGAAAGTTCAAAAGAACAACATTTATTTGAAACAGACATCTTTCGTAACATTATAAATATCTTCACTGTCACTTTTGATCAATTAAAAGGTACACTATGTAACTTTTGGCCCTCTAGCGGTTAAAAAACAAAACTGCATGCATTTTGCAGAACATTGGTTTGGTTGTGCTTCGGCTCTGTGTGACTGTGCGGATGAATATGGTTCTTTCTCATAACTAAAGAGAGAGAGATTATCATACTGTTCATAAAACATTCACTGTTAGTATTAAGAGATATTACCAGTTTAGATGGAAAGGATCTCAAGCTGACTAGCTGAAGACGTTACTGTAGCTTTACCCATTACTAGATACGGTACTTCCTTTGTTACAACAGCCATAATGAAATGAGCCTTCACAATAGATAATGCTTTACAGTGAACTCTGTTAGAAAGCTTCATATGGCAGTTTATTAGTTCAATCAAATACCTTGCTCACCTGTTAAGTGATAAAAACACCATTGCCGAGATGCTTTCACACCATGTTGATTCTCGTAATATTACTAGTGCTGTGTTCGAAATCACCCCATATACCTTCATTCACTATTCCCTGCATTACTGCACTAATATAGTCCACTGGAAGGAGTGAATAAAAACGAGTGAGTGAATTCGGACACTGAGTGCACCAGAAGGGCTGATGCTTTTTCATATTTCATTCAGTGCGCGACTCTCACAGTGCATTATGGGTATTATCTAACCGTTGAGTGTACATCAGGGGCACGTTCAAGCTCAAACCGGTGCGCAACGTTTTGCTACGGTTTCCGGGTTGAACGACATGTTTCCTGGAAACGGTGTGCAATGGGGTTTGAGATACGTTTTCTCTTGTTTGGTTGGTGTGTCAAAAATGTCAGCCCAATCAGCAGCAACATGTATATAAACCACACGGTATTAAAGAGACAGCTCGCACAATGGGTCCAAGTAAAGTCGTTTACAAATGTGTCCGCTGCAGCTCGGTATACGCAACAACTGAAGATATTAGAAGACATGTTTGTCGTAAGAGTTTTAAAGTAAAAATATAGCACAACAACAGTAATCAGCAATAATGATAAGCCTAATACTCACAATAAAAATATTAAGGTCATATAGATCATAACACAGTCTCAGAGGTAAGAAGTGGATTATCCTTCACCTGAAATGTTTGTCTTTTCATCCTGAAATGCGAGGCAAATGTTGGATCACAATAATTAGGAACCACAGTTTCCACAAATCCCTTCACTCGATTGGGATGTTCTCTTTTATTCTGGACGGCAAGGGCAGTGACTGTAACATCGAGCGTATTTTGCAGTATTAAACACGTATTTATACCGATTTCATCAGGCTCTGGAAATTCTTCAAAAAGAACACAAAGAATGGCCTTCTCAGCTGCCATAGTTGCAACTCTTGCATCTTGCTGTATAATGCAAATACAGTAATTAAATGACGCAATATTGATGTGTGCATGCCCAGTGACCGTAGCTGTATCATCTAGTCTTTACCGTGTTCAACGCATGTTCAACGCACCACCGTTTTCGTTTAAAAAACGTTTTGTCGGGGCTGAACGCAGCCCAGTTGTACACTCGTTATTGCGGTGCATTGTGGGTTTGAATAAGTGCACTCAGTAACGTCCACTATGATTTCAGAAACCACTACAAATAGCTGTCACTTCAAATAGTGCCCTATTTAAGGGCATAGGGGGCGATTTCGGACACAACCTAGCTCTGTCGCGCAACTTTGCTCTATTTACAGATATGACAAGACACCCACGGGCGAGTGACGTATGTATGCAATTTCCCGTGAAAACCATCCTGTCAGGTCTTTATAAACACGTATAATAGGCTTACCATAGTGAATCAGGGTAAGACAAAAACACATTTTGGAAGAAGAACGGAGTGATGATGCATTGACACATTATTTAAATTTTGTTAATTTTAAACAAAAAACTATGTTACATAATATACCTTTAATGCATCCTTGCTAAATAAAAGTATAATTTCTTGCAAAAAAAAAAAAAAAGTACAGTAGTGTATTTGTCAGTGGTTCCATAGTTTGCAATCAAGTGTTAGAAATTTCAATATTAGCTCAAACATTTCTCAATAAATTCCTAGCAATGTTATCCACATTCATTTTATAGCTCTAAGATCTGAGGAAAAGTTGATAGAACCACCATTAGTTCTCCTGTAAGAATATTGAAGAATCTTTAGGAGTGACAAGCACTATTGTCAAGAATGCGATTAGTACTGTATCTGAGATCTACAGACGCCGGTCTGGATTCAGCAGGCTGCCACTGAGGGCAATGCCAGCAGGACTGTGCTGTAAATATGATTCAATTCTCTGGGGATTATTAATTAACATGACACTCAGAGCAGAGTGTGAGTGTGTGTGGTGTTTGAGAGCAGATGTTTGCTAGAGGGCATCTTTCATTTCATATCTACACATGAAACGCTGCTGAGAGAGAGACAGAAAAGTGCCATGTTCAGGAAATATTGTCCTATTTATCATGTTTATTTTGCATTTATTTTTTTATTCATGTTCAAATGATTTACAGTTAATGAATTTAACTGCCCTTATTAAGGGATAAATTAAAACAAAATAGACAGTATAAAGATTTGTATTGTATCAAGGCATCATTTCAAATATGCACCTAATTGTGTTGGACTCGAGAGAAAATGCAAAGAGGAAAATAATAAGCACTTATTGTTGTCTTTTAATCAATTCGATAAAATCAATTAAATTAACCATATATTTCGGACGAACACAATGATTTTATGTGCTCATGATTAGAAACTAATTTTACCTTGCCTAAATTTTACATTGTTTTGTGGAACAGGACAGGAAGAGATGATTATTAATTATCATTTCTTTGCTATCCCAATAAATTGTAGATTCATTAAAAAGAGCCATTATAAAGCAGAATGTAATAGGAACTTTGTTCAAGGTGACCCTAGGAATGATTTGACATTTTAATGAAATAATGTTTTTTAATAAAATGTTTAATGATGGTGGTATGTCAACCTTCCATATTGTCTTAATTAAAGCACTGAGTTTACTAATAAGGGAAAGTTTCATGAAATACCTCATTTACTAAATAGCAAAATAACTAGAATTTACTGAAACCACCTAGCAACACACTAACAACCACTCAGAATACCTTAGTAACCCCCTAGCAACGTCCTGACCACCACCGTAGCACCGTGACAGTAAGTTCACTCACATTGTCAGAAAACAAAAAACAATTAAATTATAGTGCGTGATATTTAATGTAATGCATTATTCTGTGAATCCAACACCTTTAAAACTCTTCCACAGCACTGAATAACGTGTAATACCTGGAGAAGACAGCGTTTCCGTAATTTTCCATACTGATGAGCAGAAGGGGTTCAGTTTTGCTTTAGTGTCTGGGGCCGGATTAAAGTCTGGAGATGAGTGCATAACTCTATGAGGTATTCATACAGTCTCTACAGGAAGGTCAAGAATAATTGGATTATCTTTAAACACCTGATGCCTGAATAGATGTAATGATGTCAGTGGAAGTAATGCTATGGAATCCAGATTTTATTCCTTATTTGGACATATTACAAACTTTTCATGAACCCTTTTTTGCTAGTCTATGGAATGTAACGTATTCCTTAAACAAAAACTATTTTCTCTTGTCCTTCCTCTCCACATATACAAAGAGATAGAAACAGACACACACATGCAGACAGGGGCCCTTCTGCCTTTTTCACAAGCCATTAGCTCCTGGAGCTACATCAGAAGGCTGGAGGAGACGAGCAAACATTTCAGCAAGACACAGATGTCATGATCAAAAGTCAGAGAAGTTGCTCTGAGCTACAGGGAGGATCTGTGTGTCAGATGTGTGTGTCAGATACAGAGACAGAAAAATAGCCACGTTCCGCATAGACCTCACAGTCAAAATATCCTCATGCACTGGGGAAAAAAAAGAAAAGATTTTCTTACTCTGTATTTTTGTCTTGTTTTCCAGTACAAATATCTAAAAATTCTTAAATCAAGATACATTTACTTGAGAAGCAAAGGGTATATTTTTCTGTTGATATGAAAAATTGTGTACATTTAGCAATATAGCAGGTGAATTAGCCTATGTATATGGTAAATGCACTGCATATAGCGCTTTCAACAGACCCATGGCCACCAAAGTGCTTTACATACTGCCACACATTCACCCATTCATTCACCGACGGCGGTGTCAGCCATGCAAGGCGCCATCCAGCTCGTCGGGAGCAGCTGGGGTTAGGTGTCTTGCTCATGGACACCTTGACACTTGGTCAGGTGGAACCAGGGATAGAACCACCAACCTTCCGCTTTGTAGACAACCCACATGAACCACTGAGGCACTGCCACCCTATATGCTGATTTTTAGAAGGCAGACTGAGGTGGTGAACGGGAACATGGTTTGTGTAACATTAGCAACACATTATTAGCTGTTGATAATGTAGTCAAGCAAAAGGCTCATATTAATTACTGTTATTTGTCCGATGTTGTAAAGAGCGATACTATTGTGCAGAGCTTACTGCAGTAAAGTTGGTCGAGTGGAGCTCTGAGCTGGTGTGAGTGAGTGGAGGCGGGGCTAATTTGCATATTCATAGATCCGTGTATACTAAATGAAACAAGGGTATAGAGTTACATTCAAGCTATTTTAAGGCTATTTTTACAACAAAACAAAAAAAATCACAGGAAAAACATTTAAATATATCATTTTGGTGATCTAAGATGAGTTTTAAGGGATAAAATTATTGACTACAGGGCAACTTGCAAACATACCTGTACTAGTTATTCACTATATTGCCAAAAGTATTGGGACACCCCTCCAAATCATTGAATTCAGGTGTTCCAATCACTTCCATGCCCACAGGTGTATAAAATCAAACACCTAGGACTGCAGACTGCTTCTACAAACATTTGTAAAAGAATGGGTCGCTCTCAGGAGCTCAGAGAATTCAAGTGTGGTACCGTGATAGGTGAAATTTCCTTACTTCTAAATATTCCACGGTCAACTGTTAGTGGTATTATAACAAAGTAGAAGCAATTGGGAACAACAGCAACTCAGCCACGAAGTGGTAGGCCACGTAAAAATCACAGAATGGTGTCAGCACATGCTGAGGCTCACAGCGCGCAGAAGTTGCCGACTTTCTGCACAGTCAATAGCTACAGACCTCCAAACTTCGTGTGGCCTTCAGATTAGCTCAGGAACAGTGTGTAGAGAGCTTCAATGGGTTTCCATGGCCGAGCAGCTGCATCCAATCCTTACATCACCAAGTGCAATGCAAAGCGTCGGATGCAGTGGTGTAAAGCACGCCGCCACTGGACGCTAAAGCAGTGGAGACGTGTTCTCTGGAGAGATCAATCATGCTTCTCTGTCTGGCAATCCGAAGGACGAGTCTGGGTTTGGTGGTTGCCAGGAGAATGGTACTTGCCTGACTGCATTGTGCCAAGTGTAAAGTTTGGTGGAGGGAGGATTATGGTGTGGTTGTTTTTCAGGGGTTGGGCTTGGCCCCTTAGTTCCAGTTAAAGGAACTCTTAATGTTTCAGCATACCAAGACATTTTGGACAATTTCATGCTCCCAACTTTTGGGAACAATTTGGGGATGGCCCCTTCCTGTTCCAACATGACTGCGCACCAGTGCAAAAAGCAAAGTCCATAAAGACATGGATGAGCGAGTTTGATGTGGAGGAACTTGACTGGCCTGCACAGAGTCCTGACCTCAACCTGACAGAACACCTTTGGGATGAATTAGAGCGGAGACTGTGAGCCAGGCCTTCTCGTCCAACATCAGTGCCTGACCTCACAAATGCGCTTCAAGAAGAATGGTCAAAAATTCCCATAAACACACTCCTACACCTTGTGGGTGGAAAGCCTTCCCAGAAGAGTTGAAGCTGTTATAGCTGCAAAGGGTGGGCCAACTCCACATTAAACCATACAGATTAAGAATGGGATGTCATTAAAGTTCATGTGCATGTAAAGGCAGATGTCCCAAAACCTTTGGCAATATAGTGTGTATATCATTTAAAACTGCTACGGCAGTGGGAAAGATGTATGGGCATTCATTTGCATTATTTTAACATTATGTAGACATGATTCCACCCTGCAAAAGCTTATTTCCGAGAGATGACATTATATTATAAATTATATTATACTATTATATTCATGCGGGTTCACTCATTTAATAGTATTCATACAATAGGGTTGCACAAATGAAAGTGAAAGTGACGTAGGCTAGTTGAGTGTGACGAGGTGAGGGTCTCCACAAAATCGTGGTCACAGAAGATGCATTTGAAACACGTGATAATACCAGATAATGCGGTTATGCGTCTTGGCTGACCACTTGTGAAAACAAGTGTCTTAATGCTGTATTCCAGACGAGGTTGGACGTGGGAATATCCCAAATTAAATGTCCCACTTCAAACCTCAGTGAGTTCCAGGCTATCAGAGGTCACGTTCACATTGACCACATGATGTCACCACCACACAACGAGAGCATATCGTGTTTTTGTGTCAACTATGGCAAAAACAGAATAAAAACAATATAAAATCGCTTTGAAAACAGCAGACGAAAAACAAAAAAGAAGGCATATTACATACAACTTATTGTACAACTTGATGTCTATTGTTAAAGTTTGTTTTTACGTTTATGCTCATTGGAAGCAGGAAGTGACGTCAAATGACGCATCTCGCTGAGGTCGGGGTTGATTGATGTACCTCGAGTTCACACGCAGAATGTCTGACTTTGAGTGGCGTTCCGGACGTTATTTCCTAGGAGGTGGGAAAAATCCAAATTCCGATCTGTCTGGAATGCAGCATAATACCAGGTGGAAACAGGGTGAACGTGATTTCACCAAGTACAACATCTTTGTTGATCCTGGAATAACATTCCAATCAACCAATCAGATTTGAGGGACAAGTTTACAGTTTATGCCAAGTTTAGGCTTACATGCAGAGTTAGGTGCTTCTACATCAGTGTTATTTTCTCTCTCACTTGCTCAATTTCCGGAATATTGTATATAATTTGCGGGCGTCAGGGAGCCACTATTAATATGCGTGACACTTCCGGACCTTCCGGGAGAGGTGGGATGTCTGCGTTTATATGGTAATACACAAATGTGGAGACATTCAACCATTCAAAAAGTGGTTGTGACCTAAATATGCATTTCATTTACAATAATAAATGCTAAAATTCAGCATTAGTAACACACACAGCGGTAGTAGCACACACTCAAGCTCTGAGGATCTCCCTTTGACTCATTTTGAGTCAGAATTGTGAATTCTGTGAATTATTAACTGGAGACTCACTCTGACCAGATAATTTAAATAATTGAAACCGATTTAACAGGTCAATTGAAAAGAATCAGCTCATCTCGGAGCAGGTGACGATTGTCAATTTAACGAGGAATATTTTGTTACTGCCCACTACTGGTTAGGACTCACTATGTAGGCAGTAGATACTTTCTTGCAAAATCTTTTGTATGTATGTTAAAATCATAAATGTTTAAAGCTGTGGCCTAGCGGTTAGTATATGTGCACACACGCTAAGGGAAAAGTGGGTTTGAATTTGTACTGTGAAGTGGATTGAAAAACGTATAATGCCCTGATTCTGTACTTTTAGTCATTGTTTACTGTTATCTCTCTACTTTCATTATCAATAAAATGACAATAGCTAAAAGATAAAAAAATAAAAAAATGTCAATGTCACGACGAAATGTATGTCCATTTATGTCTGGATGATATTCATCATCACTGGAGGGGTGAACAGAATCAGCTGCTGCTAATTCCCTGTTTATTCCCACATAAAATCTGTATCACGCGCACACAAATAGACCAGATGGTTCATTTGTAGCTTCCAGATTTTGCAAAATGGGCACAGAGCCAACTGGGTCATGCATGCACACACAGGAAGGAAAAAAATGACACTATTTCTTCATTAAGACACACGCACACACTCCATCCTTGCATTTCCCACTGCTGTCATAAGATATCTGCTATCTGTCATGCACTATGAGGTGTTGAATGCCCCTAAAATTAATTTGCCCCCTGCTGAGCCTCTTGATTGTAGGAACGCTGAGGTCAAAATCATATTCAGTTTCATTTTGTTGATAGGAAGAGGGTGTAAGCTGTCATGGAATAGAAAGACACTCTGCCCTTAGAGAACATTCAAAATCAAGTGTGTCTTCATAATTGATTTCTCAGGACATGTGCAGATAGAAATGGAAACCGTTGGGTAAGGGGCAAGTTCCTCCTTTTATCCTCCTAACTCTTTTAACTCTGGTGTGAAGAGGCGATGTGATGCTATGCTAGAAGTTTTTGTGAACATCCAGCTAAATTGGCTTGCTCAGCTGACTTTTAAAGGACAATTATTATTCAGTAATATTATAAATTCAACTGCACTGACACGTGTTGAGGGTAACACATTACAAGTAACGTCAATTACGTAATCAGATTACTTTTTTTCAAGTAACTAGTAAAGTAATGCATTACTTTTATATTTACAACAAAATATCTGAGTTACTTTTTCACACAAGTAACGCAAGTTACTTTATTTTCCCTTTTATTGACTGACAACTCTTCTGTCCCCATGTTGAGTGAAATCAGGAGTAAGTGCAGAGGCGTTGTGTGCGCTGTTTAAACATGATGGTTATTGTAGTTCCAGACGAAATTCCCGGTTGTGTGGATTCCGATTGAAATGACTGGATTTCGATTTGGATGATAAATGTGAATAAAGTCTGATCCTTTAGAAAAGCAATAGCACACCTCTCCTAAACAAATTGCATGATTTGAGGTATAATTCATGCCCTTAAAGGTAGGGTAGGTAATTTCGGAGAGGGTAGCACTGAAAGCATTGAAAACCCACCATCCCTTCAGAGCGTCTCCAAAGCCACACCTCCTCCAAAACACATGAACGCGCACAGCAAGGAGCAACAAAACCGTCACAAGAGACGGCGTTAAACTACCTCATGTCTCAAAGCACAACATTACAATAATAATGAAAATAACTTGAAGAGCACTGACCTGTACCACCTGACTGCTGCAGATTCATTTCATAGTGTTGCCATTGAAACGCATTCATTTGAGTCGCGAACCGCTCCGAGTATAACGTCACGGGTTTCCATCTCTTCCAAATTACGATAGTCATAGCGTGAACGCAGCATAAGCTTGTTATTTTGGTTCAGGAGGAGCTGTAAAAGGCGGCTGCTGTTTCAGTTGCGGTGCTCGGTGACTTACGTCTGTCTAACTCTGCATAGCATGAAACGCACATGATTTCGTGTGATGTCTGCTCGAGCATGTATGAAAATACATACCTCGAATGCAATGATTGGACAAATATTTTATGGTCCTATGCCTTCCACTGACAACATATAAATACATTTAGACCACTTAACTTAGAGATTGCTATCAGGATGTGAAGAGACTTTCAACCAGCATAACAAAAAATGTTTCTGGAACAAATCGCCTACCTTTAACACAAACTGAATCCCATTTAACCTAGACAGAATCTGAGCCCTGGTTTGAAATATAATAATCATTTTGATGGAACAGCCCTTCATATTCATGGTAAATCCACTGAAGTCTCACTCTGTGCCGAGTCCAGTGGATGTCACCCTCATAAATGTCCTCGCGACACTGACTTTAAGAGAAGTGACCTGCTCTCACAGCGAGTGGTGCCTGAACTGCTGGACCAGAAGAATCAGCAGTGAAAGTATTGGGCAACTTTAGCGTCCATCCTGCTGGGCCCTGCCATTTCGCCCACGGGGCCAGAGCCCCAACCGGTCAGGGGCGCTTTATGTGGCTGCACTCATGGGGCTGTGGACAGGGAGTCATAGCAGGCACAACAAACAAAAGCAGAGGAAGGATTTCATGGGTTGTGAAGATGTCAGATTGGTGCCAGAGGTCTGTGGACTATAATAAACACTGCCACTAGAAATAGATTCATTCCCACATTGTAAGGTCTACATTCTTTATTTTTCTGCATAAATATCATATATATATATATATATATATATATAGACACACTCCGTAAAAATAGAGCACAATGTACTGTAATAATTTAACAGAATTTTCTGTATTTTTTTTTTCAGGTGTTTTACCTGTATTTTGAATTTTGCACTTCATTGTGTTCTATGTTAGGGTTAACGGAATTGTCCATAAAATTACTGGATAATGTCCAGGTAATAAGCTGCCAGTACTTTTTTTTTCATTTTTTACAGTGTATATATATATATATATACATACATACATACAGGCACATATATACTTATTTATAAATTTTTGTAATGTTAGATTTGACAGCACTAATATATACTGTCCAAAAGTCCAACCTTTGAGTAACAATAAAAGTGTTCCATAAGGTATAAAAAATTTTTTTTTTTAAATATAGGCCTACCACTTATGTCTCTATATGTACATTTGTATCAAACTTTCATCACTTTAGGTTAAGATGTTCCTCATTAAAAAATAAAAATAAAAAGCCAGCACTAACTTGAGTAACTCTGGCTTCACTCCAGGTAAATTATATTCTGGGCATTACAAATATTCTGAGCCTATTAAAATGTTTTTCTCATCAAAGAACGACAGGATTTATTTAAACAGCATGCACCTAGATTCCCTCTAATTATAAATTAACTGTCTGAAGTCTAGGTGTGTGCACTGAGGGGAACATTAAAATGTATAATAATTGAATCAAGGCATGAGAGCAGAAATATTAATGTGGGACAATCTCTCTGAATCTATTTTATTTATTTTAGTAAAGTTAAGCATAGAAAAAGGTGGCTCGGATTAATGTTATGATGTTATTAAGAGACTAAAATATATATATATATAATTTATTTATTTTTTTTTTAATTAATTTATAATTTACACAGGCTGTTGGTCATTCCCACGTTACTCACAGTGAACAGTCCTCTAGCGCCGCCTACTGACCGAAACTGTCAGAGCAGCGTCACTTCGCTGGTCAAGTCTCAAGAAATGACGAAAGAGCAATTTCAAGCGGTTAAAAGAGAGAAGAGAAGAGAAATTTACTGTTCGTTGAGTCTTCAACCTTGGTCTTGATTCTGAGAGGGGGGAAATCGCTCTCCTTGGCACGTTCATGAGAGAAGTAGTAACATCCGGTTTGTGAAGGAATCGCTCTTGTGAGTCGGATCTTTTTAATGAATCGTACATGGCTGTCCAATAATATGATAGTAAAAACATTAAAAATAACATTATTATTTTAAAACTTAGAGCATTGGAGTCTCGCAAAGCAAGTGAAGTCCATTTCAAAAGGACTAAAAACTCTGCCATTTACAAAATAAATAAAACTTTTCTCTCTTACCTATTATTTTAAAGGACTGTATTAGAACCCAGTACATTCCCAGCAATATTTTTGTCAGTATAGGCCTGAGAATCATTTCATATCAAGTTAAATTCCACATTCAGTCCCTCTCTCCGATTCATTCCTGCTGTTTTGAGAGGAAAACATGGTTCATCGTGACCCATCTGTGACACTTGTCATGTATGGTTTGACTCCCCCTGCGTCTCTGATCCTGAATGAAAGGAGATAAAGAAGGGGGAATATCTGCTCAGTCAGAAAATGTGTTGTGATAATAACGCAGATCTAGTATCTTCTCTCTCTCTGATGTGTCCTGAAGACACCTAACATCTCTTGCAAGGATTTGTTGACCTTGAATTCATGCAGTATGTGTCTATGGTCTATTTGAAACTCTATTTGAATATTGAATACAAAAATTGCATTTAATATTACAAGGAATAGTTCACATAGAAATTAAATCAGTCATTATTTACTCCCCCTCAACAAAGTTGTTCTATCTAAATGTATCTAGTATTCTGGCCATATTTTTCAATGCAATGAATGTGAATGAGGATTGATCCCAGCTAACAGGGAACATTCCCATAACTTTCACTAACGTTCTTTAATTTATGTACAGTAAATGTTATGTACAAAATGTTCTTAGAATAATGTTTATGGAACATCCTTATGATGTAATTTGTACTTGAAAACGTTGTAAGAACAACTTTCATGGAATGTCCTAACAATGTTATTTTTTACTTAACCATTCTCATAACATTCTGAGAACATATTTTGTTAGCTGGGATCAAGCTCCAAAATTAAACAAAGCATCATCAGAAAACTATTTAAAACTAAATCTACTTGAGTACTCGATTAGTTGAAACAGACCTTTTAATGAATAATTTATTTAATTCACAAAAATGGTCTAAATGATTTATGATTTGGACTGATCCAGTTCTCATAAGTGAATACAAGATACTTTTAGTTTGTTTCTTATTCTTATTTTAGCTATTTTATGATTTCAGAAGACTTGAAATATGGTGCATGAATCATAAGGATTGCGTATATAATATTATGTATTATGTATGTAATAGTTTTTATGATGCTTTCGAATTTTTTTCTTTGGTCCCCCATTTTTACAATTGAAAAAAAGCTGCTAGTACATTTATTGACATTTTTCCTTTGTTTTCAACAGTCAAGACAGGTTTTGAGCAACATAAACATGAACAAATGGTGCTTTTTAATGGAAGTATTTTGGTAGAAATTATGGTTAATATTTCCTACATTTGTTTAGTGTTGCAGTACCAGATTAGATTTGGTACTGTACCTCTGGGACCTCTGGGAAACACTGGTGTGTCTGACCGGCAGGTTAGCATGGCAAATGCGATTAACGTTAATATCTCTGACTGATTACCCTCTCTGTGAACTGCGCAGGCATTAGCCGCACTAACTCAGACTGTCCCTGTGCAATCAACAGCCAGCGTGAATGAAAGATCAGTCATTAGCATTAGCAGTCCGGGTGTGAACCGTGATTATGGGAGTTCTCTCAGCCCATTGAGTGGCCTACTCTAGTGTAGTCGACTGTGTGAGATCAGGGAAAGACTCCTCACTGGTGCATATGCCTGCGTTTAACGCTCCAACCTGCTTCCACATGGTGAGTTTACACGTCCCCTGCAGTGAAGGTGCCATGTCTATGTGGATATTGAATGTGTGTGTTTGATGATTGTGCATTGGGGGTTAATATCAGTAATCAGTGTAGTGCAAACAGTCGGGGTATAACTAGGCCTGACGTGTGGAACTGTGTTTGATATAGTCTAGCGATGTATTACAGACAGGTTCTGTGGATGTATTTGCTGATGTTTGGGGAAACTGTGATTCAAAACGTGCAACACCAGCCATCAGGTAAAAAACTTTATGCTAGTTTATTTTTTTAATAGTATAAAAATTTTATAATTAAAATTATATTTAAAAATGTTATTGCATTTTTTGCATGGATGCATTTCATGCCACCTGTTTGAGTTTAAAAGGATGAAAATTTTTACTTTACTCGCATTCATGTTGTTCCAAATCTGTATGACTTTCTTTCTTCTGTGGAACATAAAAGAAGATATTCCGAAACTAAATGGGGTCCAAACAACATTGGAACCTACTGACTTTCATTTCATGGACACACACACACACACACACAAAAACTTCTTTGGAAGAGAGAAAGTTCATGACTGAATTTTCAGTTATTGAGTGTTCACTCAATATCCCTTTAAATATAGTACACTGTAAAAAGTGATCAGTTGACTTAACTTACATTTTTTTTGAGGAAACCCATTTTATTAAGTAAATAAGTAAAAATTATTACGTAAATAAACTTCATGCGTAATTGAAAAATTAAGTTATGTGAACTTGACAATTCCACATCGTTTATTTACTTAATAATATTAAGGCAATTTTTTTGAAGTTAAGTCAACTGATCACTTTTTACAGTGTATTTGCTGGGAAACAATACATAATTAAAGCATAATACATCTGTATGAATTGCAAATTGAGATGTTAAATGTTAAAGTGCAATGTTTTGTGTTGAGTTCATAACCTTTGACCCTGCAAGAGAACTCAAAAAATTAGATTATAAATTCAATAAAGATGTAATTTTCCCTTTAGCCAATCCTTGAATATACTTGAATTTTTACGTCACTGTAAATTATTTAAAATAGCTAAATCTGCAACCACTTTGACTTCAGTACTGTTGTCCTGTAAGCCTTTTTTTTTAATAAGTTGGTATTTATAGACCAATTTAAAAATATCTCTTTAACGCAATCTGAGATCTTGCTTTTTTTGTCTTTTTAAAATAGGTTTATTTTTATGATTAAATATTAAAAGGATTGTTTACCCAAAAGCAAAAAAACATAATGAAAGTCAATTATGAAAACTCTTGCCAACATTCCTCAAAATATCTTCTTTTGTGTTCCTCAGAAGAAAGAAAGTCATACAGATTTGGAACGACGTGAAGGTGTGTAAATGATGACCCTTTAAGACCCTAGCTTTAAGACTTCTTTTAAATGGTTCTTTGTCATCCTTAAACTTTATTTTTTGACTCTGATGAACTCAAGTGCATGCAATACTTTCCATCTGCACACAATGGCGTTTCTTATAAAAGGCCCACTGGACACATTTGATTGCCCTTAGTGGACAAACTCCAGATACCACAGAGTTTGGATTACAGATTTTACAAAACCATGCACTGCTATATTCATGCTGGATAAATTCTCATGCTCCTCTATCTGATGTTCACAGTAATTTGGACATGTAATGGCTGCTCCTTCACTTCTCGCATGGGAAAATCATATCGGTGGCCATTCCAGCACAGTGTTCATCATTTGCACATAACTGCATCCTCATTACTGCCTACAACACCGGAGAGTTGTGCCATACGGAAAGCTGGAGAAATATTCACACTTTGGTCGACTTAATTTCCACCCACTGGATTTAGCTTTCAGCATCCATGACAGGAAATAATTTGAACCCCGGCTCGTCCATTTATGTTAAGTTATTATCGAATCATTTTGCCATGTGATTTTCCTAATGTGACACAAATTATATTGCATGGGATATAATTGGCAGTTAGTTCTGCCAAGGCCCCGGTGCAGAAGGCGATCTTCAAATTGAGTTGCTTACAGTTTACGGAGCATTCGCACAAGCCAAGTGTGAAATCCATAAACACTCCGCCTTGGAGACTATACAACACACACACTGGGTGCGATATGAGCTGTGCTTGTGTTCAGTCTTCTCGAGTGTGTTAAATGCTCTTCCTGGCCAGTGCACGGCCTGAGGGTCCAGTAATCAAATCTGAGACTGTAACCCAGCGGTGGATTATTCGTCTTGTTTGTGTTGAGTGATATTGCGGAGTAAATTTGCATAATATGACGTGCTCGTTGGTTTTGAGGGGCTGAGTGTATGCTTCTTTATGGTTGTGCATTATGGTTTCGAACAAGGCTTTATATTTGTCAGGAGTAACAGAATATAATGAGATATGTGTGCATGGGGTAAGAAGAAAAACAGGATGTCAAAATGTTTTTGTATTCAACATCCTGCCTGTTAGTGTTTAATGTTTGTGAATATATTAAGATGTCAAATAGGAAGCCACAGCTGATCCTCTGAAACACACAATGAAAGTGTGACATCTCACTTTCCGAACAGGATTTGATTCATTTGATTGTTTGGTGACTTTATCCATTATGAACTTCACATTATCGAAGTCCCTTTAATGCCTGCTACAGACTGAGCGATTTCGGGAATCATATAAGATCATTACAAATCACATTGTACGACATGGATCTAATAAACTTGGGTGCAACATGTATGTAGACTGTACAATGACACCAATTGAATCATAGGCTACAATGCAAGTTAATATAGAAGAATAAAACGTCATCAGCATGCGCTAGTGGTAAACAAATACAGCAAGATGAATCGTACTTTGGCAATTGTAGTTTTATGTGCACTGAAAAAAAGAGGAGGGGAATATGGGCATGATCATGGATAGGGAAAAGAGGCCAACTTGGCATGCCAATTTTGTAAATGGAGCTTGAAGTTTAAGTTTCAGCGCCATGTCACGTTGATCAATACGCCATTTCATGTTGCATTTTTATTGGCTAGTCAGTAGAACAATACGCCATTTCATGTTGCATTTTTATTGGCTAGTCAGTAGAAGTAGGTCGTGGCAGCAAACACACTGTGAGATGATCGTGCTAAATTTCTGCTGTCAGAAAATTATCACAGGCTATCTTTGGTCGCAAGACCGTGACAACGGCCATCTTTGAACCTCTCTCACTGTACGATATAGGATCAGCGTTTAAGAGCCACGATTGGTCATCTTTTGTTTAGGAGAGCCAAAATTCATACAATGTGTACCGGGCATAAGGCAAGGCAAGGCAAGGCAAGGCAAGGCAAGGCAAGGCAAGGCAAGTCATTTCATTCGGCGGCCGTCTTTGAATTTCAGTCATGCAGCTCTTATCTTCGTACAGCTCTTATCTCTTTAAATTGGAAAAACATAAAATTCTCCAAATTCGTTCACCAAGGTTATGATTAAATTTCATATCTGAAATCACCAATGAAATCTGACAACAACCATCTCATAAATTATGTTTCTTATGCTCAAATAGTGTTTAAAAGCTTTTTAAAAATCTTTTTTAGGCTAGATCCACCAATGCACATGTGCAGTCCTCATAAAAGAGTAGGCAAAAAGTACCCAGATGATCTACTTCTTACGGCAAGATTCTGAAGTGCATACAGACACTTTACTATCCCATGAGGCCACGGGAGAGGATTTGTGAATGGCAGTGAAGCGATGTAAGACGCTGGTAGGTCAGTTGTAGTATGTAGTACGTCCAGATTACATTCCTACTACATACATTCATACTATACAGAACATACTTTTTTAGTGGTCGTGAAGTAATTACTTATATAAAATAAGTACCTACTCAAGAGAGTGTGCGATTTCATACGCAGCCAATGACTGTTTTTATAGCAACCGGAATTTCTAACGGCAACTGCAGTGACGCGATGTTTTTATCAATCAACGACTGGGTCTTTTATTTAGAAGGCGGGACTTGTTCCGCTATATTGGGCGTTGCACTTTCTCCTATTCAAAAGTAATATGAGTGCACTGTCTTTGTATATCTAAAATGTGACAAAATTAAACACTTTTTCAAATAATTTCAAATAAGACTCCCTCCTCTTCACACATTCAGTTGTCCTGGAAATGCTGAAGAAAAGAGCAGCTGTGCATGTGTATGTGAGTCTTATGATATGACCGAGAGGCCAAACACACCCTAGGCTCTCGCTCTGGGGTTAGTCGTTGACAGGAGAGAGTTATTGCTCAATGACATTAGATGTTTTCCTTCAGTTTCATGTTGGATTGATTTCTCAGATTTTTCTGAAATACCTCCAGAGCCCCTGAGCACTGTGACTGCCATTACTGAAACAGTGACAAGGACAGAAAGATGGCTGAGGAAGATGACAGAATGGAGGGGAATATAAGGTAACAGAGATATACAGTGGGGAGAACAAATATTTGATACACTGCCGATTTTGCAGGTTTGCCCACTTACAAAGCATGTAGAAGTCTGTAATTTTTATCATAGGTACTGTGAGTGACAGAATCTAAAAATCCAGAAAATCACGTATGATTTTTAAGTAATTAATTTGCATTTTATTGCATGACATAAGTATTTGATACATCAGAAAAGCAGAACTTAATATTTGGTACAGAAACCTTTGCACACACTGCAGCAGGGATTTTGGCCCACTCCTCCTTACAGACCTTCTCCAGATCCTTCAGGTTTCGGGGCTGTCGCTGGGCAATACGGACTTTCAGCTCCCTCCAAAGATTTTCTATTGGGTTCAGGTCTGGAGACTGGCTAGGCCACTCCAGGACCTTGAGATGCTTCTTACGGAGCCACTCCTTAGTTGCCCTGGCTGTGTGTTTCAGGTCGTTGTCATGCTGGAAGACCCAGCCACGACCCATCTTCAATGCTCTTACTGAGGGAAGGAGGTTGTTGGCCAAGATCTCGAGATACATGGCCCCATCCATCCTCCCCTCAATACGGTGCAGTCGTCCTGTCCCCTTTGCAGAAAAGCATCCCCAAAGAATGATGTTTCCACCTCCATGCTTCACGGTTGGGATGGTGTTCTTGGGGTTGTACTCATCCTTCTTCTTCCTCCAAACACGGCGAGTGGAGTTTAGACCAAAAAGCTCTATTTCTGTCTCATCAGACCACATGACCTTCTCCCATTCCTCCTCTGGATCATCCAGATGGTCATTGGCAAACTTCAGATGGGCCTGGACATGCGCTGGCTTGAGCAGGGGGACCTTGCGTGCGCTGCAGGATTTTAATCCATGACGACGTAGTGTGTTACTAATGGTTTTCTTTGAGACTGTGGTCCCAGCTCTCTTCAGGTCATTGACCAGGTCCTGCCGTGTAGTTCTGGGCTGATCCCTCACCTTCCTCATGATCATTGATGCCCCACGAGGTGAGATCTTGCATGGTGCCCCAGACCGAGGGAGATTGACCGTCATCTTGAACTTCTTCCATTTTCTAATAATTGCGCCAACAGTTGTTGCCTTCTCACCAAGCTGCTTGCCTATTGTCCTGTAGCCCATCCCAGCCTTGTGCATCCCAGTCTGTTTGATTGAGTGTGTGGACAGGTGTCTTTTATACAGGTAACAAGTTCAAACAGGTGCAGTTAATACAGGTAATGAGTGGAGAACAGGAGGGCTTCTTAAAGAAAAACTAACAGGTCTATGAGAGCCGGAATTCTTACTGGTTGGTAGGTGATCAAATACTTATGTCATGCAATAAAATGCAAATTAATTATTTAAAAATCATACAATGTGATTTTCTGGATTTTTGTTTTAGATTCCATCTCTCACAGTTGAAGTGTACCTATGATAAAAATTACAGACCTCTACATGCTTTGTAAGTAGGAAAACCTGCAAAATTGGCAGTGTATCAAATACTTGTTCTCCCCACTGTATGTGTAACAGTAGTAAACTTTAAGTGCAGAACTAGTTCACAACTATGTTTCTCATTTGTACTGCATCTGTACTACAAGTGAACTTATACTAGTAGTTTACTATTTTAATACTTGTAGTACATTTTTTAGTTTTTGAAAGTACACTTTGAAGTGTACTCTCAGTAAACTACTAGTTTAGTAGTTTTGTACTGCAAGTATACTTGTACGTTTTGTTTAAGTGAACATAACATCATACTATTTGTATAATATATATATATTATTTTTGCACTTTAAGTATACTACTATGTTCCTATTTAGGTATTATTTTTATACTTGAAATCTACACTATATTGCCAAAAGTATTGGGACGCCCCTCCAAATCATTGAATTCAGGAGTTCCAATCACTTCTATGGCCACAGGTGTATAAAATCAAACACATAGGCATGCAGACTGCTTCTACAAACATTTGTGAAAGAATGGGTCGCTCTCAGGAGCTCAGTGAATTCAAGCATGGTACCGTGATAGGTATTGCCACCTGTGCAATAAGTCCATTTGGGAAATTTCCTCACTACTAAATATTCCACGGTCAACTGTTAGTGATATTATAACAAAGTGGAAGCAATTGGGAACAACAGCAACTCAGCCACGAAGTGGTAGGCCACGTAAAATCACAGAGAGGGGGCAGTGTATGCAGTGCGCAGAAGTTGTCGACTTTCTGCAGAGTCAATAGCTACAGACCTCCAAACTTCGTGTGGCCTTCAGATTAGCTCAAGAACAGTGCGTAGAGAGCTTCATGGAATGGGTTTCCATGGCTGAGCAGCTGCATCCAAGCCTTACATCACCAAGTGCAATGCAAAGCTTCAGATGCAGTGGTGTAAAGCACGCCGCCACTGGACTCTAGAGCAGTGGAGACGTGTTCTCTGGAGTGACGAATCACACTTCTCTGTCTGGCAATCCGATGGACGAGTCTGGGTCTGGCGGTTGCCAGGAGAACGGTACTTGCCTGACTGCATTGTGCCAAGTGTAAAGTTTGGTGGAGGGGGGATTATGGTGTGGGGTTGTTTTTCAGGGGTTGGGCTTGGCCCCTTAGTTCATGTGAAAGGAACTCTTAATGCTTCAGCATACCAAGACATTTTGGACAATTTCATGCTCCCAACTTTGTGGGAACAGTTTGGGGATGGCCCCTTCCTGTTCTAACATGACTGCGCACCAGTGCACAAAGCAAGGTCCATAAAGACATGGATGAGCGAGTTTGGTATGGAGGAACTTGACTGGCCTGTACAGAGTCCTGACCTCAACCCGATAGAACACCGTTGGGATGAATTAGAGCGGAGACTGCGAGCCAGGCCTTCTCGTCCAACATCAGTGCCTGACCTCACAAATGCGCTTCTAGAACAATGGTCAAAAATTCCCATAAACACATTCCTACACTTTGTGGAAAGCCTTCCCAGAACAGTTGAAGCTGTTATAGCTGTAAAGGGTGGGCCAACTCCATATTAAACCCTACAGATTAAGAATTGGATGTCATTAAAGTTCATGTGCATGTAAAGGCAGGCGTCCCAAAACTTTTGCTAATAGTGTACCTTCAACTGTACTTTAACTCTTGATTATAAAAACGTTTTATTCTAGCTTTATGCATCCTTTTTTATCAACACTTGAATGCGGGTAAGTTTCATAAAAAAACAACAACATTTTAAACAAAAAGCTGAGAAAATCGCATCGGATTGGATTCAGAATGATGATGAAAACACAGATGGAGTAGATCAAGTCCAACACCCCCAGTCGTTTCCTCTTCATGGGTTCAACATTTCATTCAGTAACGTTAGGGAGTTTTGAACTTATATGCTGTTTAATGTTTGATGATAGCGTTATTTTACATTTGCGTGAGCAACCTTCTATCACTTGTTTCTGCTTCTTCTTCTCCCGTGTTTTGATCCAGAGATTATGTACTCTTTCAAAAGATGCGTAATAGTGCCCCCCTACCGTATAACAGTGAAAACATGGATAGCCGGAAGATTCAGTCAGTGGTGGGGAAAGTAAATTAGATTTGAAATAAATTCCTTTGTACACTACCAGTAGACTAGCCTACACAAAAATTCAGATACTCAGAATTAGTAACAAAGCAGTTATTTAAGTATGTAAAGTATGTAAACCTGTGAAAAAAAGTATTTAAAAGGCTACTCAATCAAAAGATTAAACACAACTACAAGCTGAGTATACTTAGAATACTTAATTATACTTTTAAGTATATCTCGATCAAAAGATTAAGTATAGTCCAAAAATACATAGACCTTTCTGTCAGTATGTCAAGTATGCTTAAGTGCAATTTTAAGTATATTTCTGAGAAGTATATAAAAAGTAGACTGAAAGTATACTTTCTTATTTTTTGTTTAAAAGAAGTATACTAATAGCACACTTGAATAAACTTCTTTTTCATAAGGGAATACATGGGAATGGAAATGGTACTTTATTCACGAATGTTTTATGCAATATTCCAATTTTGCGTATAATTTAATTTGCAACTCTTGATGGAAAGATAGCTATTAAGACATGGACGATGGACTTTATTGACTTAAACGCAAAAGACTTTAACACTTTTAGCAATGCCCTTGCATCATAGCAGTGAGTTTTGCACTCACATTTTCATCAGAAACTATAAAAATCTAGTTCATAGTTTACTGTAGTGCTTTAAAATGTTGTATATAGTGCTCCATTCCTTGTTTATTTCAAAAAACGAAATAAATAAAATGGAGCACAACCGCTGTTTGCCGCTGTATTACTCAATTATCATTTTGCATGTCCTGGCATTTAATGCAATTTCACAATAACACTCACTCTACGACTCATTAGCAGCTCGTGTTAAATCACAAGGTTCAAGTTGCAATGTGACACAAAGTCCCAGATTCCTACCTCTTACTCCAGATGTGGTACTATGAGCCAGAATAATCGCTTAACAATGTGCATTGTGTGAATGCACACCTTGACTAACACACCCTGTTCTCGGATCAGAAATGTATTCTGCACAGCTGAAGCAAATTATGTTGAGTTTAATCAGAGGATCTCGGCCTGATTTACATGCTCTGCTTGTGATGTGTCGTGGCGTGAAAGTGAAAAAGCAATTCATTTACATAAGAGCAAACAATACATGAGCTCCAAGACAAAGGATGGAGTTGAATTGGAAAACAATAACATTAACGAGAGTCCTCTGATGAGCCTCACCATGAACTGACATTGATTAAGATATCAAGAGGTGGCACTGAAGACATGACAAGAAAAGTAGACATTGATATGTGTGTGTGTGTGTGTATATTATATATACGTTACATGTGTATTTACAATACATTGCTAGCTATGACAATTTGTCAAATTATGCTGATAAAGCGTTAAATTATATATGTATATTATATATACACTCACCTAAAGGATTATTAGGAACACCATACTAATACTGTGTTTGACCCCCTTTCGCCTTCAGAACTGCCTTAATTCTACGTGGCATTGATTCAACAAGGTGCTGAAAGCATTCTTTAGAAATGTTGGCCCATATTGATAGGATAGCATCTTGCAGTTGATGGAGATTTGTGGGATGCACATCCAGGGCACGAAGCTCCCGTTCCACCACATCCCAAAGATGCTCTATTGGGTTGAGATCTGGTGACTGTGGGGGCCATTTTAGTACAGTGAACTCATTGTCATGTTCAAGAAACCAATTTGAAATGATTCGAGCTTTGTGACATGGTGCATTATCCTGCTGGAAGTAGCCATCAGAGGATGGGTACATGGTGGTCATAAAGGGATGGACATGGTCAGAAACAATGCTCAGGTAGGCCGTGGCATTTAAACGATCAGTTTGGAGTTCAGGAGATTGTCTTGACCAGGACCACACCCCTAAATGCATTGAAGCAACTGCCATGTGATTGGTTGATTAGATAATTGCATTAATGAGAAATTGAACAGGTGTTCCTAATAATCCTTTAGGTGAGTGTATATATATGTGTGTGTGTGTGTATGCATGTATAAATATATGTATGTATGTATATATATATATATATATATTCACACTTTGTTGGCATAATTTTCATAGCTAGCAATGTATTGTAAATACACATGTAATATTTAAATAATGCAATACATAATGTTGGCATAATTTGACAAAAAAAATAAATAAAAAAAAATAAAATAATATTGATTTTTTACTTCATGCCTTTGTCATTTTTCCTACTTGTCAAAAGGCTTTTTAAAATAATTTATCTGAGTTTGGGACAATAAACAATAATATCTATATAGATATTACTGTATATTGTCCCAGATTCAGACATTCAATCTTATACTATAAAATCCATTATAAAAAATATGAATTATTACAACTTTGATTTAAATAAAAAGAATTAATTACAATAAAAAAAATTAATTAAAAAAAAAAAAAAAAACCTTTTTATTACTTTTTACACATCAGATGACTTTCATCTCAAGCTCTGACACTGATGGTAACAAAGTACACCAATTTTTGATTAAAGTTAATTCATTGCTGTGGTGGAAATGATGTAATGTGTAATTCTCACATTGTAATATCAAAATGTAGATCACAGAAGTAGTAATAGTTCATATTTTTATAATGGACTTTCATAGTTTAAGATTGAAAATTTGGGACAAGGGTAAAACAATAATATATATACATAAAGACCATTTGAAAAGTAGACAAAATAATTGATGAAATTAATCTAAGAATTCATGTGGCCTTCATAAAATAAAAAACCCTGAAACATAAAACAGCATAATGTTGATGAAACACCCATATGTTGTTAACATTCGGCATGCAGGTTCATTTAGTAGCCTAATTAGTGGTGTTTACTATAGGTAATAATTTTAAAATCTGGATATGGATGAAAACTGTTTGGTTTCTAGATCAGTAATGAGAACGAAATTGAAAAAGGTTACATTTGTCTTGAGTGCACTTGTGTGTGTCACTGTGTTTTAGACATCTTTTGGTCTTTATGATTGGAGACAGTTTGTGACAGTGATATTAGGAGGAGCGTAACAATATGTTGTTTTAATACAGGCGGGGGTGACAGTCTTACAGTTAGTTGGGGTGCATGTATGCGGGGCGATGCCCTGGGGTGGGTCGGCCCAGCGGTGCGCAGTGACCTGGCTTGTTGCTCACTGACCTGTGAGACGGACATAATGAAGTGTGAGTGGCCGTCACCTTAACCGTCTGTGACAAGCCATCCCAGCCCGGAGCACATCTGTGTCAGGCAGCTCCGCCATCAGAGCCCGAGCCTGATGTGGGCTCTCACTGGCGACTCCGCATCCGTCCACACTGCGCTCCTGGGATGGCCCCGGTACCCCACTGGTGCAATATGGCCCTGTTATCCAGCGGGGTCACGGAGGAAGAAGGAGGTAGAGCACAGCCAAAGACCAGCTGTCACACACCAGGGCAAGAGATTTTCCCATTTTTCACTAGTCCTACCATTTGTAAGTCACTTTGTATAAAAGCAACTGCCAAATGAAAAGATTGTTTAAAAAAAGAACATGTGCATTTTATAAATCTTAGTTTTGGCTGTCCTTGATAAATGTACACTGCTTCCAATTAAAAAGCATTCCTGTATCTCAAACAATAGAACATAGTGCTAGCAAAACCAAGGTCACTGGGTTTGATTCCCAGGGAATGCATGAACTGATAAAATGTTTAACTTGAATGCAATGTAAGTCGCTTTAGATGAAAGTCTCTGCCAAATGCATATGTAAAAAAAATAATATGCTTTATGTTTTATCATGATCTCATTACCTTTATGTATCTGGCAGACACTTTTATCCAAAGAAACTTACATTGCATTCAAGGTATGCAAGGTTTCCCTGACTCCTCAGCTGGCATGGGTTGGCATAGTTGTGCCAAATATACTGGTGCATAGTGGATATGCAGGGTGTCTGCAATATGTCTAATAGCAACACACGCATTGACACACCAGTAATTATGAATCCATTACATTACTCTTTTTATATTAAATATAGAAATAACAGAATTGAAATACTCAACATGCCCCCAAGTTCTTGTTGCATGTTCATTAAATATTTCAGCTCCATTTAATGCATTTTATCATGTTCAAATCCATTTCACAGAATTTTGCTCTATAAATCAATGCAGAAAATGTGTGAAAGGTCTGAACATAATCTGCATCTCCATCGTAATCCACTCAAAAAAATAAATTTTCCTTGATGAACGTCCTTTTTTTCAGCTAATCAGATTTAAGCGATAGGTTAGGGGCTTAAACAAAATTTTTGTTTAAAGGGCACCTATTATGTCCTTTTTTTTACAAGATGTGAAATAAGTCTCTGAGTCCCAGAGTGTGTATGTGAAGTTTTATCTTAAAATACCCCACAGATATTTTTTACAGCATGTTAAAATTGCCACTTTTGGGGGGTGAGCAAATGTTTTTGTGTATCCCTTTAAATGCAAGGAGAGGGCAGAGCTTCAAGAGCTCATGGAATGAAAATGTCAGAACAGAAACTGTCAGTAGCGGTGTTTGTTTTGAACTGGAGTTGGACAATAATGCTTATAGAGCCAGAGAATAAATGCTGTACAGAGATAGGACAGTTTATAGTTTAGTTTAATTACACTATTAGTACAAGCCTGTTGTAGCGGACCGTGTCTGAATGATGGCCAAAACTTTACTAATGAGTTTTATGAAGTTTATTGTACTTCACACAAAAGATGAAACGTCTGTTTTCACTCCAGAAAATCACCGTAAGAGCTGAATAAAACACAGTAAAAACAACACAGATGAACTGTAATAAAGTGTGCGCTCTCCCTTTCATTACTGACGTGACCAGTATCGCTCTATAAGCTGGATCATGAACAGTTGGTACAGATCCATGGTTGAGTAACAACTTTTTAGGAAAGCCTGCCTTGTCTTGCTCCTCGTTCACAAAGCAGTCTGGAGTGAAATGATTCGCACAGACATAAACGAATGATGGTATATTTTGGGGCGCCTTACATTCAAAAAACAAAAGTAATCTACTGCGTCTTCAGAGGCTCTGATGTCGGGAGTAAATGACGACTGCTATGTTCATTCTTACATCCAACAACGAAACACCTCAATCGCTTAGGAGACATTGTCTACACCTGCTCTGGCGTCGAAACAATGGCGGACTGTCACTCAGGGCGGGTCTATGCTGAAACGGCAGTGTCTGTCAACAGTTGTGGGAGGGGCCTGTGCAAAGTGATGTCACTTTGCCCAGAATCTGCGAACGGCTTGTTCTGAGACACTGCTTATGATTTATGAGGATTTAAAAATAGCACTGGGTGGATTTTTATCATTAGGGTGGTTGTGTACACACACTGCTTTTGTGTACACACATTTATGTTCAAACACCATGTAAAAGTGAATTTTTCATAATAGGTGCCCTTTAAAGATTATGGGTTATGTTTAGGGATAGGGATAGGGTTTGGACTATGATTGTTTAAGAATGTGATTCCAGAACTAGCAAAGGATTTTGGGAAATCTGTTGACAAGTCCATGGCCATTTGGGAAATAAGATGCAGGTTGTACACAGGAAGGAAAAATCTATGTGTACAGTAGTGGCCAAAAGTGATGTCCGGCCTAAGAAAATCGATCTTCACCCTTTATTTTACTACAAATATAGAGGGTATGCATCGACGTCACTTTCCCGTCGGAACATGCCCTCTCTGCAGGGACTGAGTGGCAGAAGAGCTGCTGCATGACTGGATTTAATAGGGGAAAACACGAGTAAAACGAACGGTTATCAGTTTAAACTAAAGGTTGGACTCGATATATAGTGTTCCTTACAACTTACCAAAGATCCAGTGATCCATGGATATTGACATGCAGCCAGGAAACATGACATTTATATGAGCCTGATTTCGATACATAAATACGTCAATATTTATCACTGTCAGTCATCAAAATTTTGAGAGTGAATCCCGCATTTATATGCGGATATGGGCCTATGTATTGAAGCGTGTATGTGGCCGCTTGTCAAGAATGGAAAACAAAAGTTTTATTAAAATTCTGAATATAGTATAGGCCTATTCTTTTTTTTATATTGCCTAGACAGCGCGCAAAGATCGCTCCCTTTACAGTTACTAAAAGCTGTCACTCATTCAATGAACGCGATCTCACAAAGTCCCTTTATATTAATCAGTGAAGCTGACGACACAATGAATCTCTGATTTACATAATGTCTACACTTTGTTAGAGAGGATTAGCGCGCATGCAGAACTCAAAAACTTGAGCGGTGAGTGGATTCTAACTTCAACACCTGTGATTGGCCATTGTGTTCAAGAAATCAACAAACATGTCTGTGATTGGCTACATTACTCACGGAAGCGAAAACACGTTGGAAATTGAATCATTTGACGAACGCAAATACAGATACGCACTGGATCTTTTGCCAACTCTTTTTTGCTAATAATATGCTATTATTATGAAGAAAACAGATCCTAGACCAGCAGTTATGAGCAGCGTTTCCCTCTAAAAGCAAAAGTAGCAGAAGCAGCAGACGGCAGTGGCTATTATCAAGTCCGTCTCCCTCGGTCCGGAGGGGGGCATAAGGATGTCCATGGGGTCCATGGTCCCGACCCCCCTTCTTGCGGCGGGCCTGGTTTTGTCTGTTTTTCACGGCATTCATGCTGAAAACCAATGCTGCCTCTCAGTCTTTTTGCCACTCATTGGGCGTAACCACAGTCGCTCCAGCTGATAGTGACGTCACGTGCATGCCCTCTACTATTAAAAAATGTGTCAAATATGTTGTAAGCATATTGCTTAGTTGTGCTTTGAGTCAAATGTCTTGTTTGTGAGAACGCAATGAAATCATTTTTCATCATTTTTGGCCAGGCTGTCATACAAAGACATGCAAAATCAAGAGAGAACCAACAAAATATTAATAACTGATTATGTTGTAGTCAATGTCTGCTTTTCCCTGTGAGCTTGTTTTTCTATGCATTTCTTGCAAATGTAAAGTAACCTGTTGCTGTAGTTTGCCTTTTTTGCCAAATAATTTTGTCAGATAAATAACCAAGTTTTTAAATTTTCCTCGTATTTTTATGGTTTAATCGAGCTTGTAGGGTCATTAAAAACAAACGTCCCCTCCAGGCATGGCACTTTTTAACATTGCACTCAATTTATACATTTTATCAGTTCATGCATTTTCTAGGATTCAAACACATGACCTCAGTGTTGCTAATGCCATGTTGGCTACAGGAATCACAATACTATGTGATGAAGCACAATCATCTTCATCTTCAGGTGGACACCATAAATACATTAGATCATTATTGTGTGGTTTCATTTGGCTGCAAGGGGCCCAAATCAATGGTAATGGGTGGGTGGAGGCACCACTGTCACATGTGAGATTTTGTCGTGTGCTTATAAAGAGTTTTACAGTGATGAACAAAGACAAAAGTGCAAAAATGTACACAAAGCATTTCCCAATCCACCCAGCAGTGTGTTGCCATGGAATGCAGCAAAGACCAATGAAGCACGTCACATGCTCAGTGGCATTTTCTCAAGTCAGAGCTTCTCGGAGAAAATTAAGACAAGACCAGCTTTGCTGCCTTATTTATGTTCAATCAACCATCTGATCTGTCTTGATCACATCTGTCTCTGGATACTTTTGAAGGCACATAATCAGATGATTATTACTGAGTGATGCAAATTATATTCTAGGAATATAGTAATTATGTGGAACTTAATATTAACATTAATATTAGCGTTAATATTAACTCATACTTCTAAAAGATAAGTGAAATGTATACCCTGTTCAACATATCACTTTAGTAACACTGTTTAATCCAAGTGTGGTACAGTAAGATAGTTCGATCAAAAGCCCACAAACTTAAGGATCATGTGACACTGAAGACTGGAAATTCAGCTTTGCCATAGCAGGAATAAATTACTTTACAACAGAAAGTTAATTTAAATTGTAATCATATTTCACAATATTTTTGTTTTATTGTTTGATCAAATAAATGCAGCCTTATTGGTGAGATTAGGAGACAAAAACATAACATAAAAAAAGAAAAGTAATGTTTCCAAACTTTTGACCGGTACTGAATATCTTTTCAAAAATGCACATCCAAAACTGGTTTTTTTTTTTTTATATATTAATGCATTATACTTTCTAAAGGTGTGTCCAATGAATAGATAAGTAAATAAGTAATAAAAATACTTTTATAATTAAATTTTAAGTACAGTGTTACCAGTTCTTTTATGTTCCTTTGGGTAACCAAAAAAAAAAAAAACCTTTTGGAACCTTTATTTTTTAGGAATGTATGTTGATTTTATTAGTGTTTTTTTTTTTTTTTATGTACACCACTTCAGTGTACACACACACACACACACACACACGTTTTAACGCAGCTGTATAACATTAATTCTTCTGTCAGGAACAGTCTGTTAGAGATTTGTCTGTCTCTCTCACTCAGTGTCAGCATGGCTGGACCTTCTGTGTTGCCCACAGAGACAGAGCCTTCCTCTCCTGTCAGAGGATATTCTGCTTTATGATGTGTGTGTGTGTGTGTGTGTGTGTGTGTGTGTGTGTGGACGGGACCCTGGGGCAGGACAGCCACATCTCTGTTTGTCAATAGCCAGAAGAGAGAGGACACATTGACAAAGGCTGAGATGACTCAAGCAGATGGTACTCTTAACCTGCACTTAGATACTGTATTGAGGACAAAAGAAAATGTAGCAGTGAAATGCTCATGTTATAGCCTATATAGTGTTCAAGATATTGCAGAACTGCCTACAGTATGATAAATGTTTTATTGATTTAGCCTTGTATGAAATCAAAGTTTAACATAGATGAGAAGGACTAGTTAAGGGTAAAACTACAGCTTTTCTAACTGTTAAACAGAAAGATAAGCTGTTAAATTTTGAGATTCATTGAAAATGTTAAACACATACTGTATACATTTACTTCATGCTTTATTCTTTTCTGTATGATTTGGAATAAGATAATCAGCACAGCTGTAAGACACACATCAATCCTGTAGCAGAATTCTTGTTTAATCGGTAAATCATGGAAAAAGATCTTGTATTGATAAATTATTCATAAATCAAATCCAAATTTTAACATTTCATTTACTTCAATTGCTAATTTGCAAAAGAAATGAAAATGTAATGGTCATTATTACAAAAACAAATCTACTATAATAAAATGAAATATTTTCAATTTATACATGTATATGCATGTACTTTATATTTACTTTTCATCAAAACAAATTTTTGATTTAAAACCCAAATTGTGTAATTACAGGATCTACCAGCAGGAGCTAACATGGCCACAATGTGAACCTTGATTTGAATATAAAATGCTGTCAGTGACAAACAAGGGGTGGAAAGAGTACTGAATATACTCAGTACAAAAATATACTTAAGTAAAAGTACCGCTACTTTCCAAAAAATGTAGTGCGAGTAGAGTAAAATTACTTGGTTTCACTTTATTTTAATGGTCCCTTTAACACATTCTGTTGACTATAAGTAATGTTGCACCTTCATGTCTACTAACTCTCACTGGAGTATTAGTAGACTGATAGGGTTAGGGTTAGAATAAGTTGACATAGTTGCAAAGTTACTTATAGTCAGTAGAATGTCTGTTGGAGGACCAAACACAATAAAGAGTTTGCAGATATTAAGCAGATACAGTGCATCCAGAAAGTATTCATAGCGCTTCACTTTTTCCACATTTTGTTATGTTACAGCCTTATTCCAAAATGGATTAAATTCATTATTTTCCTCAAAATTCTACAAACAATACCCCATAATGACAACGTGAAAGAAGTTTGTTTGAAATCTTTGCAAATTTATTAAAAATAAAAAATGAAAAAAAATCACATGTACATAAGTATTGACAGCATTTGCTCAATATTTTGTTGAAGCACCTTTGCCTCAAGTCTTTTTGAGTATGATGCTACAAGCTCGGTACACCTATTTTTGGGCAGTTTCACCTATTCTTCTTTGCAGGACCTCTCAAGCTCCATCAGGTTGGATGGGGAGCATCGGTGCACAGCCATTTTCAGATCTCTCCAGAGATGTTCAATCGGGTTCAAGTCTGGGCTCTGGCTGGGCCACTCAAGGACATTCACAGAGTTGTCCCGTAGCCACTCCTTTGTTATCTTGGCTGTGTGCTTATGGTCGTTGTCCTGTTAGAATATGAACCTTCGCCCCAGTCTGAGGTCCAGAGCACTCGGGAGCAGGTTTTCATCAAGGATGTCTCTGTACATTGCATTCATCTTTCCCTTGATCCTGACTAGTCTCCCAGTTCCTGCCGTTGAAAAACATCCCCACAGCATGATGCTGCCACCACCATGCTTCACTGTAGGGATGTATTGGCCAGGTGATGAGCGGTGCCTGGTTTCCTCCAGACATGACGCTTGCCAATCAGGTCAAAGAGTTAAATTTTTGTTTCGTCAGACCAGAGAATTTTGTTTCTCATGGTCTGAGAGTCCTTCAGGTGCCTTTTGGCAAACTCCAAGCGGGCTGTCATGTGCCTTTTACTGAGGAGTGGCTTTCGTCTGGCCACTCTATCATACAGGCCTGATTGGTGGAGTGCTGCAGAGATTGTTGTTCTTCTGGAAGGTTCTCTTCTCTCCACAGAGAAACGTTGGAGCTCTGTCAGAGTGACCATCAGGTTCTTGGTCACCTCCCTGACTAAGCCCCTTCTCCCCCGATCGCTCAGCTCTAGGAAGAGTCCTGGTGGTTCCAAACTTCTTCCATTTATGGATGATGGAGGCCACTGTGCTCATTGGGACCTTCAATGCTGCAGAAATTTTTCTGTACCCTTCCCCAGATCTGTGCCTCGATACAATCCTGTCTCGGAGGTCTACAGACAATTCCTTGGACTTCATGGCTTGGTTTGTGCTCTGACATGCACTGTTAACTGTGGGACCTTATATAGACAGGTGTGTGCCTTTCAAATTAATGTCCAATCAACTGAATTTACCACAGGTGGACTCCAATCAAGTTGTAGATACATCTCAAGGATGATCAGTGGAAACAGGATGCACCTGAGCTCAATTTTTAGTGTCATGGCAAAGGCTGTGAATACTTATGTACATGTGATTTTTTTTCGTTTTTTATTTTTAATAAATTTGCAAAGATTTCAAACAAACTTCTTTCACGTTGTCATTATGGGGTATTGTTTGTAGAATTTTGAGGAAATAATGAATTTAATCCATTTTGGAATAAGGCTGTAACATAAAACATGGAAAAAGTGAAGCTCTGTGAATACTTTCTGGATGCACTGTATAGTATGAGAGTAGTTGACATATAGTTGCAAAGTTACTTATAGACAACAGAATGTTCAAAAGGGACCATCAAAATAAAGTGTTACCAATTACTTCTGTCAGAACCACTATCATTACAGATTATTGACAACAAGCATTTAGTTTGGATTGGCGGTACAGTTCTGTTCTGGGCAAGAACTCCCCACCAATCCATGCAGCCTATAGTATGGAACAGAACCAACATAAATGTATTGCAGATATCATTAATGTTCTTAATGACAATAATTTAATGTAACAACATAAATCAAGATAAATGACAGTCTGATTTAAAGCAGAATATCAAAAGTCCTGACTGTGGTTAAGGAGGAGCTGGGGATGGAGGAGGGTAATTAGCTCCTGAGAAACGCAATAAAACTGCTGATAATACTGAATTATCAGCTATATAGTATGAATGTGTGTAGTATGAATGTAATCTGGGCGTACTACATTCACCATGTTGTCATTATCATGTGACCTATCAGCATCAGTTGCGTTGCTTCACATCCATTCATAAATCCCCTCCTGTGGCCTCATGGGATGTAAAGTGTCCATCAAATGCGCATATCAGAATCTCACCGGAAGTAGTAGGTCATCCTGGGACTTTTTGCCTACTGTTTTTCGAATACCATAGTTGTGTCCCAAATGACACACTATACACTATGCACTTATACGCTATGTACTTATAGGGATAGTTCACCCAAAAATGAAAATTAGCCCATGATTTACTCACCCTCAAGTCATCCTAGGTGTATATGATGTTCTTCTTTCAGACGAACACAATCGGAGTTATATAAAAAAATGTCCTGGCTCTTCCAAGCTTTATAATGGCAGTGAATGGCTGTTTCTGTTTTGAAGCCCATAAAAGTGCATCTATCCATCATAAACGTAATCCACACGGCTCCGGGGGGTTAATAAAGGCCTTCTGAAACGAAGCGATGCATTTGTGTAAGAAAAATATCCATATTTAAAACGTTACAAACTGCAATCTCTAACTTCCGCTAACTGTCGTACGTGTGTTCACGAGAGACTGGCGTTCCAGCGTATGACGTAGTCATACCCTTTATGCACTATGTACTCAACCGTGTAGTGTATACATTTTATATGGTTATTTTGTCATTCAACATTTGAGTCTGAAGCCCCGCCTCCGATACGTAATTAAAGCTGCGTGCATGAAGTGTCCAACATTCCACACTTTGTTTTTTCAGTTAATTAAGTGCATCATCCGGGTATTTAAAGTGTACTTTTTCATTCTGGAATTTTCAGTGTGAACACACTACTCTCACTATACTACAAAACGTCATAGAATAGTGTGCTTTTGGCATACTGTTTTTCACATACTATTTTTCACATACTATATAGGGAAGTATTCAATTCAATTTCGAAAGCGGCCATCACTATGTGGGTCAGCTGATGCAAGCTCGACTAACGCTACTAAAACGAACTAAAAGTAAAAGAATGGCCTGTTTAAAAGTACTCATGAGTAGTAAGTAATGAGTACTGAGCTGCGGATTCTGCCTCCCTTATAACACTGTACACTGCAATTTAAAAATGTAAAAACCACTGTACATTTAGATGTAGTTTTATAATGTGCTGACAGAGATGCAGTATAATGCCATGGGTCATCAGTAATGTGCATACTGAATTTTCTCCGCCAATTTCAGTACATTAAGCCTTGGTAATTTACCTTGACATGTCAAATTAGAGGAAGAATTAAATACTGAGTTCATGACTGAATTGATGCTTGAAGCATGTGCTTCCACATCAGCCATGATTAACAGCAGTTGGCGCCATCTACGGCTATGGTTAAAGTTTCCTATGATTTAATTTGTCAAGAGTCACGAGAGTGATTACTCTCTCCCAAGCCAATCACGTTGATGGATAAAAATACAATTAAAACAAGCATGTAACGACCACAAATGGAGGGAAAATAGCTAAATAAAAGCAGTTACATCACTTAAAATGTACAAGTAAAAATACACAATTTTTAAACCACAAAGTAAAATTTCTGACAAAAATTATTTAATAAATACAGTAACGTGAATATTTGTAATTCATTACTTCACATCCCTGGTGACCAATCAAAATGGTTTCAGAGAACCTTATAATAACAGAAGCTAGCAAAAACTTTTTAGATTCTTAGTTTTAAAAAAAGCTTTGTTTTCATTTTATATTTAGTGTGTAAATTTATTCGTTGTAATTAACAGGTGAGATTATCAGTGGGGCTGAATTTTTTCCATTATCATTTCGACATGGGCTAAATAAAGGATAGATTTTATCAGTGAAAGACTGACCAGTGAAAGAGTAGATATGAGATCTGGACTTCACATCATAGAAGGAGACCAGACCCTGCTCATAATCCACAAACACCCCCACCTTCTGTGGTTTCGCTCTCAGAGACAGAGAGACAGAGGGATCAGCATGGGCTCTATAATCATTCTCATTCCACAGAGCCACAGTCCAGTATCCATATTGAGGACGTGCTACAATTATTCCCTTCCTGTTAATAGTTTCACTGGCCACTCCTATATCCCACTCAGTCTTTCCTGTCACCTGCACCTCAAAATAAAATTTCCCTGAGGAGAATCCCTCTTTTCCCAGGACACAGACACAGTTATCAAACCTCTCTGGGTTGTTTGGGAGGTCATGCTCATTGTCTCCGTGACTCACTTGTTTCTCATCATCAGAAAGGATGAGATATGGATGAGCTGTATCAGGATCCAGAGTCACATCCACTGAGAGAGAGAGAGAGAGAAAGAGAGAGAGAGAGATCAGAGAATATGAATCACATCTTCACAATACAAAGATATTCATGTTTTTATTGTGAATGATTATGAAACTATTATTGTGTGAGAGAACAGATCACACATTGTACCTGCATACTGCTGCATCCTCCGCAACACTGTAAAGACAAATAATAATAATAATAATAATAATAATAATAATGACAAATGACTTTATATTTGCAAGTTGACATCAAACTGTAACATAAGGATTTGTAATCATCAAAAATGTATTTACTGTTCCATATAACACTGAAATTTGATAAACTGCATTTGATATTGACTTACCAGTTTGACTGAGTTTCTCCTCCAGAGTTTCCTGCAGCTGAGTCAGAGCTCTCCTCAGAGTCTCCACACTCACATCAATGTTCATACTGATCTCAGGCCAGTTCCTGATGAGTGGAGAGCTGCACAGGAATGGCTCAATCTACAGCAGGAGAGAGGAGAAATCCCTCAGCACGAGTGTGAGTGTTGTCCTGTAATCTGAGCAGACAGAGAGACACTGACCTGTAGGAGGTGGAGGTGATCCTCAGTTTGTAAGAGATGATCCAGCTCAGTGTTTCTCATCTTGAGCTCAGTGATTTCCTGCTGCAGCTCTTGAATGGGCTTTTCCTCCTGTTTCTCTGCTGCTTTCTGTTTCTCTTCTATTATATCCAGTAGCTCAGCCTGACATCTCTCAATGGAGCGCATCAGAGCGCTGAAGACCTCAACACTGGCTGCTTTCTCTTGCTCTGTGTTTTTCTGAAAATACATTTTCATTTTGATTATTCATCTTTATTTATAGACCATTTTAAAGACATAAACCATAACAAAGGAATTAAGCAATAAAGCATTTGTTGTAGTGTTGTAGAGAGAACCATCAAAACAAAATTAGTGCATACTTTTTGAGACTAAAACAGATAAAATTCTATATACAAAAAACTCTGTTACAGTCGCATGGTCACCTGTCACTTCTGCACTTCACTTCCCAGCATCCTCCTTGACTCTCACCTGCATGCACTTCATTATCACACACACCAGCACCTCGTCTGCACCTTCATCAGCACTCCCATTTAAGCACACACCTCACCTCAGTCATTGGTCCGGTCTTGTTGAATCTACATGGACTACTTACCTGATTCTCCAGGGATTTCTCCTGCGTCTCCATTTCCATCTCCTTCGATTACCTCCAAGTGTTACCTTCATTCTCCGTGGTCATCTGATGAAAGACGAGCTGTGTGCATCCCATCCAGTTCATCTGTCCCGAATCTCACGAGTCCCAGGACCTGTAACGAAAGGACATTACATTACGCTCTCATTCTCTGGATTCAAATCTCCTTTGAGTGTTTACTCACCTGTTGAAACTGCCAGTTGCTCAGTGCTGTTGCAATAAACCCTGTGAACTATTCCTCTTTGTGTCCCGAGTGTACGTTCCGTAACAGAAGACCGGACCTTACAAAAGCAACGTGCTGGGAATTCACGGGACAGATCACGGCGGCGGAGGTTTTGTTGTCTCATACAGACCACCTCCTTATCTGATGAGATCATAAAGGGTATGTACCGGACAGGGGCCAACTATGTCGATCCACGGGAACTCCCCGATCTTGCTAGATTGGACTGGAGAGAGGCCATCTTCCGATGTCTGGAGAGCTTCGTTCCCTCGTATGTATTCCCGCCAGCCCAAGAGTCTCGTCCTGCCAAGATGGCCGCCAGTCCAAACTCCCGTCCTAAGATGGCTTCCACACCTGAGTCTTCAGTCTCCCTCGACCTCGGAAAGCTGTCTCAAATAGCATGGACCTAACAGCAAAAGTAAGGGACCCTTCCATCATGTCTGTTCTGACAGCTTTTAAGAGGTGTCCCATTCTCCGGTCCGCATATCCAGGGACCGGTCCAGTGACGACTCCTGTCCTCGTCCAGAGTCCAGTGAGGGCTCCAGCCCCTGACCAGAGTCCAGTGAGGGCTCCAGCGTCCAGAGTCCGTAAAAAAAAAAAAGAAAAGAAAACCCATCCACGGAGGCTGTCCCTGAATGGTCTGCGCCGCCCTGGCCTCCTGAACGGTCTGTGCCGCCGTGGTCCCCTGAGCTGCCTGCGCCGCGTGGTCCCCTGAGCTGCCGGCATCTCCATGGTCTTCTGGGCGCCCTCCCTCCCTCCCACCCACCCCAGTTTATGTCACTTCTGCACTTTACTTCCCAGCATCCTCCATGACTCTCACCTGCATGCACTTCATTATCACACACACCTGCACCTCGTCTGCACCGTCATCAGCACTCCCATTTAAGCACACACCTCACCTCAGTCATTGGTCTGGTCTTGTTGAATCTACATGGACTACTTACCAGATTCTCCATCTCCTTCAATTACCTCCAAGTGTTACCTTCATTCTCCATGGTCATCTGATGAAAGACGAGGTGTGTGCATCCCATCCAGTTCATCTGTCCCGAATCTCACGAGTCCCAGATGTATACCATTATCAACACAAAAGAGGTGATTAAAATGTAACAGTTTATATGCTCATTTTCTGAGTGGAATATTTAATCGCTCACATTATAATTCATGAAGCTGTTAATGGTGGAACTGTGTGACATTATAGTGAAACTTCTTTCAATATAATGGGGGCAATCTAAAGGTTATTTTTAACACCCTGTCTACACTGGATGCAAGCTGCACGGTGACAATAGAACTAGACAATAGACAATAGAACCCATTATAATGAGTGATTCTGTCTACACTGGATGTGGCACGATGCAACTTTGTGTCAGAAGTAGCACAGGCACTGTAGAAATAGAATGGGAGATCAGTTCACTGTTGGGAATTTGTTGTTGTGCATCGCACTGCACTGCATCCGGTGTAGACAGCTTCACTGATTATAATAGGTTTTATTCGCTTTTGTTGCGTCCTGGCGCTTGCGTCTGGTGTAGACACAGTGTTAACCAGCCAGCCTGGGAGCGGGAGGAGCGATGGATGTATTCTGGCCGTTTTGCGAATTGAGTTAGAATTTAGAGCTGGATTTCGTCTTTGTGAAAAATGGATGATCGCGGCGGCAAGTGCATACTGCAGTCAGCTGACTGTCCACTTTCCTATTTTAAGAAAGGGAGATTTTCCGGAAGCAGTTAAGTTGGAGTTCAGGAGGAGTTGAAACCGCTGGGGTACATGGACACCCAGCCAGGGCAGTAGTGAAGCAGAGAGGTAGGAGGGAAGAGGGCTGGGGCTGTGGCCGTTTGCAGAGGCAGCCTCACACACGCTTGGGACAGGACCTTGGGCTGGAGGAGGTACAGGGAGAAACAAAGGAGGAAATGATGGCATCAGGGCCCACAACGATTGTGGAGGTAACCTCACGCTAGTGTCCGCCCCTGATACTGACAGCCAAGGATAGGGGAGAGAATTAAAAATGGCGTACTTCTCGCCAGCGGGGGCCAGGTTGGGCCTTGGAGGAGGACGATCGCTCCTTGGGCCGGTGGATTGCGGCAGAGTTTCTGCAGAGACATGATGGCACTTGGGGCGGGGCCAAATGCTGGAAAACTGTGCTGGAACAGAGGTAAATTGGTAATATATACATTTATACCCTCCACTGAAGTCTCCACCGTTTCACCGAAACTACCCGGAACAATTTGTCCCAGGAACTAGTACCGTTCTCCTGGCAACCGCCAGACCCAGACTGGTCCATCGGATTGCCAGACAGAGAAGCGTGATTCGTCACTCCAGAGAACACGTCTCCACTGCTGTAGAATGCAGTGGCGGCGTGCTTTACACCACTGCATCTGACGCTTTGCATTGCACTTGGTGATGTAAGGCTTGGATGCAGCTGCTCGGCCATGGAACATCCATTCCATGAAGCTCTCTACACACTGTTCTTGAGCTAATCTGAAGGCCACGCAAAATTTGGAAGTCTGAAGCTATTGACTCTGCAGAAAGTTGGCGACTTCTGCGCACTGTGCTCCTCAGCATGTGCTGACCCCGCTCTGTGATTTTAAGCGGCCTACCACTTCGTGGCTGAGTTGTTGTTCCCAATTGCTTCCACTTTGTTATAATACCACTAACAGTTGACCGTGGATTATTTAGTAGTGAGGAAATTTCACAAATGGACTTATTGCACAGGTGGCAACCTATCACTGTACCACGCTTGAATTCACTGAGCTCCTGAGAGCGACCTATTCTTTCACAAATGTTTGTAGAAGCAGTCTGCATGCCTAGGTGCTTGATTTTATACACCTGTGACCATGGAAGTGATTGGAACTCCTGAATTCAATGATTTGGAGGTGTGACCCAATACTTTTGGCAATATAGTGTATATGCCTCCTCTCGTGCTAATTGGGTAGATTATTTGGACGTATTAGATTATCCCGAACTTTGTTAGTTGTGTGTTAACTTTGTTTGTCAGTTACATAAAAATATATATTGGTCTAATTTGAATCCAAAAGTAAGATTGATTACCCCTTGGTTAACTGTTAATTGGTCAACACTAGTTCTTAAAGGGGACATATTATGCCCCTTTTTACAAGATGTAAAATAAGTCTCTGATGTCCCCAGAGTGTGGTGAAGTTTTAGCTCAAAATACCCCACAGATCATTTTTATAGCCTGTTAAAATTGCCACTTTTTTGGGGTGAGCAAAAACACACCGTTTTTGTGTATGTCACTTTAAATACAAATGAGCTGCTGCTCCCAGCCTGTTCTTTCAAGAAAAGGGTGGAGCTTCAATAGCTCATGCAACAACAACAACAACAACAGAACATGTCAGAAACTAACAGTGTTCAGTTCGAACCGGAGTCGGACAATAATGCCTACAGAGCCAGACAATATATGCTGCATGGAGATAGAACAGGTATAGTTTAGTTTAATTCTGTTGTAGCGGACACCGTCCGAATGATGGCCAAAACTTTACTGATGAATTTTATGAAGTTTATTGTTCATCACACACAAGATGAAGCATCTGTTTTCATTCCAGAAAATCACTGTAAGAGCTGAATAAAACACAGTACAACAAGTGCGCATTAAAGTCTTATCCGTAAACACTTTGTCTCCCTTGCATTATCATCAACATACACAGCGAATTACACAAAAACACTCCTTACAACTAACAGTAAATAAATATATACAGACCTTATGCCTTTTCAGGGGGGCTTAATAAACTGGTAAACTTTATATCTGTAAAACAACTCAGATAAACTATTATAAAGTGCGCACTCTCCCTTTCATTACTGCCATGACCAGTATCGCTCAGGTGACTATAAGATGGATCACGAACAGCTGGTACTGATCCATCCTTGAGCTTTAACTTTTTAACAAAACCTACCTCAAATTGCACCTGCATTGCTTACAAGACATTGTTGTCGCTATAGCTGCTCAGGCGCGGAGGAAATGGCGGACAGTGTACAACTGGCTGAGGGCGGAAACTATGCCAATAACAGTCTGTCAGCGCCGTGGGTGGAAACGTGCAAATTAAGGGGCAGTAATATTATAATAGATCCCCTTCCTACGTCAGAAGGGGAGCGAAATCTGAGTGGCCCGTTTTTTCACATGCTTGTCACTTGTCAAGTGCTACTCACTTTCCTTAGTTCTGCTGAGTGTTTAATATCTTCAATCTTCTCCATGCTACTCTGGATCATATGCTGCACGTCCTTTTGTATCTTCATCAGCTGAGTCTATAAACAGACAGAAACACACACAGTGACTTTTTTTTATCACTCTACATGTATCTTCTATCTTATGACAAAACATCTTGTTCAAATATTTAAAACCAGGTTATTAAAGTATGCAAGATGTTGTTAGTAATTCGTGCCTTCTTCTCTTTACTCTCCTCCTCTAGAGGAACAGTGTTGTGAGTCTTGTGGTCTCCATCAGTGCAAAACACACATATATATGTCTGATCATCTCTACAGAACAGCTCCAGAGGTCTTTCATGTTTCTGGCATATATAGTCCTTTATATTCTCCACAGGGTCCATCAGTTTGTGTTTCTTTAAGTTCAGGACTCTCTGATGGGGCTCCAGGTGAGTTTCACAGTAAGAGGTCTGACACACCAGACAGGACTTCAGGGCTTTCATCTTTCTATCATCATCACAGATGTCACAGAGAACTCTTGAGGTTGGGTCTTTTACTAAATGTTTCTTTACAGATTGGACAGTGGCAGTCCTGTTTGTTGTCCCAGCACTGGTTCAGGCAGCTCTTACAGAAAGTGTGTCCACATGGAGTGCTGACTGGATCAGTGAACACATCCAGACACACTGAACACTGAAGCTCCTCAGCCAGAGGACCACTGGAGGATGACAGCTCTGAAAATAAGAAAAATAATGAAAGTCTCCACATATTTTATAATATATAATTGATATTATGCAAGCAAAAGAAACACTGTCTTTAGGAAAAAAATGGGTATTAATTCTTTTATTTACTTTATTTACTTCAAACATTATTTTGGATATTGTCTTACCCATAGGATTGTCAATACTCTGTCTCCTCGTCTTTCTTAGTTTTGGTAATGTTGGTAAAGATTCTGCCACTCTTCTTCACTTTACATCTTTTCAGGAAAACATTTCATTTCACAGAATGAAATCTGTCCAGTTTTTTAATGAAGTTCATGTACAGGTATTTTAAAGCTATTCAGTAGAAATGCCTGTTTTATGCAAAAACTTTTAATTCACTACCATGTTGATCAACTATATTTTAAAGAAATAAAGTATTTTGTTTCCAGTCTTCCTATAACTGTCACAATCCCAGCCTGGGTTTCTTTGTTTTGTTTCACTTTTAAGGTTTCCTTGTTTTGTTTCACTTTTACCCTTGTCAGTCGCCATTAAAACAAATCACCTTCACCTGTCCCTTCACTCAGCACCTCGTTATCTTGTGTATTTAAGGGTGTGTTCACACTTGGCATGGTGCGATTGCTCTGTTAGTGCAGTTCATTTGAAGTGTGAACGCTGCCATGCGAACCCTGGTGCGCACTAAACAAGCGGTCCCCAGAGTCCCCAGCCATCATGGCCACCATACCTGAAGCAGCAAGGGCTTTCCTGAGGTGCTCAAGAGTGGCGTCCAGTTGCCATCGTGTGTGTTTGGGCCACACACACCTCTCCTGCTCCTCCCGAGGTTGCGGTGATCGCTGAGGATCCTCTCGAGGCGGCACAGACCGCTCCTGAACTTCCTGTCTGCCCAGATACGACCACGGAGGTTGTCCCTGAACTTTCTGTATACCCTGACACGACCATGGAGGTCTTCTATGAACTCTCTGCAATGGCAACAGTTGAACACACTGTGTTTTAGTTCTGCTGAAGCCGCTGTGGTGGTCTCCATTTCCACCGTAGTGGTCTGTAGTTCCACCTGCTCCATCTACTCTGCTGTGGTGGTCTTCTGCTTCACCATAGGGGTCTTCAGTTCCATATGCTCGGCTGTGGTGGTCATCTGCTCTGCTGTGGTGGACTCCAGCTCTGCTGAGATGGTCTTCAGTTCCATCAGCTCTGCCCTGGCCACCTGCCCTGCCAGTTTCACACTGGCCAGCTACCCTGCCTGATCTGCCCTGGCGCTCCTTACTCTGCCTGCTCTGCCTTGGCTCCCCAATCCGTCCCAGTTTCCAGTCATGCTTCTGCCCCATGGGCCTGGCCCTCTGTCCCTCCCCCTAGTCTGCCTCCAATCCACTCCCCTCTTAAGGCGGGTATATACTGTGCGATTTCAGCAAGGTATACCTACCCTCAGGGGCGCCTGCAGGATTTTATCTCAGGGTACGCACAGCACCCCCCCCCCCCCTTTTTTTTTTTTGCTGTAAAGAATTTAAATCAATTATTGCGTTGATACTATAGGTTACTTGTTGCGTTCTATTGTCTTGGTAGAAATCGACCTTCTCTTTCCTGTACACACACTTACAAAATCTGATTCACGTAACTAATCACTCTGATGTGCTTGTGTAGATAGATGCTTCGTGTTCGTGACTTACGTTACTCCAGTCACTGAGGGGCTTTGTCGCGGAGCGCGTACTGTTTTGAGCTAAACACGTGATCTAACGAAAAACGAAGGCTTACTTTCTATCCAGTCACGGGAATCTTCACTTTGCGTCTTGTAATGTGTGAACTGTGAAGTGAACCCAAACCACTACTTTACGGGTTTATGGAAGTTCAAGTCAATTTACTAGCATTTTTATATATAAGCTTGTAGCCTATATCCTATTACATTATCATATTCTGCCATATAAACAGTATAAAAACCATAAAATAATTACAGCACCATTTACTTGCCTCGAACAATTGTAATTAGTATTATTATATTATTGTTTTTGTTGTTACGGCACTGTTTTCGACACTCTGGATGCTTCGAATCCTTTCCTGAAACAATAAGAGCTCTGAAAAGCTTCAAAGATTTAAGAGGCTTCATTTCTCCATATCGCTACTCAATAGTTTTAGGCCTTTTTCTAAGTTTAGTTGTTTTAGAGAGAGTTTACTCCTTTGAGACTGGTTTTAAACATTAGCTATCTGTAATGTCATTTTTCGTGTGTGGGGAAAAAGCGCATATTAAACTAGCCAATCGGATTTCTTTTCGCCCGTCCCCTTTTCATGCGCGCGCGCGCGCACACAAACACACATTTGACTTTACAATACATAACGCCTTTATTTAATCTCATTCTATCTTGCTTCTCAATATGTCATGAGGCTATACATATATAGATTAATAATCCATTCAAAAATTATGTAAAAAAGAAAAGGAATTAATTAGCGCTTCTCATGGTACGCACAGTGCGTACAGCCGTACGGCTGCAGGCGCCACTGCCTACTCACACTGTATGAGTAGATCGCATGCGATGTAAAGTCAAAGCTCACGATTTATGTGCTCACACTATACGGTCCGATCGTCGAGCAGCGACTTATGCGCGATAAACCCCCTCGCCTGGTTGGGCCGATAGACCATGATGTGGTGTATAGCCTATGGTCAAACGCATCAGCAATAGATATCAAGAGGATTTAGTATTTCCAATGTATGTATTAAATTATTATTATTATTATTATTATTAAATTGATATTACAATTCATTTGCCCTGCAACAATTTCATAACATATCACTGCATAAACGACACACTGCATAAAATATTAGGCAGATTAGTTTACTCCTCATTGAAATTAAATGATTTAAAAACATTTAGGCCGATTATACAATGAATTATAGGCCTATAATTAAAATTAACAGTCTATAATATGTCAGAACACTGCAATAATATCAGTCATCAATGAAAAGTAAGAGCAGCTTTATTTAAAAAACAACTTGTTTAACACGAAAATAGGCCTAGGCCTACTTCTCTTCTCATTTTTTCACTATATGGGCCACGAGAAATATTACGAAAATAAATTAAGACGGTTATATACCATTATCAGCATATGTTTAAGTAGTTTATCTCTCGTTGTCTCTGTGAGAATATGCGTCGAAAGCTTGTCAGATTTTACTTTCACTTTCTGTAGAGAATAAATTGACTGGGGTTTGAGACTTCACCGACATAAAATCTGCACATTGCTTGTGTGATATCCACTGACTCACCTTCATGATTTAAAACAAAAAAAATTCCAATATTGCAACGTGACATTTTTCTTTATCACCAATTCACATTTCCACATTCACAACGGTTCACATTTCCCGTAATAATAAAATTAAGCAAATATTAAATAAATGAGTAAATAAAGTGTGAAAGTGAAACAAGTAAATTAATCGAGTAGCTAAATTAATAAAATAGGCGCTGGATAGGCGTGGATTATCCATTTGCAACGCGAACTGGAGGCATGCAGCAGTTTGCTAAATTTCTGCCATTTGATAGCTGCCTATACAGAACTTAAAGATCTCCCTTTTTTCGTTTTCTTTCTTGCTGCATTAAAGATGAAATGGTTCAACTTATGCTTTCGCGCAGGCGCAGTGAGGGGAAAATAGGGCAATCAGTTCGTACCGCTGCTTCAGCTGTGCGATAGGCTACCCTCACGAGGGGCGACCAGAATTTCTGACATGACAGAAATTCATCCTACCATCCGAGGTTTATCGCCTCTCATTTCCCTCTGTACACTGCACGAACACCTCACGACAAACGACGCACAACATAGCTGATAAATGTCTCGACCTAAAAAAGATTCGCACTTGTCAAAATTCGGCTCAAAATCGGAGGAAAATCGCACAGTGTATGGTAGTTCGGATTTGCCAAGTTCGGGAGAACTAAATCCCGAGGACGGGAGGACGCGAGTCCGGTAATTCTGCTAATGGAACAGCAGCGTTCTTGATAACGTCACTTAGCTTGCTCTCACTCCGGTTGTCTCTGTATGTATATTTTAGGCTACAATAAAACTAAATACGTCATAAAACACTACTCTGCCTCTTTTCATTTTCATTTCATTAAACATTAATAGCCACACAAATGTGGTTCAGGCAACGCATGCTGCATGTATATTTATAACAAAACGAAATATAAAACACAACCCTGCCTCTTTTCGTTTACATTTAAAAAAAAATATTAAACGTGGTTCAGACAATAAGTGTGCATATATATGATTATCACTGTAGTAAAAATTAAATATGACAAAACACAACCCAGTCTCTTTTTGTTAAATGTCAGTTTATGTATGATCAATAATAGCCATTATAAAAGTAAAAGGTATAAGAAGCTATACAAGAAATAAAGATCAAACAGAGTCAGCACTAGTAGGCTACAACGGTAAAGTTAAATAGCCTAAAAATATAAAGTTATGAAATTTCACTTTGCCCTCAGCCAAAACGATTTGCCAGGGAACATATTATAGATTCATGAGACCAAAGATCGTCCGTTTGATGTACACAAGACGAATTATATCTCATGTTTAACCACAGAGACATCAGAGCCAGCAGCAAACGTCAGAAGGACAAGCCGAGGTAAGGCTGCTCTCGGCGGGGTTAATAAGCGCTGAGCGCCCGGTGATCGACTGGATCTCACAACTCCGAAAACGTCAGAATAGGCGCTTTTTTTTTTTTTTATAAATAAACCACAGATTTGAGCTTTAAACAACTACATTCTCGCCTGAAAAAGTCTTAAAACTACATTTCGTGACACATTAACAGTAGTATTTTTAAATTATGCTGGTTTTCTCGTCCGCTATTGACTCTTGCTGGTTGGTGCGAGATGCATTCTGGGATACATGGCTGTCTCAAGTCCACACAAGTCACCTCTCGATGCATCCTCGATAAAAGGGGCGGATCAAGGACACATCCAGGGATTTGAACTGTTCTTGGCTAGATGTGAACTTTGAATTGGAACAGTACTTGGGCAGCGGCTGATGACGATTCGCAAGTCCACAAGAACACAAGTACAGACAAGAACGCATATTGAGAAACGGCCTAGGTCTCTGCAGGATAGTAAATAGGAGCTACTAGATCAGTGGGCGAGGCCATAAACAGAGAGGCGTTTTTCACTGCGTTACCTGATTTGCCCACGTCATAGTGTGGGTAGGGTTTAGGGGTGGGGTCGGGTGAAGGGGATCATTTTCATTGCATGGTTTATAAACACCCATCAGTTTGAAAACACCCACAAATTTAGAAACGCCCACCACCGGAGTTCTCGCGTGAGACTGGAATTGTTATTAAAAATGATAAACTGCAGAAAGTTTGCGATCCAAATTGTATGTGCGCTGATTTGCAGTGAAAAGAGGAAAAAGAAAAAAGAATATGGAGGAGGAAATGGTTGGGGAGACGCAGGGAGCAAGGATTGTGTTCTGCAAAGAGAGTTTGAGGTAAATAAATAATTTTGCAATGTGCTGCTGTTGTGGCTGGTCAAGCAAATGTTTGTGCTTTGTTTCTGTTTGATAGTATTGTAAATATATCTATTAAAATACTGATATTCTGGTCTATAACTCCTCCTGGACCTCCCGCTGCCCTGTATCTTGCTCTCTGATTGGCTGTAGGTCATCGCTGATGTATTTTTCAGTCAGAACACATTTCACACAGCAGGAGTTTGAATCGCCGACAGGTCCAGATATTTAGCATGCCAAGTATCTCACGGGCGTCAGCGACTCGTCTGCGATTCTTTCAGATCGCATCTTTGATAATTCACACTGGGGGATTGTCACTCATGTGCATGAGCACCGATTTGCCTATGATTTAGGGCATTTGTCGGCGATTTTGCAAAACCTGTCGGCGAGTCAAAATCGGGCAGTGTGAACTCGCCATTAGACCTTTTGTGGTGTGTCTGGAATCCACTCCTTGGACTCGTTTGTTTGTTGCTATAGCTACCCTTGTCAGTTGCCATGACGACAAATCAACTTCACCTGTTCCTTGTCAGCACCTTGTTATTATCTTGTGTATTTAAAGCCCAGCGTTTTCACATGTTCTTTGTCAGGTGTTTTGCTAATAAATGTTATTACTGCAATTGGATCCTACTCTCCTGCATTTTTAAAGCTCACCACCATTACAATAACACTAATCACCTGGACTCTTGTCATTTGTCCATGATTTCAGTTTTTTTTTTATCTGCGGTCTGTTTTTCCATTTCAATGTCATTGTATTGCTAAATATAGACTAAGAAGATAAAGTAATATAGGCCTAAATATATTAAAACACAACTGTTACTTGTGCGAAGGGATGAGAGGAAGCAAGAATCCAATTGCAGCACAATTTATTTGCAAACACAAAGATAATCCACGCTGAAATTCCAGACCAGAAACAGGAATAACATCCAAAGACCAAGACCACAACAGCTTCACACAAACATGCAATGAAAACAACTAACAAAAGACAGCTGAAACACAAGGGTTTAAGTACACAAGGAAATGAGGGTTAATGAACAACAGGTGTGAACTGATCAGGGTAACAATGGTAACAAACAAGGGTTACCATGGGAACAAACAAGGGCGCTAACTCAAACAAGGAAACAGGAACTAAACACAAGAAGGGAACACAGAAACAATGAGAACAGCGAATATATTACAACATAAAAGTCGTAACACAAAAGACACAGAACCGGGATCGTGACAACAACATAAATGATTCGCTCGTCTTGTGCAAGGACATTTTTTTGCGTGTCTGCCAGTGAAAGAGTGTGGTAAAGTTAGTTTTATATTTGAAGAGTTCAGATGCAAAAGCCAATAAACACCACCTCCGTCAAAAATTAGATAATGATATTGAGCGAATGCTCTCTGCACATAGTATACATTCAGCAAATACTTTCGCTTCAAATCCACTGAATCCCAGCATCAGCCCATTCGGAAAAAAATGCTTTGTTGGCAGAAACCGCTAAACGCCACTTCCCTTTTCCAGCAAAATCCTCTAAGTCCACAGAAACCAATCAGAAGACGCAAATCGATTCATATCATTTCAAGATGAATGACGGTGCGCGTATTAGCTGGCTTTCAATTGTCGAGCTGCAAGTTTTTATCATGTTTTGTCCATTGTTACAGTGGCGATGACAGGATTTCGCAAGTAGCAAGTAAACACAACTGTATTCCTTGCTGTATTCCTTGTATCTTCTGTAAAACTCAGACAAAAACGGACGTGGCAGCCACTTGCATCACAGCTCCCCCTACTGTGTGGATCAGTTTCTTCATTGTTACGTTTTGAATTATGCTTCCAGTTTCATCTTTAGTGATTTTGCAGCGGTTTACTGTCTTGTTGTCCAAAGAGGTGGACTTAGAGGTTTTTACAAAAAAAAAAGCACACATGGACTAATTTGTTAAATACCAATGAATTGACTAAAGTAATATTTTTGAAAATAAGGCATTTCAATAACTGACTAATAACGTTTTTATTGCAATTAAAGTGAAATTACTGAACCTAAACATAGGAGCCTGATTAAAAAAATGCTCATTTAAAAGAAAACATGTCAGATGGACTTAGATGCAGGTTTTTGCATCTGAACTCTTCATTTGATATTCGCAAAAATGCCCATTATATTCTCCATTTCTATCACATACTCAAGCCAAACCAACTTTGAAATTAATGAATAGGTCTCCTTTGCACAGCACAAAGCGGAATTACATTTTTTTTTTTTTTTAATATCAATTTTATTATCCTTATATATATCAATCAACGTGAAATCTTGGTAAAAATATCCCTTTCATGACACAAGGCTCTGTTTGTGGAATTTATATTCTATTTGTTTTAAACTATTTAAAGATCAAAATTATTGCTTTATTATTAGTAACAAAATCAATTAAATCAATAGGCAATAAAATCACAAGCATTGCGAATATGTCGTAGAGCTTTTATCATCTCCAGTGACGTCTTTAAAAGGTAGAGATGGTAGAAATTCCTCTAGAAATCCGTAGGCTTAAAAAGTCTTTATGAACATGAGAACATATACAGTACACTCACCTAAAGGATTATTAGGAACACCTGTTCAATTTCTCATTAATGCAATTATCTAATCAACCAATCACATGGCAGTTGCTTCAATGCATTTAGGGGTGTGGTCCTGGTCAAGACAATCTCCTGAACTCCAAACTGAATGTCAGAATGGGAAAGAAAGGTGATTTAAGCAATTTTGAGCGTGGCATGGTTGTTGGTGCCAGACGGGCCGGTCTGAGTATTTCACAATCTGCTCAGTTACTGGGATTTTCACGCACAACCATTTCTAGAGTTTACAAAGAATGGTGTGAAAAGGGAAAAACATCCAGTATGCGGCAGTCCTGTGGGCGAAAATGCCTTGTTGATGCTAGAGGTCAGAGGAGAATGGGCCGACTGATTCAAGCTGATAGAAGAGCAACTTTGACTGAAATAACCACTCGTTACAACCGAGGTATGCAGCAAAGCATTTGTGAAGCCACAACACGCACAACCTTGAGGCGGATGGGCCACAACAGCAGAAGACCCCACCGGGTACCACTCATCTCCACTACAAATAGGAAAAAGAGGCTACAATTTGCACGAGCTCACCAAAATTGGACAGTTGAAGACTGGAAAAATGTTGCCTGGTCTGATGAGTCTCGATTTCTGTTGAGACATTCAGATGGTAGAGTCAGAATTTGGCGTAAACAGAATGAGAACATGGATCCATCATGCCTTGTTACCACTGTGCAGGCTGGTGGTGGTGGTGTAATGGTGTGGGGGATGTTTTCTTGGCACACTTTAGGCCCCTTAGTGCCAATTGGGCATCGTTTAAATGCCACGGCCTGCCTGAGCATTGTTTCTGACCATGTCCATCCCTTTATGGCCACCATGTACCCATCCTCTGATGGCTACTTCCAGCAGGATAATGCACCATGTCACAAAGCTCGAATCATTTCAAATTGTTTTCTTGAACATGACAATGAGTTCACTGTACTAAAATGGCCCCCACAGTCACCAGATCTCAACCCAATAGAGCATCTTTGGGATGTGGTGAAACGGGAGCTTCGTGCCCTGGATGTGCATCCCACAAATCTCCATCAACTGCAAGATGCTATCCTATCAATATGGGCCAACATTTCTAAAGAATGCTTTCAGCACCTTGTTGAATCAATGCCACGTAGAATTAAGGCAGTTCTGAAGGCGAAAGGGGGTCAAACACAGTATTAGTATGGTGTTCCTAATAATCCTTTAGGTGAGTGTATGTGCCTATTCTGTGGTTGTACCAACAATACCTCCTTGGCTTTTCCGTTGGTACTTTTTAGTGTGTAGAATACATACAAACCCGATTCCAAAAAAGTTGGGACACTGTACAAATTGTGAATAAAAACAGAATGCAATGATGTGGAAGTTTCAAATTTCAATATTTTATTCAGAATACAACATAGATGACATATCAAATGTTTAAACTGAGAAAATGTATCATTTTAAGGGAAAAATAAGTTGATTTTAAATTTCATGGCATCAACACATCTCAAAAAAAGTTGGGACAAGGCCATGTTTAACATTGTGTGGCATCCCCTCTTCTTTTTATAACAGTCTGCAAACGTCTGGGGACTGAGGAGACAAGTTGCTCAAGTTTAGGAATAGGAATGTTGTCCCATTCTTGTCTAATACAGGCTTCTAGTTGCTCAACTGTCTTAGGTCTTCTTTGTCGCATCTTCCTCTTTATGATGCGCCAAATGTTTTCTATGGGTGAAAGATCTGGACTGCAGGCTTTCCATTTCAGTACCCGGATCCTTCTTCTACGCAGCCATGATGTTGTAATTGATGCAGTATGTGGTCTGGCATTGTCATGTTGGAAAATGCAAGGTCTTCCCTGAAAGAGACGACGTCTGGATGGGAGCATATGTTGTTCTAGAACTTGGATATACCTTTCAGCATTGATGGTGCCTTTCCAGATGTGTAAGCTGCCCATGCCACACGCACTCATGCAACCCCATACCATCAGAAATGCAGGCTTCTGAACTGAGCGCTGATGACAACTTGGGTTGTCCTTGTCCTCTTTAGTTCGGATGACATGGCGTCCCAGTTTTCCAAAAAGAACTTCAAATTTTGATTCGTCTGACTACAGAACAGTTTTCCACTTTGCCACAGTCCATTTTAAATGAGCCTTGGCCCAGAGAAAACGCCTGTGCTTCTGGATCATGTTTAGATATGGCTTCTTTTTTGACCTATAGAGTTTTAGCCGGCAACGGCGAATGGCACGGTGGATTGTGCTCACCGACAATGTTTTCTGGAAGTATTCCTGAGCCCATGTTGTGATTTCCATTACAGTAGCATTCCTGTATGTGATGCAGTGCCATCTAAGGGCCCGAAGATCACGGGCATCCAGTATGGTTTTCCGGCCTTGACCCTTACGCACAGAGATTGTTCCAGATTCTCTGAATCTTTGGATGATATTATGCACTGTAGATGATGATAACTTCAAACTCTTTGCAATTTTTTTTTTCTGAGAAACTCCTTTCTGATATTGCTCCACTATTTTTCGCCGCAGCATTGGGGGAATTGGTGATCCTCTGCCCATCTTGACTTCTGAGAGACACTGCCACTCTGAGAGGCTCTTTTTATACCCAATCATGTTGCCAATTGACCTAATAAGTTGCAAATTGGTCCTCCAGCTGTTCCTTATATGTACATTCCGGCCTCTTATTGCTACCTGTCCCAACTTTTTTGCAATGTGCAGCTCTCATGAAATCCAAAATGAGCCAATATTTGGCTTGACATTTCAAAATATCTCACTTTCAACATTTGATATGTTATCTATATTCTATTGTGAATAAAATATAAGTTTATGAGATTTGTAAATTATTGCATTCCTTTTTTATTCACAATTTGTACAGTGTCCCAACTTTTTTGGAATCGGGTTTGTACAATGAGATCAGTAATATGCACAGTTTCAATTGCAGGACTTGAATGAACCAAGTTTATCAAGTTCTGAAAAGCACAACACATCTATAGCATGACAAGACATACTGTATTATCGAGTATAGAGTCTGTTCAGAATAAGGCAAATTATGATTTAATTGTAATATTTTTCACACAGTACATGTGTGGAGGGGAATGAGGAGGTAGGCCACTTGGCTCAGGCCCTGAAACATGCACAAATTGACGTTATGGTGTTAATGAATAAAACAGAAGCTAAAGGGTTTATTGCAATTGGTGTAAGAAAGAAACAGCAGAAGCTATGAAGCTTCTAGGTCAAACGGTCATTGAATTGAACAGATTTATAACTGTTTAATGGAATTAGAATATTACATACACTACTATATTTATTTAAAAACAAATAGAATATAAATTCCGCAAAAAGAGCCTTGTGTCATGAAAGAGATATTTTACCAACATTTCACATTTAGTGTGACGTCATATTGAGAAAGGGTTAAATTGTTTAATATGGCAAAGAAAGCCTATTCATGCATTTCAAAGTTGGTTTAGCTTAAGTATGTAGGCTAATAGAAAAGGAGAATATAGGCTAATGATCATTATTCAATAGGCTACCTGATGTGAAACGAAACTTCACCCGGTCAACTTTTTAAATAAATTTATTGTTTATATGGTTAACATGATAGTAATTAGGGTAGCATTTCTTGAATTCTGAAGCAAAACGTAAATATGTAAATTAACCGGTATTATTCAAACAAATTGTTAGGGTCAGACAATTGGTAGACTCTCCCCACAACAACAAAAAGCATACATTTGATAAAATAGTTGAGTATTTAATTTTATTTGCTTTAACTAGATTTTGCCAAATTTATTATAGTTAAAAATAAATCCTGCTACAACCTTATAAATTAACATTATTAAAAAAATGTCCTTACCTGTGAATGAATAACAGCTGTGTTCACATATTTATTAAAATGTAGATTAGAATAAAGACATTATTAATTATTTCATTAGCCGCACTTTCACTGAATCTCATGTCAAAGTTCCTCCAGTATATTCTGGAACACACCAGACTTCGACCTTGTATTGGGTGTGTTTGTGTATGTGCACAGTTTTATGATGTGTAATACAACTCTAATGCCTCTAATGCCTTTATACAAAGCATATTAATTTTAACTGCTATCTCAGCAAGGCATTATAATTAAAATACTCATTCTAAAAGTTCCCTGTGATTCTTTAAATATAATCATGAATATGAATTATTTATGAATGTTTGGAGCCTCATATCTTTGCAGAAGTCTCCATGCTTTCGAAGCTTCAATATTTAGTATGTTGTCTCCATCTTGTGGACAAAGAATAAACTTCAAGAGAAAGTATTATTGAAAAATTACACACTGCACTACTCTGTAACTAATCCACAATAAAAATGTTTATTTGCTTCTATAATACATTATTATATAATTGTTTATACTTAATAATAATATTATACTGCTGAAGCCACTAATAAATAAGTTGTTTTTGTGTGCTTATTATAATGCATTTGATATCGACAGTTATTTTTTTTTAAAAGTAAGGGAACAAGAAAAGGAATGTTACACAATATAAACACTAAATTAATTAATACCGATCCTGATTGGATTTTTCATGCAAGAATTCTTTGTAGGCCAGAATCTCTAAAAGGCTGTTCACATTGACAGTGATTTGAATTGAATAGGCTTGGTGAAATCAATTGTGGTCCTGGTCCTCCATGCACAGAGCAATGGTGACACCAGCATAGAAAAAAATCACAATTCTGCATTGCTTGAAAATACAGAATTGTTTAAAACACACATGCTTGCACAATGTCACTGACTACATACTCTACATTTTAAATGTCTTAAATTGTTATTGTTGTTACAAATAAACAATTATACTGACGCATATTGTTGTAATATAGACTTACCCTTAACGTTTTAACAGGTGTGAGCACTGTAACACATGGAAATATAGGCATCATTTTGTATGTGCATTTTTTTTTTAAAAATCAAATTATTTGTTTAAGATTATTTTTACATCAACCCCCAACAATCTCTTCCACTCCATTTCATTTCAGTTCAAAAAGGTAAAAATGCACATGTTGTGTGATTTAACATTCATTAAAATAATCGCAAATCAAATTATAACCCAGTTTAGGAGCCAAATGTGAAAATGCACTCCTCCTTTAGTGGACTTAGATATCCTAGGTACAACCAAAAGTCGGTTGGATAGTAGGGCAATAGAAGATCATTTAAATACAGGGGCTAAACCGTTTAGGGCCTTATAGTTCAGTAGCAATACTTTGTAATCGATATGGAACTTAATACTGTCAATCTCAAAGCTCTTTCCTGTTTTAGATGCGTTTTGTGTTTTTTGCGCATTCACGCTGAAAACCAGTGCTGCCTCTCAATCTTTTTGCCACTCAGTGGGCGTAACCGCAGTCACTCTGGCCAGCGTTGACGTCACATGCATACCCTCTATATACACCGATCAGGCATAACATTATGAGCACTGACAGGTGAAGTGAATAACACTGATTATCTCTTCATCACGGCACCTGTGAGTGTTCGTGAGCATCAGAACTGGACCACAGAGCAATGGAAGACGGTGGCCTGGTCTGATGAATCACGCTTTCTTTTAAATCACGTGGATGGCCGGGTGCGTGTGCGACGCTTACATGGGGAACACATGGCACCAGGATGCACTATGGGAAGAAGGCAAGCCGGTGGAGGCAGTGTGATGCTTTGGGCAATGTTCTGCTGGGAAACCTTGGGTCCTGCCATCCATGTGGATGTTACTTTGACATGTGCCACCTACCTAAGCATTGTTGCAGACCATGTACACCCTTTCATGGAAACAGTATTCCCTGGTGGCTGTGGCCTCTTTCAGCAGGATAATGCGCCTTGCCACAAAGCAATAAGGGTTCAGAAATGGTTTGAGGAGCACAACAACGAGTTTGAGGTGTTGACTTGGCCTCCAAATTCCCCAGATCTCAATCCAGTCACGCATCTGTGGGATGTGCTGAAGTGGAATCCATGCCTCGATGGGTCAGGGCAGTTTTGGCAACAAAAGGGGGACCAACACAATATTAGTAAGGTGGTCATAATGTTATGCCTGATCGGTGTATATTGTGGGTCTATTTTTCTGAGTGAGTAACAATGGAAACTAAACTTTGTTTTCCCATATGGATGGGAAAAAAATCTCTCTAAAATCTGATTGGATGATAAACCTTCATGGAGGTCCACATCCAATCAGATTTTAGAGCCAATCCTTTTGTAATCTTTCCATACTATTGTATATAGAACAGAGTAACAGACACATATTGCAGGAATATTTGATAAGTAGCTTGGCTTTTTCATTATTTTTCAAAACTGTACAATTATGCAGCTTTTACGAACAGGGCAAACAAAACAGTGGTTTGTTTGAGATAAGCTCCAAGGTTTTCAAGCAGTAGCAGTAGTACCAAGTACCATGTCTGTGAATGTTTATGTTCTGCAAAGAAAATGTATAAAATATATTTTTACATTAGAAAATTTAATGACTTTTTTTATATTAGGGGTGGCAGAGAATGTGTGTGGGTTGCCCCTAGTCTGTAAAAACCATTGGCTAGCACATTCATTCTTTTAGTTGAGCTAACTGCACAGACATAGATAAACAGCAATAATATGGAGAAGGCAAACGATTCTGTGCAGTTTGAGTAACAGTGTATAAAAGAGCACCTGAAAAAATATTATAGTACAAACACATATTTTTCTTTTGTCACTTTTGACAGCAGATGGCGCTGGAGTGTGTTTTATGCTGAACTGCAAACCATAGTAAACTGACTTTTTTATTTATGTGAACTAGTTCTGTTTTACCTAGAACATTAGAGAATGTTAACATCTGTTTCTCTCAAATTATAGATTTTTTAATGCATTTTGAACATTTGGAATTCACAAAAAATTATCTAAGATAAGGTAAGCGCAAAATGTATGCAATTTTAAAATTTGATATACTATTAGTAAGTGTTGCACTACTGCTGTTATAAAAATCATTATGTAAGCAACTGAAACATTAAAGGGATAGTTCACCCAAAAATGACAATTTTGTCATCATTTACTCACCCTCAAGTTGTTCCAAACCTGTATGAGATTTTTTCTTCTGTTGAACACAAAAAAAATTATATTTTAAAGAATGTTAGTAATCAGACAGTTGAAGGGCAGCCATTGATTTCCATAGTAGGAAAAAAATACTTTGGAAGACAATCGCACATCAACTGTTTTGTTACCGACATTCTTCAAAATATCTTTTGTTTTCAACAGAAAAAAGAAACTTATACAGGTTTGGAACAACATGAGGGTGAGTAAATGATGACAAAATTGATGGCAACACAGTTGATGCTGGATAGTTTACTACTAAATGGTCATTTCAATGATTTTCAGAAGACAATCCCTATTAATCTGAATTTTATCTGAAGACCAGGCCTAATTTGTGTTGGGATATCAAGTGCTTTGATACTATTGGCTGTTTAATAATGCAAATGGAAAATATATTGCCAGCATGTGCTCTTCTCTGTAAGGCTACAGTACTTTAACTGAAGAGCACTATGCTTAACTTACCTGAGAGTTCATCTACCATTAGAATTGAAGAACCCTGCAACTACACACTCATACACACTCGCACAAACATCTATAGCAGCAGCTCACACACATGGCTGTGCTTGGAGTGAATTAAAATAGTGAGGACGCAGCATTATGTAAATGCAGGCCCATTCCCCTCTCCAGCTCTCTGAAAATTGGATGATGTGTTACAATGATACCGGAGTGAATGGAAGGGCACGGTCTCAGGTTCCCATCAGCAGCATTTCCTCCTCTTCTGCCATCTTACTATCCTCTTCTCTCTTCCCCTATGCTTTCCTTTATTAGATGTGCTTGCCAAACCCAACAACCATAAGTATTAGCGCTTACACAAGAGAGAAGGCTCTGACTGAGCATTTGAGATGTGTAAGATGCGTTTTGAGAGTGTTTAAAGAGCCAGGTCAGTTAAAGTCAGCTTGGGGAAAAAAACCTATTTACTTTCTTCATGCATTTTATCTGCAATTAGAGTAAGTAATTTCCTTGCAATCCCAAATGTTAACTAGGTACAGGGAGCCACTTGCTTTAGAATTAGTTCATGTTAAATAATCTAATTAAGTAATGTTCATACAAAAACACTGTGACATTTCTCAAAATATGTTCTTTTACGTTCCACAGAAGAAAGTCAGTCATGCAGGTTTGGAAAGACACAGGGTGAGTAAATGACAGAATTTTCATTTTTGGGTGAACTATCCTTCACGATTTTCACCTGACAGATGGAAAAAATATGTACTTATAGGCTGCATCCGAAAGCTGAGGCAGCTGACTTGTTGCCTCGCTGCCTTATCAGGTTATGACTTTGTAGCGTTTATGGTTTAATGATCTACTGCAAAATAAGAGCGAGCTTTGGTGATAACAAAGCGAATATTTAATTACTACAATAGTAATTTCTCGCTAGAAATTACATCAGAAGTGGGAAACATTGGTCAAAAATGTACATTTACATACAAACTGACCACCAACTGCAACTTTCAGACGCCATCTTTACTTACAGAATAGAAAGCACGGGATTGTGGGATACATCTATGCTGCCTTAAAAAATCGATCAGATGAAGGTATATTGGATCGTGCCTTGATGCCTTCCTACCTTGGTATGCATCCTCCAAAGGGAGCATTTTTAAGCTTTCGGATGCAGCCTTTGTCTATATTGATAAAGTGCGACTCACAGTGGGTGCGTCTCAGTCAACTCCCTAGCTCCTTGGGTCGTGAATCAGTATATCGTGTAAACAAATTCGTGCACTGGTAAGGACAGTAAGGACCCTGGGTGCGTCCCAATCAGCTCCCTAGTTCAGTAGTCAGGGCACTGAGCAGGGAGTCGGCACAATAAAAAGTCCCGCAATGCACCGCAAAACCCAGGGTGCATCGATGCTCACTATGCTCCCTTAACGGAAGTTCTGAAGCATGAAACTTAAATCACGTGAGCCAACTCACTACACATAACGACTGATAACGATACACGACATATGTTTTTAAAAATAGAAAGCATTATTTTATTATATTTCAGGATAAAACATACATCGTTAGACAGGTAAATGAACACAAACTAGATAACATTTATAATTTATTTACGTCTGAAATGTTGCACGTATATGTAACAAGCAAAGTAGCCTATTTATCATAATGTACTTTAAATAACATTACAAGTAATGTTAGAAAGATATCAGCTTCTGCTGTTGTTCATAAATACCAGTAATGCTGTTGTACAATGAGGACGTTGTCACGTCGCCAGAAATAGAGTCATCAGTGTCCCAATGTGTAGTGAGCCAGCGTCCTTTACCGTCCTTACCAGTACCCGAATTCGCGATATCCTGATTCACGAGCTCGGGAGCTAGGGAACTGATTGAGTAACGCGGGAGCTAGGGAACTGGGAACTGACTGAGTAACGCACTGGTTCACTACACACTGGGCATGACAACATCCTCATTGTACAACGTAGCTACTGGTATTTATGAACAACTGCAGAACTGATATTATTTTTATATTTATTTTTTTATGCTATTTAAAGTACATTATGATAAATATTTTGATTGTTACATGTATCTGCAACATTTCATCTGTAAATTAAGTATAAATGTTAGCTAGGTATCTATCTAGCGATGTCTGTTTATGCTGAAATATAATTTACATTTAAAAAAAAAAAAAAAAACATCTATCTGTCATTATGTTGGCTTACGTGATTTATGTTCTGCGTTTCAGAACTTCTGTTAAGGGAACATATTGAGCACCGATGCTCCCTGATTTTCACGGTGCATTGTGGTGCTTTTTAGGGGGGGAACGTTTCAGTTCACTGGAAGGATTTTGCGATTGAGACAGCACTTAAAATGGCCGACTTCCTGATTAGTGCCCTGACCACTGAACTAGGGAGCTGATTGAGATGCACCCTCTATCAACGTAGACTAAAGGCACGTTCACACCAAGAATGATAACTATATTTGCTTCCACACCAACGAACGATAACGGTCTGTTTATTCTAAGCTCGCACGCTGCGGTTTCAAAGTGTGTCCAACGTCATTGAACATGTTTTTGCTGTTCTTGTTGCATTTACATGGCTTTAACGAGCAGATGTCTTCAGCATGCTATGTTTAGAGTAAATCTAGTTATTTTAATCGATCTAATCAGTGAATTTAGCTGACGTAGCCAATATAAAAACAACACTTAGTCTTTTTCACTGCAACTTCAAAGGAAGCAAGACAATGTTGTCGAAACTAGCGCTGCATATTTTTATGTTACACTGTTTGCTAGCCTGGCATAATGATCTCATCTCTGTTAATACTTCTCACCATTTATTCAGAGGGTATGCCCGATTGTTTTCCATATATCCATTTTCTTTAAAGTATCCTTGAAAGGGAGGTTGACTTGTCAAAGAGTGGTGGATTTTTCTGGACCTCTGCGATTAACTTCTACGCAACGTCGTTTGCCATTTTAAATGAGCGAGCCTGGAAAAAAAAACACTCTGAAAGTGATCCCAACGATATTGTTCGTCTGTATTGTTATCATTATAGCTGTGGTGTGAACTCTGCTATTCTTTAATATTGAGAACGATTTTTAGAACTATATTTTTATTGTTATCGTCCCTGGTGTAAACAGGCCTTAAGTCTGTTTTTTTTCTGGTCTGTCAGGTGTCAGGTGAAAATCTAGTGACCGGAATATCATAGAGACTTGGCGTTGGGTATGTTGGCTTGGCCAGTAGCAAACTTGCATCTTGGTGGTGAGCTTTGCATAGGCAATGATCACTCAATTCAATTTCTCAATTCCTCAAATTCTCCATCTGTTTTTCTCTAATTTAGACCCTTCATTTCAAGACCCCTTTAAGTATAGTACCGTCATCTCCCTTTGATCAGCCATTCAGGTGAGCTGAGAACGAATGAGAGGTGTACTTCTCCAAGCATGTGCCTCTCTGCACAATCCTATTGTTCTAAATTGGCTACACTGAGAAGTCAGTGCGATGAAGTTATGAGAGTAAGTGAGGTCAAAATCCTGGCCATAAACAAGAACTTAATCCGGTTATCTATAGAGGGCATGGTTAGAGGAAGAGAGGTACAATATAGTAGAAAGGGAGCCACTTGCTTTTATTCGTACACACATACACACACCTGGGCTTTGTTCTGCGGTGGCCGGTCATACATCTAACAGCCCCCAGTTTCCATTTACCTCCAGATTGCTGGCGAGCGCTGACCCGGCGACCCCAATCCGCAGAGGGCCCTGAGGAGGGCCCATCAATACTGGCAGCAGCTTGTTTTTGTCTGCCCTGCTGGATAAATGATGCCATTGGCTGGCACACACACTCACACACATCATCTCAACTCACAGACTTGATAGAGTGGGGCCTTGTGGTAGAGAGGCCTTGCATTCGGGATGTCGTCCAATTTTGTAGACCTTGCTTGAGTGCGGCAAGATGCTATAGGGGGCTCTGGAGGACAAACCCCCGCCCTCTCCGTTTCTCTCTCGCTCTCTCCTTCTCTACATGCTTCGTGCCCTCTTCTCCCTCGGCCCTCCTTGTTACAGATGCAGCAGATTTAGTTAAGGGCGCCCTGGATCTTGAACTGCGCTGACCCAGGTCCCCCGTCGCTGTCTGAGTAATGTATTCATCTCATCCTCCGGCCGGCCCTTGGGTCGCAGCCTTATCTATCCGGCGTTTGTACTGCTGTCATCTTGCTGGCCAGAACCCATAAGTTCTCACTCTACCGAGGGAGGAAAAGAGATGAGGTTAGTGGAGAAAGCGAGCGGATGTTGTTCATGTAAGCTCCTGTAGGGGTCGATTTTTTCTTACTGGATCTTATTAAAGATTCTTATTGAAGTCTTTGGAGTAGTGGGTTTTGTTTGAAATGGCGTACTACCATACTAGCCTTATTATTTCCTAAATACAGATGTAAAGTAAAAGGGGTCTAAAGCATTTAGATTTTGTCCACTTTCAACCATTTCCAGAGGTAGTCGAAAATGCATTCGACCTGATTGCTTTCGTAGTGTGGTTTGAATGTGTTTGAACAGCCACAAAAGACCGCCTACTCTCCGCCTACTGATTTAATGCATAAACATTATGGGAAGCATGCTAGTCAGATGGGATTTATACTTTTCTGCTAAAGACCCAAGTTTGGTTTGAAAACGAAATACATACCAAGTACAATGTTCTCTCAGCATTCCTGATTTCGAACATGCACTCACAGAGTTTGGAGTGGTCTTGTGGCTGCTGCTTTGATTTTCTGTCGTCTCCAGTCGTGTTCATATGTAAATTGCATGAGCTTATTTCATCCATTAGATCAAAAGATCTGAAAAAGTCCATATATTTAGCCTACCTGTCCATAGACCCTCCACCCAAAGAAGTTTTTGGCATCTATGGTTTCATGAAGTTCTTTAAAAAGGTTCTTCAGATTTTTAAAATGTTCTTCACACTGAAAAAAAAAATGGTTCTTTTAAGAAATGTTGCCTAAAAGGGTCTTCGCTGGCGTTGCTGCAAAAAGTCCCTTCTGGAACCCTTATTGTTGAGAACTGTGCATGAGCATGGCATTGTTAAAGTCCCCATGAAATCAAAATAGTTTTTTGGCTTTTAGTATGAATATGTTAGCCTTACTATTATCTATAAGCTAGTGTGCTCCATAACAATGACAAAATTTGCATTTAGAAGATATAAGCATTCAAAACGTACAGTCTTTCACTTCCGCCAATATGGATCAATGATTTTGATGACATCACTCTGCACTTCAGCTTCTCATCAGATTTTCTTTCCAATCAAATGCTCTCTAGAATCTGAAGCATCCCGCCCCTTACATTATAAATAGACGCTGAAGCTGCGGCTAAAAACAGTCATTTGTTCACACATTTATTATTTTTCTAAATGGTGAAGAGCACAAAGTGTACTATATAGGGGATAGGGAATGAATGAATCATTCCCTATCTCCTATATAGTGCACTTTCAGACAGTGTAAATATGCTTTCCATTGGGGTGAATTAAGTCTGGTTTACGTTAGTGTCACGTGAACCACCGCAGCGCACAAACAGTCTGCTCCAGTCCAGAGACACAATAGCACAGAGTGGATCATATGCGCGAGTCGGCTCAGACCAAAAAACGTATCGGACCCATTTGAATTCTGCACAGAATGCTATATTTTAAAACGATATGGAGATTAGGAAGAGAAACGGTTAGAGATTAGGAGGAAACTGCGGCTTTACCGAGTTCAATGGCTCTGAGCGAGCTGTGATATAAACTAAACGCTATTGGCTATTTTAAAAAGGGGAGGAGCTGTTCAATATGTCCCACCCTGTCTTCCTGTTTCAGTGGAAATTTCATCAACACATTGAATAACGTTGCGCGTTTCAAGGCACTTCATTGTGCCTTTAAGAGCGGATATAATCCTCTTCAGCAGTGACCAAACAAAGGCAAAGACCTGGCAAAGACCTGTCATTTGTGACCTAACTTTTTGAGGCTTTTTGTGGTAGCATATTATTTATTTTAAATGTTTACTGTTGCATAACATGTTCTGTTTTACATAGGGCCTTCTATATTAAATTTTGTATGTAGTATACAGTGAAAACTATGCAATGCCTTTCCCTTTTGAACATAGTTAAAGGTGCTGTATGTAAGAATGACAGCTAGTGGTTGAAATGAGTACTGCAGTCCAAATTCAAAATATTGTTTGCCCCGCCCCCTCCTCCTCAAACTCGACGCTCACGCGAGTTGCCAGTTTGAGGACATGCAGCAGGAACGAGCACAACTGACAATGGAAGGCGAGGAGACTTACACACTGTAAGCTGATGAGTTGATTTATCAGCGTTTTAATGTGCTTTTTTAGATTTTTAGATGGATGCAGAGGCTTTTTAGGTCCGGTAGAATCTGCGATCTCTGACCCAGCTTGTTTGTTGGCTTCCATGGCAGCAATACGCTGTGTTTTCCGCCAACTGGCAACCTGTGGTGTCGAAATTACTATTGCGGTATCGCACAGACCAGAACAAAAACAGACATTCCGACACGGAACGCACATTTCAAAGTAAAATAACTGGCTATAGCATTGTTTTTCAGAGAAACGAGTATGTGAACTTAGCATGTTTCCTAAATATCTGCAAACATATTATGGTATTTTTATGCTTCAGTACAGTCAAAAAACTTACATACAGCACCTTTAAGATTTTTAGTGAGTTGACAAGGGATAATTGGCCTAGAGCAGAGATTTACAAACTTTATTGTCAGTGGAACCCTTTTGATTTTAAATATTTAATTTACTCATGAACCCCCTGCAGTTCTCTCGCAAATCTCAGTTTAGGAAACCCTGGTCTAGAAAAATTCTATTCAAAGTCCTCCATTGAGTGTTTAGAGTATTTCATGAACTTCTTTACTTTTTGTTGATGCTTTTTTAACGTTGTGTGATAATGGCCACTTTTTATACAGCCTTAAATTCACAATGGGCTACACTGAAAAGTTTGGAGAGTGTTTTAAATGCAAGTGAATTCTGCCCTATAGAACAAAACAGTCCAGAAATGCAATGCCAATTCATAGTGATAACCATAGCAACTATGCTACTGTAAATGAGAAACATGAATGCCAACAGTTTAACCAATGTGGTGGTCAAAGTGACTTGCGGCCAATGACATACAGTACTACAGTGGGGAAAACAAGTATTTGATACACTGCCGATTTTGCAGGTTTGCCCACTTACAAAGCATGTAGCAGTCTGTAATTTTTATCATAGGTACTCTTCAACTGTGAGGGACGGAATCTAAAACAAAAATCCAGAAAATCACATTGTATGATTTTTAAGTAATTAATTTGCATTTTATTGCATGACATAAGTATTTGATACATCAGAAAAGCAGAACTTAATATTTGGTACAGAAACCTTTGTTTGCAATTACAGAGATCATACGTTTTCTGTAGTTCTTGACCAGGTTTGCACACACTGCAGCAGGGATTTTGGCCCACTCCTCCATACAGACCTTCTCCAGATCCTTCAGGTTTCAGGGCTGTCGCTGGGCAATACGGACTTTCAGCTCCGTCCAAAGATTTTCTATTGGGTTCAGGTCTGGAGACTGGCTAGGCCACTCCAGGACCTTGAGATGCTTCTTACGGAGCCACTCCTTAGTTGCCCTGGCTGTGTGTTTCAGGTCGTTGTCATGCTGGAAGACCCAGCCACGACCCATCTTCAATTCTCTTACTGAGGGAAGGAGGTTGTTGGCCAAGATCTCGAGATACATGGCCCCATCCATCCTCCCCTCAATACGGTGCAGTCATCCTGTCCCCTTTGCAGAAAAGCATCCCCAAAGAATGATGTTTCCACCTCCATGCTTCACGGTTGGGATGGTGTTCTTGGGGTTGTACTCATCCTTCTTCTTCCTCCAAACACGGCGAGTGGAGTTTAGACCAAAAAGCTCTATTTTTGTCTCATCAGACCACATGACCTTCTCCCATTCCTCCTCTGGATCATCCAGATGGTCATTGGCAAACTTCAGACGGGCCTGGACATGCGCTGGCTTGAGCAGGGGGATCTTGCGTGCGCTGCAGGATTTTAATCCATGACGGCGTAGTGTGTACTAATGGTTTTCTTTGAGACTGTGGTCCCAGCTCTCTTCGGGTCATTGACCAGGTCCTGCCGTGTAGTTCTGGGCTGATCCCTCACCTTCCTCATGATCATTGATGCCCCACGAGGTGAGATCTTGCATGGTGCCCCAGACCGAGGGAGATTGACCGTCATCTTGAACTTCTTCCATTTTCTAATAATTGCGCCAACAGTTGTTGCCTTCTCACCAAGCTGCTTGCCTATTGTCCTGTAGCCCATCCCAGCCTTGTGCAGGTCTACAATTTTATCCCTGATGTCCTTACACAGCTCTCTGGTCTTGGCCATTGTGGAGAGGTTGGAGTCTGTTTGATTGAGTGTGTGGACAGGTGTCTTTTATACAGGTAACGAGTTCAAACAGGTGCAGTTAATACAGGTAATGAGTGGAGAACAGGAGGGCTTCTTAAAGAAAAACTAACAGGTCTGTGAGAGTCTGAATTCTTACTGGTTGGTAGGTGATCAAATACTTATGTCATGCAATAAAATGCGAATTAATTATTTAAAAATCATACAATGTGATTTTCTGGATTTTTGTTTTAGATTCCGTCACTCACAGTTGAAGTGTACCTATGATAAAAATTACAGACCTCTACATGCTTTGTAAGTAGGAAACCCTGCAAAATTGGCAGTGTATCAAATACTTGTTCTCCCCACTGTATCTCTAGCAAATGTAAGTAAACCAACAGAGGTGCTGTGTCTTGTTTGTGCTCATAAAGCTGCTGTTTCTAATCACCACATTCTCTTTGCTTTGTTGCCATTTCTACTTATAAGAGCCTTTGGGCTTTTTTATTTTTGCCAAAATTTGCTTAAAAATATTGCCAGTCACTGGTTATGTTTGTTTTGGTTTTCAAAAATGAAAAAGACCAGTTGCGTAAGAAGTTGCAGGAGCTTTTTTAGCACTACTGTTGCACGAATACTGCATATATTTAGACATACTATTTATTAGACCATTTATTTGCTTTATTACATTATAGTATACTAGGAATTATGCACATTTGGACACAGGGAGACAAAATTTTGAATTAGCCTAGAATTGTTCCTCTTTCCTTCACTCGGATGTGTGATTGGAACACAAAGTGGATTTAATGTTGGATTGAAAGTAAGTGTGACTACCTGTATTTTTCAAGAGTAAATTTGGTTGTAGAATGTGTTTGTCAATCGTGTATTCAACCAAACTCTGTGTGAAAAAAAACAGGATTAACCCTTAAATGCATGAATGTTTCACCCATCATTATTACATATTCGGGTCTTTAGCGACCCGGATCTATATCTAAAACAGATGGATCTCTTCCAGTCGCGATAATATAAAACTCTCCTGATACAATTACAGAAGAATAAAATAAAACATATTTTGTTACCTTTTGGAGCTTGGAAGGGTTCAGTTTGAGCAGATGATTTATACCATCATCACTGTCCTCGTCAGAGCTCATTACATTCAGCATCTGGCTCATATTCGCAAACTCAAACATATCCTCAAAACTATCATTTTCAACATTTTCAAAATCAATATTTTGATCGCTGACAGCTTCTTCACCAGATCCACCATCAAGTGACATTGACACTAATATTTGATTGCGGTCAGTACTTGCTCTGCAGTAAATCATTTCAAGTTTTGCTGATGATACTTCCTATTCTTTTGTTTTCTGCCTGCGGTAACGATGAGTGAAACGTCACTTCATCATTGTGTATCAGACATTGCACTTATTCAGGCATCAAATGTTCAATTATTGTTGTGCAGAAAAAATATACTTACACTGTTACACACCTCAGGTCACTATACAATTTTTTAAAAAAATTAATGGGAAAACAGGCATTCCTTTTATATTCCTTCTTATATTGTTTATAATGAATTGATGAGGAATACTAAGAATCTTGATGTAAAACTTTTAAAAAATGAATAAGGAGGAGGGTAGTGAATGATGTCTTGGGTTACTAAAGACCCAAGGTATGTGTTTAAGGGTAGAGTAGTAGAGGAGTAGAGGAATGACAAACATTAACTGCAGTGTATATGTGGCCAAGGATGAAAACCATGTTCTTTTAATGTTAATTGTTAGGGTTTGTTTTGGATGTTTTCGAATTGTCATACATGTACAGCAGTCAAATGTCACTTGTGGTCTTGCACTAAGAAAATATACACAAAGAAGTCAAAATACATCTACAGTTAGACACTAACTCAAATCCCTATACCTCACCTACACTCCTCCTTATGCCCTCACCTTTCACGGTCAGGTGTACTACAATGCCTCTGTCAGTTGTAGCAGAATGGACTGCAGTTAATTAAGCACATGAGTCCCTTAATATAATCAATTTTAATTAAAATGAATTTTAATCGGAGTGGGGGGAGGCGGGGTGACGTCCAGCAAGGGAGGTTGTTAGCGCAGCATTATCCTTGTGCTGTCAGTGCAGCATCTCTCCTTCTTTTTTTCCCCATCCCCCCCAAATCCGTTCTCTCTATCCTTTTCTTTTTCAGTTTGGATTTGCTGGTGCCTAATTAATATGGATAGGGCATTAAGCCTTTTGGACTCTAGTCACTCTCATTTCATGACTATTAATGATTTTAATGAACTGCACTAATAAGACAGTTTTTCTCGGCCATGCTTTCAAGAGCAATCCACTGTGTATTCAGAGAGGAATGGGGTTTATTGGAATGAAATTATCAGTATAAATCATTTTGTACACATATAGGGACATACTTGCACACAAATACACAGCCTCCAGACACAATAGAAAAGATATTGGTAATAAACTGAAATTTGATGAGATTCTACATAAGGAGAATTTAAATTGCACATTATTGGGGAGACCGGGGCATGTTGTCACATGGGAAGTTGTCAGAAGGGATATATTTAAGAAACCTCTTAAATTAGAATACTTTGTGTGTATTCTGTCCTCCAAAATCAGTCATATTTTTGTTATAGTTGTTGGGTAAAAAAACTGCGATTCAGTATTCATATTCAAGTTTTGTTTGCTACCTTAAAATATGTCAAGTGCTTTGACACTTTCTAAGGATACATTTGCACTTTGAATCCCGTTTTAAAAAGTTTGCATTTCCAGACCCTCAAAATGCAGTTGTCGTGTAAATAAACAGCCAAAACGCATAAAGTTTTCTATTTTTGGTCGAAAACGGTGTCGTGTAAATTGCGCCTACCAAATATATTTTGAAACAAATGAATCTCTTTCAGATCGAAGGTTAATGGGCTGTACTGAAGCCAACTGACGTTGGTAATGAAAAGAAAGTCTTTAACACAGAAAACCTTGATTTGACTGAACGAAACTGAATGAGTGAAGGCTCTTGGTAGTTTTGAGGAAAAATCTTTACACCCTCATGTATGCCTGTCCATGAGGCAGTGAATGCTGTATAAGGCTACAGCTGCTCTTCTGTTTCTTTAGTCGGGACAATCATTAGGCTAGTCATTTGTAGAAGTACAGAAAAGCCATCTTCCTGACACTTCTTTGAGCGATATCAAAATGCATGTATTGGGAAGAAAAAGCAATGCCCTAAGCTGAGTCAGGAAATGTTTAAGTCTGTTTTTTTCTTATCATTTCCCTTTTTAAAGTTCACATTTAATTTGAATGGGATTTTCTTAATTTTGGGGTAAATAAAAGCAAACATCCACACAAAGACGGTGAGTCACAGCCCAGCGTTGTAGACCAAGGACACCTATGAGTGGCTAACTCAAGCATGTGATGGGGTTACAACAATTACTGAAATATTCAGAGTAACATTTGGCATGGGTTAAATGATTTATTGAAGTAAATACAACTTAATTATACTTAAATTATGTGTTTGAGGAAATGGCTTTCACTGGGAGGCAAAGGGTCGGTGATAACTGAAAAGAGTTGTTTCCATGTCATGCGCTTGGAAAAAGCACTTAAAAACAATCAAAAGCACATCATAGCTAAATCAAGGGCTTTCATACAGTGGGGAGAACAAGTATTTGATACACTGCCGATTTTGCAGGTTTTGCTACTTACAAAGCATGTAGAGGTCTGTAATTTTTATCATAGGTACACTTCAACTGTGAGAGACGGAATCTAAAACAAAAATCTAGAAAATCACATTGTATGATTTTTAAATAATTAATTTGCATTTTATTGCATGACATAAGTATTTGATCACCTACCAACCAGTAAGAATTCCGGCTCTCACAGACCTGTTAGTTTTTCTTTAAGAAGCCCTCCTGTTCTCCACTCATTACCTGTATTAACTGCACCTGTTTGAACTCGTTACCTGTATAAAAGACACCTGTCCACACACTCAATCAAACAGACTCCAACCTCTCCACAATGGCCAAGACCAGAGAGCTGTGTAAGGACATCAGGGATAAAATTGTAGACCTGCACAAGGCTGGGATGGGCTACAGGACAATAGGCAAGCAGCTTGATGAGAAGGCAACAACTGTTGGCGCAATTATTAGAAAATGGAAGAAGTTCAAGATGACGGTCAATCTCCCTCGGTCTGGGGCACCATGCAAGAGGTGAGGAAGGTGAGGGATCAGCCCAGAACTACACGGCAGGACCTGGTCAATGACCTGAAGAGAGCTGGGACCACAGTCTCAAAGAAAACCATTAGTAACACACTACGCCGTGTGATTTTCACTCACAGTTGAAGAGTACCTATGATAAAAATTACAGACTTCTACATGCTTTGTAAGTGGGCAAACCTGCAAAATCGGCAGTGTATCAAATACTTGTTCTCCCCACTGTACTGTCAATCCTGTTCAAATCTTGACAACCTTTCCTCAGAAATGAGGTGTATGTTTATATGATTTACCTACCTACATGATAAATTGAATATATGCTGAATAAAATACTCCTTGGAAGAGATATTTGCAGCAATAGAGACAATATAACAGTGAGAAAATGCTGAAACAGCCAAAGTAACTTTAGTATACAATTGGAGAAAACAATTTACAAAAATGTTGTGCTTGTTAACGTTAGTTAATGTAGTAGTTAACCATTTATACAGTACTGTTCAAAATGTAGGGTTGGTAAGTTTTTTTTTATTAGTTTTTGAAAGAAGTCTCTTATGTTCACCTAGGCTGCATTTATTTGATCAAAATACAGTAAAAACAGTAATATTGTGAAATATTATTGTAATTTAAAATAAATTTTGTAATTTTTAAAATTAATTTGTACCTTTTGATGGCAAAATTATATAATTTCAGGATTTTTTGATGAATAGAAAATTCGAAAGAAAAGCATTTAATTGGAATAGAAATCTTTTGTAACAACTGAAGTCTTTGTTTACTTTGATGCAATTGAATAAAGCTTTAGTGCTGTAAATGTATTCATATTAATTTCTACTAACATGAACTACTAATAGAATATGCTCATGATTCTATTTAGTATACACCGATCAGGCATAACATTATGACCTAATATTGTGTTGATCCCCCTTTTGCTGCCAAAACAGCCCTGACCAGTCAAGGCATGGACTCCACTAGACCCCTGAAGGTGTGCTGTGTTATCTGGCACCAAGATGTTAGCAGCAGATCCTTTAAGTCCTGTAAGTTGTGAGGTGGGGCCTCCATGGATCGGACTTGTTTGTTCAGCACATCCCACAGATGCTCGATTGGATTGAGATCTGGGGAATTTGGAGGCCAAGTCAACACCTCAAACTCGTTGTTGTGCTCCTCAAACCATTCCTAACCAATTTTTGCTTTGTGGCAGGTAGGTGGTACGTGTCAAAGTAACATCCACATGAATGGCAGGACCCAAGCATCACACTGCCTCCGCCGGCTTGCCTTCTTCCCATAGTGCATCCTGGTGCCATGTGTTCCCCAGGTAAGCGACGCACACGCACCCAGCCATCCACGTTTGTAAGCCCCTATGCAGCCCCATATGCAACAAACTGCGATGCACTGTGTATTTTGACACATTTCTATCAGAACCAGCATTAAAGGGGTCATTGGATGCAAAATTCACTTTTATATGGTGTTTGCATATAAATGTGTCTTTGCACAACCACCCTACAATGATAAAAATTCATTCACTCCTTTTTTTTAATCCTCAAAAAGCCTAAACACTCTTAATAATCAAGCCGTTTTAATTTTCTGAGCAATATGATGTCATATTGCTCATGCTCCGCCCATGACCGCTGACGGACTGTCCCATATTAGCATATTTCCACCTCAGCCAGTTGTACACTGTCCACCAAGGCAGAACTTCACGCCCACGGAAGAGAGGGGTGGGGTGAGCAGTAGCTCATTATCATTTAAAGAGACATGCACCGAAACGGGTCACTGTGAACAGAGTTGTTTTTGAGGAGGTAAAAAGGGTGTTGTTTTACACAAACATTGAGGAATTTTAACCAAAGTATGTTATAGACTTTACATGAAGACCCTAAAGAATCATACCAACTTGTGGAAAATGGGCATCCGATGACCCCTTTAAGTTCTTGAGCAATTTAAGCTACAGTAGCTCGTCTGTTTGATCGGACCACACGGGCCAGCCTTCGCTCCCCACGTGCATCAATGAGCCTTGGCCGCCCATGACCCTGTCGCCGGTTCACCACTGTTCCTTCCTTGGACCACTTTTGATAGATACTGACCACTGCAGACTGCAGGAACATCCCACAAGAGCTGCAGTTTTGGAGATGCTCTGACCCAGTCGTCTAGCCATCACAATTTGGCCCTTGTCAAACTTGCTCAAATCCTTGCGCTTGCCCATTTTTCCTGCTTCTAACACATCAACTTTGAGGACAAAATGTTCACTTGCTGCCTAATATATCCCACCCGCTAACAGGTGCAGATAATCAGTGATATTCACTTCACCTGTCAGTGGCCATAATGTTATGCCTGATCAGTGTATGTTAAAAGATTAATACATTTTGTAAAATATTGTTCATTGCTTTTTCATGATATCTAATATATTAACTTATGTGTAGAATTTAACTTTATTGTAAACTGTTACCAATGAATTTACTTACATGGAAAGTTGACAGGCTTTTTTTGGGGCCTATCTGACTTACTTGCAAAATGACAGTTTACGTATAGTCAGGCCTAGATATCTTATTTTTGTGTGCAATAGGCATCAGATGGTCAGTGAATGGACTATGGGCATCCCATCTGAGGATAAAACTGAACATTAGTCATAGTGAACTATAGTGCGCTGTGTGAGGACACAGGCCATGACATATCGGCACCTTTGACTGCAATATCAAAGTTGTATCTCAGATGAAAGATGAGAACAAAACTGCAACTATTCACTCATCCTTGACTCCTTCATCTCCTCCCTCAGTTTCTCCGCATCACACCACTGTTGGCCTTGTGAGAAAATGTATTGCTGTGTTGCATCTGTTGCATTAAAGAGACATTGTTAAGCTGAATCACTTATCAGCATATGCGTGTAGAAAGCAGAAACATGACAGCCCCAGATGTAGCATTCATGAAGTATTCATGCATAATAACATTTGCATGACATCCAGGAATTTATTGCATGCATTCAGATGAGGTACATTGCTGCCCCTTTGAGTAAACAACACATAACGGAAAGCTTATGCAAAACTATGTATATAAACAACCATTATTTGTTTCTCAGCTTTAAGATTTAAGATTCCAAATGATTAATGTTACTTTTGTCACAGTGGTATTTTCATATAACATTTGATGATGAGACTGCTTTGAGGATTTGAGTTTCTGCGCCAAGTTTTCAGTTGGCAAGCACACATTGGTGGGTATTTCTTTTCACCCTGTCAAAGTCTAAGCAATGTCATATGACTTTGCCAGGGAGTACAAATGTGTTCCAGTAAACCTTTAGTGTCCAATTTTATTTTTGGTTTATACCTCACAAGCTTTCATGATTTTCTGTCAATGAAAATTGCCTGCCAATGTTACACTAAGGAAATATTTTCTACCTTTTGGAATCATTGCAGGTTCTTCGGCCTGAGGTTTTGTTATAGTTGCTTGTAGACCTCCGTTGAATAAGTGGTCAAGTGGAGGCAAGCAGTTCCGATCCTGAGTCTGTATCATATGGACGCTTCACACAGTGAATATCTGAGTCACTGTGTTACTGTAACTTAACTCTTTCGCCACCATTGATGAGTTATCTCATCATAAAGCTTTGCCGCCAAAGACAAGTTTTTACGGCTTTCCGTGTTTTCACTGTTATACGGTAAGGGGACACTATGACACATCTTCTGAAAGAGTACAGAATCTCCTGATCAAAGCACAGAAACAAGATGCAGAAACAAGCGATAATCATATGCATATGTAAAATAACGCGATGAAAAACATTAAACAGCATATATATCAAAACTGCCTAATGTTACTGAATGAAATGTCGACCCAGGACGAGCTATAGGACTGTGAAGCTTTAGGGGTGTTGATGGACTTGATCTACTCCATTTTTGATCATTGTTCTGAACCTGATCTGGATAAAGTCTTTGACAAAAACGCGATTTTCTCAGCTTTTTGCATTAATGCATTAATTTAACAACATTAGATGTAACATAAAACCCTAATGTACATAACTGATTAGAAAAAAAACTTAGAAGAAACTAAGTTTTCATTGTCAAACAAAGAAAAAAAATCACATTCACAGAGTAAACAAACGTTAGGCCAATTTTTGTTCCTGGTGTGAATAGCTCCATAAGAATGCATTGTTTCTATTCAAAATCTTGTCTGCACTGAATATTTGTGGCACTGGATTTTTTTTTTGTTTGGTGTGAATAGGCTTTTATTCTACTAATCTGAATACATTTGAACATCATTAAAATATTTGTAATACCTCCCCTAAAATAAAATTATTGTAATACTTCCCATAAGAGAAATGTATTAATTACTTATTCGGAGCATTTATTCACATGCTTTTATTTTAACAAGGCAGCTTAAACAAGGCAGCAATAAAGCCTAATGTGACATACAGTTATTCAGTTCAGTGAAGATGCTACATTGTTACTTCCTACTGTCTTTTAACAGAAATGTTTCATTCAATGTGACCTTCAGTTCTTGAATTGCAAAGACATCAAAGCCTCATTTGATGCAGCCTTGGGGTCAATTGCTTTACTCAAGGGCATACAGTAATTTCAACTTTCCCAGTTCATGGTCTGTCAATGTGGGGCTAAATCTGAAATGTTTGTGAGTGTAACTGCTATACCACCATCCTTGATGTTTAGAGTGCTCGCCTCGTTCTGCATGTAATTCTGTTGCTTGTCAATACAACATTCTCCCTGACTACTCTTGAGTTTTGAGACTGATAAAACAAGACAAACAAGATGGAAAAAGAGTCTTGTGTCTGCTAACACAAAGAGAAAATATCGCTTGCTCTTAGAAAATATCAGTTCATTAGGAATCCAACTCTTGATAAACACACAAAATACACTATATTGCTAAAAGTTTTGGGACGCCTGCCTTTACATGCACATGAACTTTAATGACATCACATTCTTAATCCGTAGGGTTTAATATGGAGTTGTCCCAGCCTTTGCAGCTATAACAGCTTCAACTTTTCTAGGAAGGCTTTCCACAAGGTTTAGGAGTGTGTTTATGGGGAATTTTTTACCATTCTTCTAGAAGCGCATTTGTGAGGTCAGGCACTGATGTTGGACGAGAAGGCCTGGCTCACAGTCTCCGCTCTAATTCATCCCAAAGGTGTTCTATCGGGTTGAGGTCAGGACTCTGTGCAGGCCAGTCAAGTTCCTCCAGACCAAACTCGCTCATCTATGTCTTTATGGACCTTGCTTTGTGCACTGGTGCGCAGTCATGTTGGAACAGCCATCCCCAAACTGTTCCCACAAAGTTGGGAGCATGAATTTGTCCAAAATGTCTTGGTATGCTGAAGCATTAAGAGTTCCTTTCACTGGAACTAAGAGGACAAGCCCAACCCCTGTAAAACAACCACACCATAATCCTCCCTCCACCAAACTTTACACTTGGCACAATGCAGTCAGGGAAGTACCGTTCTCCTGGCAACCGCCAAACCCAGACTCGTCCATCAGATTGCCAGACAGAGAAGCGTGATTGGTCACTCCAGAGAACACGTCTCCACTGCTCTAGAGTCCAGTGGCGGCGTGCTTTACACCACTGCATCCGACGCTTTGCATTGCACTTGGTGATATAAGGCTTGGATGCAGCTGCTCAGCCATGGAACATGCTCTCTACGCACTGTTCCTGAGCTAAGGCCACACGAAGTTTGGAGGTCTGTAGCTATTGACTCTGCAGAAAGTTGGTGACTTCTGCGCACTGTGCGCCTCAGCATGCGCTGACCCCGCTCTGTGATCCACTTTGTTATAATACCACTAACAGTTGACCGTGGAATATTTAGTAGTAAGGAAATTTCACGAATGGACTTATTGCACAGGTGGCAACCTATCACGGTACCACGCTTAAATTCACTGAGCTCCTGAGAGCAACCCATTCTTTCACAAATGTTTGTAGAAGCAGTCTGCATGCCTAGATGCTTGATTTTATACACCTGTGGCCATGGAAGTGATTGGAACACCTGAATTCAATTATTTGGAGGGGTGTCCCAATACTTTTGGCAATATAGTGTACATCATGGAAAATAAAAACCTGAATACATTATTTGATATTGTTATTCAAAGGCGAGTGGCATTGTGAACCATTAAATACGTTTTTTTTTAAAAGAATGTTTTCATTCTAAAAAGCATTATATTTGCTACAGGAAAAGACTTTTTATTTGCAGCATGTTTTATTTTATTTCATTTTTACACTAAAATAAAGAGTTTATCCAAGAGCAATCTGGAATTCAAAATCTAATTTAAGAAACTACTAGACATTTAAGCAAACCGAACTGCAAAGTAATACTCCTTCTGTCTGCCATTGTTTGGAAAAACAGGTATTGCCACCCCAAACTCATAAAATATATTGTTGATTTAACTTTAAAAAATGTAAGGAACCTGGTTGCCTTAAAATTGAGTTCATACATTGAGTTAATACAAAGAAAGAGATTGGTTTAATCAACAGAAACTCAAAATATTATGTTATCTGAACCACATTAATTATCTAAGTTGATTTGACAAAAGAAAAAAAAGTTGTGATAACAAATCATGAAAATATTTTTTTTTCAGTGTGCCATGAATTGAATGGTTGGGCTGTGCAAACAAATAGACTTGCAGATACATTTATTTCTGATAGTGACATATAAATGACAATTTTTTGTTTTACTTTAGTATTTAATAGTAGCATGTTTATTTTTGAATGTTACCTTTTATTTTTTACGGTTCATTAATATTAATTTTCATAATTGCTTAATATGGCTAAAAAGGCACTAAATAGCTTTAAAAGGGATATACACTCACCTAAAGGATTATTAGGAACACCATACTAATACTGTGTTTGACCCCCTTTCGCCTTCAGAACTGCCTTAATTCTACGTGGCATTGATTCAACAAGGTGCTGAAAGCATTCTTTAGAAATGTTGGCCCATATTGATAGGATAGCATCTTGCAGTTGATGGAGATTTGTGGGATGCACATCCAGGGCATGAAGCTCCCGTTCCACCACATCCCAAAGATGCTCTATTGGGTTGAGATCTGGTGACTGTGGGGGCCATTTTAGTACAGTGAACTCATTGTCATGTTCAAGAAACCAATTTGAAATGATTCGAGCTTTGTGACATGGTGCATTATCCTGCTGGAAGTAGCCATCAGAGGATGGGTACATGGTGGTCATAAAGGGATGGACATGGTCAGAAACAATGCTCAGGTAGGCCGTGGCATTTAAACGATGCCCAATTGGCACTAAGGGGCCTAAAGTGTGCCAAGAAAACATCCCCCACACCATTACACCACCACCACCAGCCTGCACAGTGGTAACAAGGCATGATGGATCCATGTTCTCATTCTGTTTACGCCAAATTCTGACTCTACCATCTGAATGTCTCAACAGAAATCGAGACTCATCAGACCAGGCAACATTTTTCCAGTCTTCAACTGTCCAATTTTGGTGAGCTCGTGCAAATTGTAGCCTCTTTTTCCTATTTGTAGAGGAGATGAGTGGTACCCGGTGGGGTCTTCTGCTGTTGTAGCCCATCCGCCTCAAGGTTGTGCGTGTTGTGGCTTCACAAATGCTTTGCTGCATACCTCGGTTGTAACGAGTGGTTATTTCAGTCAAAGTTGCTCTTCTATCAGCTTGAATCAGTCGGCCCATTCTCCTCTGACCTCTAGCATCAACAAGGCATTTTCGCCCACAGGACTGCCGCATACTGGATGTTTTTCCCTTTTCACACCATTCTTTGTAAACTCTAGAAATGGTTGTGCGTGAAAATCCCAGTAACTGAGCAGATTGTGAAATACTCAGACCGGCCCGTCTGGCACCAACAACCATGCCACGTTTAAAATTGCTTAAATCACCTTTCTTTCCCATTCTGACATTCAGTTTGGAGTTCAGGAGATTGTCTTGACCAGGACCACACCCCTAAATGCATTGAAGCAACTGCCATGTGATTGGTTGATTAGATAATTGCATTAATGAGAAATTGAACAGGTGTTCCTAATAATCCTTTAGGTGAGTGTAGTTCACTCAAAAAATAAAAGCTGTATGACTTTGTTGAAACTACTAGACATTCTAAAATGTATGTACATTTTTCAATTAAAAAAAAAAAAAGTTGATTAAAGGAATAGTTCACCCAAAAATGAAAATTCTGTCATCATTTACTCGCCCTCACCCTCAAACCTGCACGAATTTCTTTGTTCTGCTGAACACAAAAGAAGATATTTGGAAGAATATGGGGAACTAAAATACTATGGAAGTCAATGGGGTCCATCAACTGTTTGGTTACATTCTTCAAAATATCTTCTTTTGTGTTCTGCAGAACAAAGAAATTCATGCAGGTTTGAGGGTGATGGTGAGTAAATGATGACAGAATTTTCATTTTTGGGTGAACTATTCCTTTAATATAATTCACGGTGGGAATTTTTAAAAATTTAATTTAACAAAAAAAAAGAAAGAAAAAAAGCATTTTTATTATTGGTTTCAGACTTTTGGATCCCACCATAGATGGTCTCAAAGCTATCAGATGTATGAGAAGTCACAAAACTCCAATTTTGATTTCACAGGGGCTTAAATTCTTTATTCATCTTAAATGTTTATGTTAAATAATCCTCAACAAACCTGCTTTAGGGATGCAGAACAGGCTCTGAGGACTTAAAATGCTGCCCAACAGGTAAGCTCATGGTGGAATGGTATTAAATCCATTTGTGCAAGCAGTAAGCCCACTCAGCCCAGCGCCAGCTCTCTCTGTGTGCTGAATTAGTGACGGCTGTGTTCAGGGCTTAATACAGGCCAAATGGCATTTAGCTTAAAATGGAATGGAAATAGAAAATGTCAATGAGGTGAGACAGGGAGAGGCAGGGAAATCGCTAACCTGCCTCCCATGCTACAGGGGAGAAATGCTATCGATTTGCTTTAAATTGTCTCCTGCCCAAGGAAAGAGTGTGAAGGCAGACAGCTGGAGGTGATGAGGTGCCATGTGTGACTGCTTACACTCTGAATGCTGCCTGAAGTACAGGATGTTGGGTTTGTTTGAAATGATATACTACCGTACTACTTCTGCTTGGAATGCAGTCTTCAGTATATCTGGATTCAAATTTGAATTAAAAAATAAGAAAATGAGATAATTATTGGAGATTACAACATCTCATGGTCTAAAAGGGTTGTACCTAGTCTCTTAATGACTCATGGGTGTGTTTTAGGCGTAACGTGCAATAAACCAATCTCATCTTCCATTCCCTTTCAAAGCCAGTTGCGCTTGCACCATGGCGGATTCGCTATTTACATGGCGGAATTTGCGAGCAGAAAGACTGAACGCTTCTCCAGAGAGGAATTAGTCTTTTACTTTTAATATTTAAAAATGTTTGTGTGCTGCTGCGCGTCCCTGTGTGTGTAATAAGCAGAGTGTACGCGTGTTGTGCACCCGCATATAGGCACATATTACTAACGCACCCTTTAAATAACACAACAAATACTGTGCTATTGACTTTAGACCAGGTTTTTGTTGGTCAATGGCGCAGTCGATTTCAGTTGCCTCAAAATAGGCAAAGACTGAACGCTTCTCCAGAGTGTTTATTGTCATAAAAATTATTGTTGGTTTAACTTTAAAAAAAGTAACCTGGTTGCCTTAAAATTTTGAGTTAATACAAAGAAGGAGACTGGTTTAATCAACAGAAACTCAGAATATTATGTTATCTGAACCACATTAATTATCTAAGTTGATTTGACAAAAGAAACAAAGTTGCGATAACAAATAATAAAAATCATTTTTGACTGATTGAATCATGTTATGTCTGGTTGGGCTGCACATTTATTTCTGATATGGCATAAAAATTTAAAACTTTAGATTTTTTTTTACTTTAGTATTTAATAAGAGTGTAGCATGTTTATTTTTGAATGTTACCTATTTTTTACGGTTCATTATTTTTTTCTTTCTTTTTAATTATTGCTTAATATGGCTGGAAAGGCACTGAATAGCTTAAAAAAGGGATAGTTCACCCAAAAATAAAAGCTGTCTCAACGGCACAGCACTGCTCACACAAACACTATTGTTAGACTGAAATTGTCCAGAGTGTAATTTTGAACAGGCGTGCTACAAATATATCTACCCATATCAAGTTGGCCTAAACATAATATTGAACATCATCAAATGCATGATGTGGTTTCATTGCATCCTTGCTCTTCTGCCCTCAGGATTTTCAGATGTGTTTCATTTGTGAGCAGACTGTCAGTAACAGCCTTGTGGACACCATTTCATCACCTGTGTCCATCATATTCCCCATTTCTGCCATCAGCATGACTCCAGAGACAGCTGCAGGACCCCTATCTGCCAGCTGTCCCTGGGCCTGGCAAGAGAGCCCATTTTACTGGGTAATCTTCTCTACCAGGCCCCTTTGATCCAGCTGATAGAGCAGAAGAAGGCCTGCAGAACCGCTGGAAAATGAAGAGGACCCGAGTCTGAGCCTTGGGGGATTCCAGTCAGCTTGACCGTCATGGTACACACTAGGTCAAATGATTTAGTGTTTTTGCTGATTAAGTGACTTTTGTAACTAGTATTCAATATTGGCTAAACAAACAGCCATAGTTTAAACTAGAATACAACCACAAAATCGCTAAAGGTGAGTTGTTCTGACACTAGATCCAGTTAAAGTTCATTTAAGCTACAGTATGCAAGTACAGCTGTTTTCTGCCTCAATGGGAAAAGATTAAAATCAATGTTACTGTTTGATGAAATTACTTTTCAAGAACACATTTCAAGTGAGGAATACAATCTGACAACAATGGTATTGCAAATGGTGTTTAAAGGGATACTCCCAAAAATGAAAATTCTTTCATTATTTATTCACCCTCATGCCATCCCAGATGTATATGACTTTCGTTCACAAAACATTTTTTAAGAAAAAAAATCTAACTCTGCGAGTCCATGTAAGTTGATGCTTGAAAAACCACACAAAGTGAACACAATAGTAATCCATACGACCCCAGTAGATGATTCAATGCCTTCTGAAGCGAAATTATAGGTTTGTGTAAGAAAAATACTAATATTTTAAGCTTTGTGTGGTTTTTGAAGCATCAACTTTGCATTTTATGGACTCACAGAGATAGATTGTTTTTCTAAAAATCTTCAAGAGAATTTTCTTTTTGGGGTGTATTATCCCTTTATGCTCAAATTGGTCCAAAACATTTTTTTTTCTAGACTAAACAAAGTCAATTGACTGTAAGACAGGACTTTAATTCGTACAACTGCCATGAGTGTTGTAATGCTTCAATAATAAAGACGATTGGCTCTTTTAAGATGATACACAGCCACCATATTCATAGTTATAATATCCCCCATTCATATACAATATGTACGAGTGGACCGTCTCTGTCTTTTACAATCTCTCATACAGTTAACATTTATGCTGATTAATAAAAAAAAAGCATGCAGTTAACGTTTATACATATAAAATTGATTATCGGTTGACTTCTAGTGTTTTACTTCTTGCTGAAGAGTGATTGATACATCCTAATTAAAACGTACAAGTTCAACAAAAAAAAAAAAACATGGATAAAATTACTCCTATGTTTTTTGATGGCGAACACGATCAGTCTTGAGTGCAATGACTTTCTGTGGAAATGAGAGTGGGATTATGTTTTCTGTTCGCTCACTCAAAGAGAAATATTCATTAGTGCTGCTTTGGAAGTATGCTTGCAGGATGGCAAATTTAGGTCATGAAACTCCTGAAATGTTTTCAGCAGTATCTCAATTTCTCCCTCCAAAAGCAGGTTGTAATAAAACCAGCATACACAGATCAGCCTTTAAAATAGCACTGATAGTGTTCAGGTAAGGGAAAAAGCTAGTTGTGGGATGTGTAACGGGCTGTGTGTGTAAACCTCACTCCCTGTCCTCAAGAGACGCACTTGCGATTGACGCTAGAGACTGCAGTCTTTAGCGTCCTTGTTAGTGCGCCTGCATCCCATGCCAGTGATACCGAATTGCGTTTGGAGCAGTGAGAGTAGGACCGGTTACAGATGTTCATAGAGGATCTATTTAACTTTACAGCATTAGATTAGCAATGTCATATAGTGGGAACCTAAGGCCCTGTTTACACCTGGTAATAAGATGCGTTTGGTCGATCGGATCACAAGTGGATGACACTAAATACAGGTGGAAATTGAGTCTAAAATGTTTCTTTTGTAGTGTAGACACTCATGTGAGCGAATGTGTTTGAACAGCCACAAAAGACCAGCTAAGCGCACTAGCCAGACAGGATTTAAACTTTGTCGACTGAAGACCCAAATTTGGTTTGAAAAATGTACCAAGCACAATGTTCTCTCCCATTCCTGATTTCTAACACACACTCACAGCGTTCAGCGTGGTCTTGTGGCCACGAAGGCTGCGAAAGCTGCTGTTCTCCATATGTTTTTCTGTATTCTTCAGGCGCGTTCATATGTAAATTGCATGAGCTGATTTCGCCCATTAGATCGAAAGATCTGAAAAAGCCAATACATTTACCCACCCATAGACCCTCCTTTCAGAAATTAGGACAGAAATTGGTTTAAAGTGGACAAATTAGACGGATTAAAAGACAAGGTGTAAGCGGAAATGTGTCTCCCTCGTCTACTTGTGATCGCATCTTAATACCATGAGTAAACAGTGCCTAAGATGCAGTGATATAGGCTACTGTAGGTTTTTATATCATGTCATATCTAGGTATTAACATCAGAATGATTCCTAGATTAGTGGGTGTGTCACTCTCTTATCATTTAATTGCCTAGTCTCCTCCCATTCCCTCTACCCCAATGAGAAACACCTGAGTACTCATTACTTGCAACTGTATTAAGGTACCAGGGAAGGTTTAAAAGGTCCTGCTTTAGATCAGTGTGAGGCCCTGTCCCAAGTGGCACCATAAACACTCGTGGTCTTTCTACGAGTCTGCACTTTTATGCTGTAATGCTGCTTTGACTGTTAGGTAGAAGTTTGCTGCAGAGCTCGCTTTAGTGCAGCCTCTGCAAAAGTGTGCATCGAGGGCACATATCGACCACAAAGTGGGCGCTCGCGAGCACACTTCTGAAACATAAAATAACAAATGGGACACCCTATAGACTTGTGGACTAAACGATCATGCACACGGTGGACATTGTAAGACTGTAAGTGCATATAAAATGTGCCATTTGGGACAGGGCCTGAGACTCGGAGAGGCTTTTCACACTGCACAAAATTTGTACAGTGTGAAAAGATGTTAGAATGTTATGGCTAAATCCTCAGCAAAAGACACCCAATTGTGTGCCTCATATTCACGTGCTTTGGACAGACACACAGCGGGCCCTATTATACACCCGGCGCAATGCGGTGCCAGGCGTGCTGGTCTGAAAACGAGGTGTGTTCAGGTGCATTGTTGGCGCGTTGCTATTTTGAGGCAACTGAAATAGACTGCACCGTTAACCAAAAAAAACCTGGTCTAAAGTCAATGGCACAATTTTTTTTGTATTATTTAAAGAGCGTGTTAGGCGGGTCCACAACGCGCATACACTCTGCTTATTACACACATTACACACACAGGGATGCGCAGCAGCACACAAACATTTTTAAATATGAAAAATTAAAGGATCAAAATGTAAAAGATTATTATTGTGTACTTAAATATAAAAATGCCTACATGTCATAATGGATAGTCATTGCATGTATCAGAATTAGCCTACCTATTTGCAGTAATGATTAGCAGATCCGTTTCCTCGCTAGACAATCATTCAGTTTTTCCGCTTGCAAATTCCGCCATGTAAATATCGAATCCACCATGGCACGAGCGCAACTGGCTTTTAAAGGGAATGGGAGATGAGACTGATTGGTTTATTGCACGTTATGCCCAAAACACACCCATTACTCATTAAGAGAATAGGGACAACCCTTCTAGACCATGCGCCGGGCGCGCCAACCATTTTTCCCGTCGTTCAACTAGCAAAAGTGGATTTGCTTTAGACCATGCGCTTAGATCGTTAAAATAGGGCCCAGCATGTTGTATAAACAGTAGTTTCAGCGTTTGAGGGGAAAATTGGCGTTTCATTCATACCTTTATAGTCCAAAAAGTCAATTCAGGAAAAAACGTGATAGTACAGTAGGCAATGTAAAATAGGAAGATTTGTAATGCTAAAGTCTTTATATAAACAGGTTGCGTGCTGCATTCGACCAATCAGTGACACTGACACTGCAAATATGCAAATAAAAACATTAACCTATGGTTTAGGAATGTACAGTGTGAAACATCAGTGCATGAATAGCCAGGATTAATTGTTAACACCAGGTAAATTATGAGCAGTGTGAAACGTGAAGCAAGATAACCCATTCTGTCTACCAGGGTTTATAATGAGCCAGGGTTAAATATTTCAAGTGCGAAAAGCCCTAAAGATGGCTAGAAAACAGATAGTGCCATTTATTTCTTTTAAAAAAAAAATCTTTCTCCCTGCAGTATGATAATTTAAGTTCCCTTTCAGTCAGTACACTACGAGTTACGTCAGTTACTGACGAAATGGGGGTTTCGCTTAGAAGCCAATCGCCTTTAAGCTCTACAAAACGAGCCAATGGCATGAAGATGCCATGGGTCTGTGGAATTTGCATAACACAACCCCGCCCCACCGCGTGGGTATAAAGGGCGTTGCGTGGCAATCTCGTATTATGTTTCTGCTTCAGAGCCGAGTGTTACTGCCTGAGCGTTTTCTCTCTTCAAGACGAGTGTCTCTCCAGAGTGTTGGTGTTACGGCGCGTTCTAGCGAGTTCCGCATTCCTGTCTGATCTGTGCAGTGATCTAGCACAGCGTGTGTGTTCTCCCTAGGCGCTTCAGAATTTCTGCAGAGCAAAGACTCCTCTCTAAAAGAGCTGCACGCGGCACGTCTTTTTCAAGATGTCTCGCCCGTGCTCCGTTTCTGGGTGCGGTCGGCTGGTTCCTCCGTTTGACGGGCATGATCGCTGTTTGGCGTGCTTGGGCCTCGTAGTGTTGCGGTCAAGACTCCATGATCTCCGTACTGGAGGGAGGGTCCCCTCTACCACACCCCAATCTATTCCCCCCATGAGAGGGAATACTTTGGCTGGTGGTCAGGGTGACTTGAGGGTGACGGTGTGGGCCAACCCCACGAATCCTCCTCGGGCCACACCCCCTTCTAGCACAAAGCAATCTGTGGTGTTGCCAGATGAGGGCGCAGGTGTTTCCCGTCCTGGGCCCTGCGTTTCATTTGGCGCTGCGACATGGCGTGGTGACCCAAAGCACCTGTCTAAGGCCTGTAGGTTTATGTCTACTTTGGTGGCGAAGACCTACAGAGCTGCGTGCCAGGCCGCGTCCGCCCTGCATGCGATGGCCACCCTTCAGGTCTACCAGGCCAAGGTGCTCAGAGACATGCACGAGGGCAATGCTGACCCCGCATTAATGCAGGAGCTGCGGGCGGCCACCGACCTCGCTCTACGAGCGACGAAGGTGACCGCTTGCTCTCTCGGTCAGGTGATGTCCACTTCTGTGGTCCAGGAGTGCCACTTATGGCTCAACCTGGTTGATGTGGGAGAATCTGAGCGAACCCGTTTCCTCAATTCTCCCATTTCCCAGGATGGGCTATTTGGCGGGGCGGTCCAGGACTTCGCCCAACAGTTCTCGACCGCTCAGAAACAGACTGAGGCGATCAAACATATTCTGCCCCGGCAGCCTGCTGCTGCCTCCACCCAGCCGCCGGCTCAGAAGCCTCAGTCTGCTCCCCGCCGAGGCCGCCCTCCTGCGGCTCCCGCCCCTCCCGCTCAGCCCCAGCAGCAGCCTTCACCCAGGCCGAGGCATGGAGGACGCCGCAGGAAGGCAGCCCCGCCCCGTCCCAGCCCCCCAGCCTGCTAAACGGCAGTCTAAGCAGCGGTCCTGAGATGGGCGGCTCAGAGGTGAACTCGGTTCTTTCCCAGGAGATGGTAGCAGGGCCACTCCTTCCCCTGGTGGAGGGCCGGGGGAGAATCCTTGTAAAGAAAGAACTGACATTTTCACCTCCAAGCCTCAAGAGGACGCGGCTGGCAGTGTGCGACACCAAGCAGCCTCGCCACTCTCGGCCCCAGCCTGCTAAACGGCAGTCTAAGCAGCGGTCCTGAGATGGGCGGCTCAGAGGTGAACTCGGTTCTTTCCCAGGAGATGGTAGCAGGGCCACTCCTTCCCCTGGTGGAGGGCCGGGGGAGAATCCTTGTAAAGAAAGAACTGACAGCCTCGCCACTCTCGGCCCCCTCTGTCGCCAGCCCCCTGGCAGACGAGACCCCCGTGGAACGCTGGTCCTTCCCTGGTCTCCTCTGTCAGGGCGCGGAAATTGACCCCGCCCACACCTCGGGACGCTCCCACGGCTCCCATGTCTGGGCCGGTCATTCAGCCTCGCTGCCCCATCGGGGGTACGCCTGTGGTTTGCATGACCCCGCTGGTACAGTTTCTGGGAGCCTGGCTAGCGTTTCCCAATCTGTCCAGCTGGCTCGCTCGCACCATCAGGTTCGGCTATGCGATTCAGTTCGGACGGTCTCCTCCCCGCTTTCAGGGAGTCCGCTATACCATGGTGGGTGGCAATGCCCCTGTCATGCGTGCAGAGGTCACAACCCTACTGGCGAAGGGTGCGGTCGAGATCGTCCCTCCAGCCGAGATGGAGTCCGGCTTCTACAGCCCTTACTTCATTGTACCCAAGAAAACCGGTGGGTTACGGCCAATCCTGGACCTGCGCATCTTGCAGGATGTTGACAGCCAAACGCATTTTCAAATTCGTTCGTCCATTGGACTGGTTTGCAGCGATCGACCTGAAGGACGCGTACTTTCATGTCTCCATTCTTCCTCGACACAGACCGTTTCAACGAAGGTCGTCGAGGCAGCCCTTGTGCCGCTCAGGCAACACGGGGTTCGCATCCTGAACTATCTCGACGACTGGCTGATTCTAGGCCACTCTCGGGATCAGGTTTGCAAACACAGGGACCTTGTGCTTCAGCACCTCGCCCGTCTGGGCCTTCGGGTCAACTGGGAAAAGAGCAAACTCTCCCCAGTGCAGAGAATCTCTTTTCTCGGTATGGAAATCGACTCGGTCGCCATGTACGCGCAGCTTACGAGCGAGCGCGCGCAGTAACTGCTTACTTGTCTTCGCCAGTTCAAGGGCAAGAGTGCGGTTCCACTGAAATATTTTCAGAGGCTCCTGGGGCATATGGCATCCACAGCCATGGTAACGCCGCTCGGTTTGCTTCATATGAGACTGCTTCAGCACTGGCTTCGCGATCGAGTCCCGAGATGGGCATGGCAACACTGCACGCTCCGGATCCCAGTGACTCGGGCCTGCCGTCAGACCTTCACCCCGTGGGCGAACCTCAGTTTTCTACGGGCAGGTGTTCCCCTAGAACGAGTTTCCAGGCATGTTGTTGTATCAACAGATGCCTCTGCCACGGGCTGGGGTGCCATGTGCAATGGACATGCTGCCGCGGGCTCCTGGAGAGGACCCCAGCGCCTATGGCATGTCAGTTGCCTCGAGCTGCTCAAGGACAAGCACGTACTGGTCCGTTCAGACAGCACGGCGACAGTAGCATACATCAACCGACAAGGTGGTCTACACTCCCGCCGGATGTCGCAACTCGCCCGCCATCTCCTCCTGTGGAGTCAGAAGCATCTGAGGTCGCTTCGTGCCATTCACATCCCGGGAGAACTGAATCGTGCAGCCGACGAGCTGTCACGGTTTCAGCCGCTTCCGGGGGAATGGAGACTCCATCCCCAGACGGTTCAGCTGATTTGGGAACAGTTCAGCAACGCACAGATAGATCTGTTTGCCTCCCACGACTCTTCCCATTGCCGCTGGTATTACTCCCTGACCGAGGGGACCCTCGGCACGGATGCACTAGCGCACAGCTGGCCGTGGGGGCCCAAGCAAATATGCGTTTCCCCCAGTGAGCCTTCTCGCACAGGTTCTGTGCAAGATCAGGGAGGACAGGGAGCAGGTCCTTTTGGTCGCCCCATATTGGCCCGGCCGGACCTGGTTCTCAGAACTCGTACTCCTTGTGACAGCCCCTCCCTGGTCGATCCCTCTGAGGAAGGACCTCCTTACTCAGAGACGGGGCACCGTATGGCACCCACGTTCCGACCTTTGGAACCTACACATGTGGGACCTGAACGAGACGCGGTAGGTTTGAGTACCCTGCCACCTCAGGTGGCGGCTACCATCACTTCCGCTAGGGCCTTGTCCACGAGACAGGCTTATGCGTTGAAGTGGAACCTCTTCGTCACCTGGTGCTCTTCTTGCCGAGAAGACCCCATGAAATGCTCAATCGGGTCCGTGCTTTCCTTCCTCCAAGAAGGGTTGGAGCAAAGGCTGTCTCCCTCCACCCTGAAGGTCTATGTGACCGCGATTTTGGCTCACCATGACCTGGTGGACTCAAAAACGGTAGGTCAGCATGACCTGGTCAGCAGGTTCCTTAGAGGGGCTATTTAGAGGAGATTAAATCCTCCTCGCCCTCCTCAAATACCCTCTTGGGATCTTGCAGTGGTTTTATCTGCCCTGCAGAAAGCTCCCTTTGAGCCTCTGCAGTCTGTGGAGCTGAAGTTCCTTTCAATGAAAGTGGCGCTCTTGATTGCTCTGGCTTCCATCAAGAGGGTAAGGGACCTGCAGGCATTTTCGGTTGATGAAGCGTGCCTGGAATTCGGGCCGGCTAATTCTCACGTGATCCTGAGACCCCGGCCTGGATACGTGCCCAAGGTTCCCACCACTCCCTTCAGGGATCAGGTGGTGAACCTGCAAGCGCTGCCTGTGGAGGAGGCAGACCCAGCCTTGGCACTGCTCTGTCCAGTACGCGCCCTTCACGCTTACGTAGACCGGACGCAGTGTTTCAGGACCGCAGACCAGCTCTTTGTCTGTTATGGAGGGCAGCAGAAAGGGAAGGCTCTCTCCAAGCAGAGGTTGTCTCTCTGGATAATGGACGCCATTGTCCTGGCATATCAGGTTCAGGGCATGCCATGCCCCCTTGGGGTTAGAGCACACTCCACTAGGAGTGTTGCTTCCTCTTGGGCTTTAGCCCATGGCGCCTCGCTGACAGACATTTGTAGAGCTGCAGGCTGGGCGACACCCAACACATTCGCAAGATTTTATAATCTCTGAGTGGAGCCTGTGTCCGCTCGTGTACTCGCCCCAAGTGGCTAGTAACTGGACAGGCTCAAGTGTCTTCGCTTGCTGCGCCATTCCACTCCACGGACTGGATGCGTGCGCATTTTCTCTCAGGTGAGCTTTCCAGTAAGCCCTGAGTTCCTCCAGCACTGTTGATGTCGACACCAGAGTGCATGCCCGCTTGGTCATCCCTCGTGTTTGGCTAGGTGTGTGCATGGTTCCCCCGTTGGGCAACCCCCACATGTGTATTTCTACGGTAAGTCTCTCTGAGCACGTGTCTTCCCTTGGCAAGACATCTTGCCACACCTGGGGTTGAAAAATTTTTCCACCTGCGGCTGGATACCCCAGAGTGCTCCATATGCAGTCCCTACGGGGGTCATAAGTGTATTCTCAAGTCCTCTCTTCGGGCAGGCATTGTGTTGCATTTCTCCATGTGGGATATGCTTCCCAGTGTACCTTGGTATCGGCGTTGAGCCTAGCCCCTCGTTCGTGCTAAGACTCATGGCAGGGAGCTCTGGTCAGCGCAGGACGCTGGAAGACAGCCGTTGTGGCGAGATTGTATTGGGACCCCCATTTCGTCAGTAACTGACGTAACTCGTAGTGTACTGACTGAAAGGGAACTTCTCGGTTACGTATGTAACCCTCGTTCCCTGAAGGAAGGGAACGGAGACGTTACGTCCCCATGCCACTTCCACTGTACCGCTGGAACGGCCAGACGCTCATGCCTCGGCTCTTCAGCAGGTAACATAATGCGAGATTGCCACGCAACTCCCTTTATACCCACGCGGTGGGCTGGGGTTGCGTTATGCAAATTCCGCAGACCCATGGCATCTTCATGCCATTGGCTCGTTTTGTAGAGCTCAAAGGCGATTGGCTTCTAAGCGAAACCCCCGTTTCGTCAGTAACTGACGTAACGTCTCCGTTTCCTTCCTTCAGGGAACGAGGGTTACATACGTAACCGAGACGTTTTCCTCCCTTTTGTCAGTTGAGTTGGCACACAGGATGCATCATTTTTGCAAATGTTGCATATTTTTTGCAAACAGGATGCAAATTGATTTTAAGGAAGTAGAATTAAAAATAAATAATTCGAAGAAATGTATGTAACTGTAATTAAAGTAGAAAGGTTTGTCAATGCAAGCTATGATTGTTGGCTTGACACAGCCTTGTTTGAAAGTTTTGAGAGAAGTTTATAGGTCTATATTAGGGCTGAATGTCAACATCTATCTAAGAACCCTGCCATAAACGTTAAACATTTAATGGCCTTTTTTTGTCATCACAAGTAAACTTTCATTTGTCTTTCACAGAGATTTCATAGCATTTCCGAATTCAAACTGGCAAACAACTAGTTTGACTCTTAGGGTGTGTTCACACTTGTAATTCTGTTCTCTTGGTTCTTTTGGTCTCGACCAAAAAAAGAAAATAATACATTTAGTTCTGGTACGCTTAAGCCCTGTTTCCACCGAAATTACCCGGAAAAATTTGTCCCAGGAACTTTTTTCTGTTGCTATTGCTTTTTCTGTTGCTGTTGCTGTTGCTGTCTGCATTTCCATCGCAGTCTAAAGTACCGTGAATATTAGTCCGGTGACGTAGGACTGCACGCGAATATCCAGTTCCTGCTGGATTTCGTCCTTCGCATATAACCATATAAGCCTGAACCTCGTCGTCGGTCCATCTGTCATATCTTTTAAACTCCATTGTTGATTCGAATAGCAAACAACTCTTACTGCATGCACTGCAACAGACTTTTAAAAATGGTGGTTGAAATAAAATGCTGCATGAACTCAATCAATCAGCATGTTCAGCACCCAAGTCCCACCCCAAAGGTTCCTGAACTTTGAAAAAGTACTACCTCACGAGCAGGGACTTTTTGAGGGGTACAGTTTTACCTGGAACTTCATTTAGTCCCTGGTCCCTGCGGTCAAAACACACCGAGTACCACCCCAAAGTCCCTAGTTCCTGGGGAAAGTTCCTGCGGTGGAAACGCGGCTATAGTTGATTCGAATAGCAAACAACTCTTACTGCACGTGCCACAACAGACTTGGTGGTTGAAATAAAATGCTGCATGGAGTCAACCAATCAAAATGTTGCGTGAACTCAACCAATCAGCATGTTCAGTGCCCATGTCCCACCCCCAAAAGTTCCTGAACTTTGAAGAAGTACTACCTCGCGACCAGGGACTTTCTGAGAGGGAAATTTTTACCCAGAACTTCATTTAGACCCTGGTCCCTGTGGTTGAAACACACCGAGTACCACCCCAAAGTTCCTTGTTCCTGGGGAAAGGTCCTGCGGTGGAAACGCGGCTTTAGTGTTCACACTGTCATTTTTAAGACCGAACCTAAACGGGGAAAAAAGCGCATTTTGCGACAGAAATGGAAGCTCTAGCGTAAGTTCTACCTGGTCACTCATTACCCATAGATCTAGCCAATCATCACTTAACATCTGGAGTATATAAGTTTATTACGTTATTGCCCATTATTACGTTCGCAGATAATGACGCCGGCGTTCACCCCCATCCTCCCCACCACCACCAGGTTGGTCCCTGTCCATCCATCGGGGGTAGGCTCCGCCCCTGCCTTGATCTTGATCTTGTAGGAACTGCTAGTATCTGCTACCCTCCGGATTTGGTCTACGGACGGGGCCTACGCCAAAGAACCTTATCCTTTCATCTATTTGATACTAATCTGCATACTAACTGTTAAATAAATCTTATTCAAACAAGCTCTTGCTCCTGAGTCTTTCTGGTAGAACTTACTGAATATCTGAAATACTGTGGTGTTCTGGGCTAAATGCGCTTGTTATATGTGCGAACCAGCTGAGAACTCGTAAAGAGTTCATAAAATGTGTAAAGGAGTCAAAACAACATCAGAAATTTCTACTTTGCACACAAACGAAGATCTGCTGCAAGGAGTTGGCATTTCAGACGCTTGTACCAAACTGTAATGGGCAACGTAGCTCCTATGACGAGACAAAACAGGTATGCTTCAGCATTCTGTCCTTTTTAGGGTCGGATCTGGTGACTTCACATCCTGTTTTTGGTTTGTGTTGATGTCTTTGGTCCGTGTTGCGTTCATATTTCTGTCAAACCCCACCAGAGTTTGTTTGGAAGTGGACCGAGATCCATCTTTTTAGGGGTCTCGGTCCGCTTGTTTAGTGCGCACCAGGGTTTAGCTGGCAGAGTTCACACTTGATCAAATGAACCGCACTAACAGAGCACCAGAGTTCATTTTAATCGAACCGAACCTGCCAAGTGTGAACACACCCTAAGACACTGTGCTGTATCCTGGCAGTCATTGACTTAGGCCTTCAAACATTCCACCTCAATGCTTTGGTGTCACAGTTTTTGACCATATCAAAGAATTCTGGATGGGCTCTAGAGGTCCCTGAAGGGCTGTCTGCAGTGCTTCCAAAAGCACAGAGATGCACATGAATGGAGCAGTGGGAATTACTAAGGGGAGACAGGCCTCAATAACCTCTACTTCCAGACTCATCTGACAGGGCAGACTGCCTCTGCGCATCCCCAGAGACGCTCTCTGCCGCTGGGTCACCTCTACCGAACCTCTCCCTGCTTACTTTCATCGATATGCTCTCGGCAGTTGCCAGTCGGTCGCATCTGAGACCGCGGTGGTCTCGCAGTCACCCTCTCTCTCTCCTTCTGTCCCACCCTTCAATCTTCATCCCTGCTTTCCTGCTATATTGATTTTCTATTCTTTTCTATTCCCCCTTCTCTCTATCTCTCTCTCTCCTCTACTCTCTCGTGTTCTTTGCTTGTTTTTACTTGTGCCCGTGTCAGGGAGGGCGAATGCCAGGATCTCTTTCTGTCCAATGAAGTTGGAGTCTTGGCAGCGCGCATCGGTCCTTAACCTGCACAAATGTAGATGTAATTTAATTGAGAAGAGGGTAATGGAATCTATGAGCAGTGGACTTGATCTTGTTAGAATAGGGCAAGTTCTGGACAGGCTCCATGAGGAGAAAAAATCGTTTGAATTGAAGCAGAGGCTTTTAGTGGAGCCTCTCTCTCTCTCTCTCTCTCTCTCTCTCTCTCTCTCGACCCCTGTCAATATGTGCATTCTGTAAACTGAGAACAGTGTGTATAGATATTTGTAGTATCATAACAATAGCTCTTGTATTGGCTTGAGGTTTGCATACTTGGTAAAATTGGATGGTTATGCATTGAAGATGTTGAAATGACTCCCTTTTGACAAAATGAAAAAAAAAAAAAAAAACATGTAATGTACGACCATTCAAAAGTTTGGGCTTGATAATATTTTTTCTTTTTTAAGTCTCTTATGCTTACCAAAGGATGCATTTATTTGATCAAAAATACTGTTAAAAAACTGCAATATTGTGAAATATTATTACAATTTACCCAAGTTTTCTATTTGAATATATTTTTTAAATTGTAATTTATTCCTTATTCCAAAGCTGAATTTTCAGCATTATTACTCCAGTCTTCAGTGTCACATGATCCTTCAGAAATCATTCTAATATCCTTTTTTGCTACTCAAGAAACATTTCTTATTATTAAATCAGTGTTAAAATCAGTTGTGGTGCTTAATATCTTTGTGTAAACTGTGATACATTTTTCAGGAATGTATGATGAATAGAAAGTTCAGTTTGATCCTTGCTGAATAAAAGTAACTTCTTTAAAAAAAAAAAAAATCAGTCCCTAAACTTCTGAACTAATGTGATTGTGCTTGTTAAGTTACTATTAGTGATCTAAAGTCTGACTCATTTCCATTAATTGGTTCCCTTTAAACAGTTCATTTAAGTGAATTAGTTTGAAAGGAAGGTTAAGTGGATCCTGATCATATTACATATCGTAAAATGTTTCATTAAAGATGCATGTAGCCACATATTGATGTTAATTATGGATTTTTAATTAGGTTTTATTAAGGGTGTTTATTGTAATTGAAAGTGTCTGAGTTTGGTTTCTGAGTTTCATGATTCAGCCACAATAGACTGTTGTTTAATAAAACATATTTCATATATATATTGATGTAAACTGCCATACAATTGATTTGCAAACCCATTTCTATTATGTTTTATTTGTAACATTTAATTTTCAAGTGCAAGCCAAATCCTTGATTCTCTTCAAACACTTGCTATCAGCTCACAGTTCTATATTCAGAAAGTCAGTTGTTGGTTCAGACTGATTCTGTGAACGATGCATTATATGATGCATTCAGACTCAAAAGAACAATTTATATCGCTAATTAACAATTTGTTGATCTACTAACACAAATCACACATTGCACACTACTGCTACTATTAAGTTAGTCCCTACCCTTAAAGGGATAGTTCACCCAAAAATGAAAATTATCCCATAATTTACTCACCCTCAAGCCGTCCTAGGTGTATATGACTTTCTTCTTTCAGACGAATACAATCGGAGTTATATTAAAAAATGTCCTGGCTAATCCAAGCATTAAAATGGCAGTGAATGGCAGCCCAAAATTTGAAGCCCAAAAAAGTGCATCCATCCATTATAAAAGTAATCCACACGGCTCCGGGGGGATAATAAAGACCTTCTGAAGCAAAGTGATGGGTTTGTGTAAGAAAAATATCCATATTTAAAACTTTATAAAGTAAAATATCTAGCTTCCAGCGGACCGCCTTCCGTATTCGATTTACGAAGAAAGTGTAATGCTTCTCGCAGTTCAAAACGATTATGCTATACGTCCAACGTTATCGTCGCTCCAGTTACACTTTTCTTGTAAGCTGAATATGGAAGACGGTCTGGCGGCAGCTAGATATTTTACTTTATAACTATAACTTTATAATATGGATATTTTTCTTACAAAAACCCATCGATTTGCTTCAGTAGGCCTTTATTAACCCCCCCGGAGCCATGTGGATTACTTTTATAATGGATGGACTTTTTTGATGATACACTTTTTTGGGCTTCAAATTTTGGGCTGCATTTTTTAATATAACTCCGATTGTATTCGTCTGAAAGAAGAATGTCATATACACCTTTGCTTGATTTTTGGGTGAATTATCCCTTTAAACATTACAATTCGGTGCATAATAGATGCTGTTGTGTGATGGATATGTGATGTGTGATATGTAATTTCACTTCCCTTTCAGTCAGTCACTCCAAGTTACATCTGTGACTGATGGAATGGGGGTTTCGCTTAGAAGCCTATCACCTTCGAGTTCTACAAAACGAGCCAATGGCAAAACAATGCCATGGGTCTGCGGAATTTGCATAGCGCAACTCCACCCCACTTTGTGAGTATATAAGGAGCTGCGTGTGCAATCTCGCATTATGTTTCTGCTTCGGAACCGAGTGTTCACTTGCCTTCTGAGCTTTCTCTTCAAGACGAGCGACTCTCCAGTCTGTCGGTGTGATGGCGTGTTCCAGTGAGTTCCGCATTCCTGTCTGATCTGTGCAGTGATCTGGCACATCGTGTGTGTTCTCCCTGGGTGCTTCGGCATTCTGCAGAGTTTTTCTCCTCTTCTAAAAGAGCTACATGTGGCACGTCTTTTTCAAGATGTCTTGCCCGTGTGTTTCTGGGTGCGGTCGACAAGTTAGTCCGTCTGACGGGCACGAGCACTGCCTCTCGTGCTTGGGCTTAGTGCACACCGAGAGAGCGTTTGTGGATGACTCATGTTCCCACTGCGGGAACATGACCATCGCAATGTTGCAGTCAAGACTCTATGACCTTCGTAAAGAAGGTAGAGTCCCCTCCGCCATACCCCAATCTATTCCTTCCACGGTTGGGAATACTTTGGCTGGTGGCCAGGGTGACTTGAGGGTGACGGTGTGGAACAACCCGACGAATCTTCCTCGGGCCACACCCCCCTCTAGTACATTGCAACCTGTGGTGTTGCCGGGTGAGGTCGCTGGTTCGTCCCGTGGCGGGCCCAGTGTCTCATTCGGAGCGCCGGCGGATGACGCTATGTCGATCGCCGCATCGCAAGGTGGGCTGGATTCCTCCGGAGATGAGGATTCGGCTGTGCTGCCTCCCTTGGGAGTGCCAGCATTGCCCGAGTCTGATCCGGAATCCCTGCGCTAATGCAGGAGCTGCACACAGCAACCGACCTCGCCCTACGTGTGATGAAGGTTACTACGCACTCTCTCGGTCAGGTGATGTCCACTTGTGTGGTCCAGGAACGCTATTTATGGGTCAACCTGGGAGATATGCGGGAGGCTGAGCTGACCAAGTTCCTCAACTCCCCTATCTCTCAGGCTGGGCTTTTCGGCGGGGAGGTCGAGGACTTCGCCCAACAGTTCTCGGCCGCACAGAAGCAGACTGAGGCAATAAAACATGCCCTAGCGGCCAGCTGCTGCCTCCACCCAGCCGCTGGCTCAGACACCTCAGTCTGCTCCCCTTCGAGGGCGCCCTCCTGCGGCTCCCGCCCCTCCCGCCCGGCCCCAGCAGCAGCCTTCACCCGGGCCCCGGCGCGGAGGAGGTCGCAGGAAGGCGGCCTAGCCCGTCTCCGGCCCTAAGCCTGCCAAACACCAGGCCAAGCGGCGCTCCTGAGACTGGCAGCTCGGAGGTGAACGTCAGTCTTTCCCAGGAGATGGTAACAGGACCACTCCTTCCCCCGGTGGAGGGCCGGGGGAGAATCTTTTGTTTTCCCCTTCTGCCACTGGCCTCACAGTCGGCAGCACCTTATTCATAGTTAAAGAAAGATCTGACATGTTCACCTCCGAGCCCCAAGAGGGCGTGGTTGACAGCGTGCGACGCAATGCCTCGCTGCTCTCATCCCCCTCTGTCGCCAGACCCCTGTCAAAGGAGGTCGCCGCAGAGCGCTTGTCCTTCCCTGGCCTCCTCTGTCAGGACGCGGAACATGACCGTGCCCACCTCGGGATGCTCCGCCTCCCACGTCTGGGCCGGTCATTCCGCTTCGCTGCCCCATCGTGGGTACGCCTGTGGTTCGCATGACCCCGCTGGTTCAGTTTTTGGGAGCCTGGCTAGAGCTTCCCAATCTGTCCCGCTGCCTCGCTCGAACGATCAGGCTTGGCTATACGATTCAGTTTGCACGGTCTCCTCCCCGCTTTCGGGGAGTCCGCTATACCATGGTGGGTGGCAATGCCCCTGTCATGCATGCGGAGGTCGACACCCTACTGGTGAAAGGTCCGATCGAGACTGTCCCTTCTACAGCCCCTACTTCATTGTACCCAAGAAGAGCGATGGGTTATGACCAATCCTGGACCTGCGCATCTTGAACCGAACCCTTCACAGGCTTCCATTCAAGATGTTGACAGCCAAACATTTTCGAATGTGTTCATCCGCTGGATTGGTTTGCAGCGATCGACCTGAAGGACGCGTACTTTCATGTCTCCATTCTTCCTCGACACAGACCGTTTCTACGGTTTGCTTTTGAGGGGCAGGCATACCAGTACACGATACTTCCATTCGTTAGCCCTGTCTCCTCGTGTCTTCACGAAAGTCATCGAGGCAGCCCTTGTGCCACTCAGGCAACACGGGGTTCGCATCCTGAACTATCTCGACGACTGGCTGATACTAGCTCACTCTCGAGAGCAGGTTTGCGAACACAGGGACCTGGTGCTCCAGCACCTCGCCTGTTTGGGTCTTCGGGTCAACTGCGAAAAGAGCAAGCTCTCCCCGGTGCAGAGGATCTCTATTCTCCATATGGAAATCGACTTGGTCGCCATGTACGCACAGCTTCCGAGCACAGTCACTGCTGACTTGCCTGAGTCAATTCGAGGGCAAGAGTGCGGTTCCACTGAAGTTATTTCAGAGGCTCCTGGGGTATATGGCGTCCGCAGTGGCGGTCACGCCGCTCGGACTGCTTCATATGAGACCGCTTCAGCACTGGTTTCTCGATCGAGTCCCAAGATGGGCATGGCAACAGGGCACGCTCCGGGTGCCTGTCATTCGGGCCTGCCGTCAAACCTTCACCCCGTGGTCGAACCTCTCTTTTCTACGGACTGGAGTGCCCTTAGACCGAGTTTCCAGGCATGTTGTTGTGTCACCAGATGCCTCCGCCACGGGCTGGGGTGCCATGCAGGGCCGTGCACAGACATTTTGAGGGGCAGTGGCCCAAACCAAAAAAAGGGGCACTATAACGGGGTTGAGTATCTTCTTAATATAGAGAATGAATAACAAACCTTTTACAATCATGTTGTAAAAACAGTTGTTAGGTTTTAGTGCTAATTCAATTTATGTTGTTGTAATTACTCCTCCAAAAAGTTGATTCTGCGCTAATTTGATCTCATATTTAATGTTTTTTAAAATGTTGTAGATTTATGTAGCAAATGAGAATCGCTAAAACTATTTAATATATTTTGAAACAAAGGTCTTCTTAATGATTTTCAGTTTTGTTCAAGGTAGCCTAATTAAAGCAACAGTTTTTCAATAACAGAAGATTATGTAAAAGTATGGTATTTGGGCTAAAAGGCACAATTAACATGATAATAAATAGTTTGTTGACTTTTCCATTTGTTGACATGACATGGTTAGATTCAGATGGGAAATATCATATATTAAGTTGGGTGTCCACCTTTGTCACAGATCAGCAATCACCCGAGTTCTAATCACCCGCACCTGTATCCAATCACCTCATCATCACTCACCATAAAACACCAGCACTCCCCTTCAGTCAGCGTCTGGCCTCGAACTAGGAATGACCCACTTACCTGTTCTCCACAAATCTTCCTGTGTGATCTCCAGACTCCCAACGACTCCTACCAAAGTGTTGGTTACCTTTCAAGCTTCAAGATACTCCAGCCGCTGGCTATCCTGGTACTCCTGAGTTCCTTCCTTGCCCGTAAGATTGTACCTGCTCTCCACTCTTCTCGTCTTCACCGTTCACTGCCCTGAGTTCCTTAATAAAGTCTCCTTGTGTTCAGTATTAACCTTGTCCAGTGTGTGTATCCTGACAACCTTAGAGATAATCATCATATTTATAATGAAACCATCATATTTAAAAATATGATATTAATCATATAATAAAATATATTTTAATTATATATTACTACTGTAAAGCTTGATTAAAAATTATTATATATTTAATTGAATTATCATTCAATGCTTTCAGAATCTTTACTTTTTAAAATAATTTGTTTCTGTATTTTTAAAATATATTTTTATACTAACATATTTTAATGACAGTATATTTATTGAACAATAATTCATTCTTTTATTTATCAAAATAAACAGAAAATAGTACATACTTTGCTAAAGTGATTGTTTTGAACAAGTATTAACTAAGACATGATTAAAACATTATTTTAGCTGAAGTATTTGTATAAACACTGTGTCTTTTGCCCCGTGCTGGTTTTGCCCCATGTGTCTGTAGGGTAAAAGGCCCCCTTGCCACCTCATACATTTATAAGATTTTTAAACAAACAAACCATTTTTGTGATTTATTCTCACAGAAAATCTGTTGCTCCAGCAATGTTTAATACAAACATATATTTTTTTTCTTAGGGTGTGCATTAAGCCCCATTGTACCCTACTATGCTAAGATACAACTCATTTAGAACATTTATAGTATATTACCTTTTAATTGTGTATACTATTAATATGGTCTTAATAAAACACACTTAATAAAACATTATAAATATAATGTATGATACTAGTATTAACTCAGACAATTGATTATAATGGGAAATACATTTTACAGGAGTTAAAGTGTGACAAACTGTCTGCTAAATATTCTATATGATGATTTACCTGCTGGCATGCTGGAGCTTTGAATCCATATTTGCAATGTTGAACTGTCTTTAGCCTCCCTTTGCTCTTTCTCACTCTGTCTTCTTTTTTGTGAAGTTTTTGTCTACAAAGTGTGCCGACAACAGCAAATTTGGTGTTATTTATATTAGATCAGATCAGGTACAATAATTTGATTAGCCAATATCTTCCAAGAATGTGGATATTTTGCAGAAGTTGTTAGCACTATTAGAAGACCAGGAGCAAAACATTACCGACAGAAATACAAAAACAAACTACCAAATGACTAATTCCGCGGATCAACCACTGTCTGTAATGTGGATTGTAGTTTGTAATCTACCTGTTAATGGGACGACATTCTGTCATCTCCACAGAGAGCGGGCACTGTCTGCCACAGACTGTGAGCGATGCTGCGGAGCAAGTGGGAAAACACAGAGCGGATTAGCAGAATTATTGGATTTTTAGCGGAACAGAGCGCTTTTATGAGAATCCTCTGGGGGTGAGGGAGAGAAGGGGGGCAAGAAGGGCACCTCAGTTGATGAGGGCATAGGGGCAGTGGCTCTAGCCACCGGGCCACCCCCCTGTGCACGGCCCTGGACAGGACCCCAGCGCCTATGGTATGTCAATTGCCTCGAGTTGCTGGCCGTACGTCTAGCCCTGCACCGTTTTCGAACGCTGCTGAAGGACAAGCACGTACTGGTCCGTTCAGACAACACGGTGACAGTAGCGTACATCAACCATCAGGGTGGTCTGCGCTCCCGCCGTATGTTGCAACTCGCCCGCCATCTCTTGTTATGGAGTCAGAAGCATCTGAGGTCGCTTCGTGCCATTCATATCCCAGGCGAGCTGAATCGTGCAGCCGACAAGCTCTCACGACATCGGCCATGTCCTGGGGAATGGAGACTCCATCCCCAAGCGGTTCAGCTGATTTGGGAACAGTTCGGCGACGCACAGGTTGACCTGTTTGCCTCCCCAGACAATTCCCATTGCCGCTGGTATTTTTCCCTGACCGAGGGGACCCTCGGCACGGATGCACTAGCGTACAGTTGGCCGCGGGCCTACGCAAGTATGCGTTTCCCCCAGTGAGCCTTCTCGTACAAGATCAGGGAGGACGAGGAGCAGGTCCTTTTGGTTGCGCCACATTGGCCCAGCCGGACTTGGTTCTCCAAACTGGTGATCCTCACGACAGCCCCTCCCTGGCCAATCCCTCTGAGGAAGGACCTCCTTTCTCAGAGATGGGGCACCCTCTGGCACCCGCGTCCCGACCTGTGGAACCTGCACGTGTGGGTTCTGGACGGGACGCGGAAGGTTTGAGTACCCTACCACCTCAGGTGGTGGCTACCATCACTTCAGCTAGAGCCTTGTCCACGAGACACGCCTATGCTCTGAAGTGGAGCCTCTTCGTCACCTCTTCTCGCCGAGAAGATCCCAGAAAATGCCCAATCGGGTCTGTGCTCTCCTTCCTCCAAGAGGGGTTGGAACGAAGGCTGTCTCCTTCCACCCTGAAGGTTTACGTGGCTGCGATCTCTGCGCACCACGACTTTTTGGATTCAAAAACGGTAGGACAGCATGACCTGGTCATCAGGTTCCTTAGAGGAGCGAGGAGGTTAAATCCACCTCGCCCTCTACAGATGCCCTCTTGGGACCTCGCAGGGGTTCTATCTGCCCACTGCAGTCTGTTGGGCTTAAGTTCCTCTCTATGAAGGCGGTGCTCTTGATTGCTTTGGCCTCCATCAAGAGGGTAGGGGACCTGCAGGCATTTTCAGTTGACGAAGCGTGCCTGGAATTCGGGCCGGCTAACTCTCGCGTGATCCTGAGACCCCAGCCTGGATATGTGCCCAAGGTTCCCACCACTCCTTTCAGAGATCAGGTGGTGAACCTGCAAACGCTGCCCCTGGAGGAGGCAGACCCAGCCTTGGCACTGCTCTGTCCAGTACATGCTCTCCGCACTTACGTAGACAGGACGCGGTGTTTCAGGACCTCAGACCAGCTCTTTGTCTGTTACGGAGGGCAGCAGAAGGGGAAGGCTCTCTTCAAGCAGAGGTTGTCTCACTGGATAGTGGACGCCATTGTCCTGGCTTACCAGGTTCAGGGCCTGCCATGCCCCCTAGGGGTGAAGGCACACTCCACCAGGAGTGTGGCTTCCTCTTGGGCTCTAGCGCATGGCGCCTCGCTAACAGACATCTGCAGAGCTGCAGGCTGGGCGACACCTAAAACTTTCGCAAAATTCTATAATCTCTTTGTAGAACCAGTGTCCTCTCGTGTACTCGCTCCTAGTGGCCAGTAAGTAGGACCGGCTCGGTGTCATCACTTGCTGCGCCATTCCACTCCACGGACTGGATGCGTGTGCTATTTACTCAGGTGAGTTTCTCCGGGAAGCCCTGAGTTCCTCCAGCACTGTTGACGCCGACACCAGAGTGCATGCCCGCTCGGTCAGCCCTTAGGCTAGGTGCCTCCATGTGCATGGTTCCCCCTCTGGGCAACCCCCACATGTGTATTTCCACGGTAAGTCTCCTCCGCACACGTGTCTTCCCTTGGCAAGACCACCTTGCCATCCCTGGGGTTGAAACATTCCACCCTGCAGGCTGGATACCTCAGAGTGTTCCATATGCATCCCGTACTCGGGTCATATGTGTATTCTTAAGTCCTCCCTGCAGGCAGGCATTGTGTTGCATATTTCCACGTGGGATATGCTTCCCAGTGTACCTTGGTATTCGGCATTGAGCCTAGCCCTTCGTTCGTGCTAATCTCATGGCAGGGAGCTCAGGTCAGCGCAGGATGCTGGAAGACAACTGTTGTGGCGAGATTAGATAGGGACCCCCATTCCGTCAGTCACTGACATAACTCGGAGTGACTGACTGAAAGGGAACGTCTCAGTTACGTATGTAACCCTCGTTCCCTGAAGGAGGGAACGGAGACGTTACGTCCCCGTGCCACAACCGCTGTACCGCTGGTACGGCCGGGGCGCTCAGCCTCGGCTCCTCAGCAGGTAACATAATGTGAGATTGCACACGCAGCTCCTTATATACCCACGAAGTGGGGTGGAGTTGCGCTATGCAAATTCCGCAGACCTATGGCATTGTTTTGCCATTGGCTCATTTTGTAGAACTCGAAGGTGATAGGCTTCTAAGCGAAACCCCCATTCCGTCAGTCACTGACATAACGTCTCCATTCCCTCCTTCAGGGAACGAGGGTTACATACGTAACCGAGACGTTTTCTTACTGACTTGACCATTTTCACTGGTTTGTTTAAAATTTTTCTAGATATAGAGACCAGAATATCAGACTTGGTCATGGGCTGTTTTGACTTGGGCCAGTAAACAATCACCTACAGTAGCAACACTTAGAATTTAAAACATTTAGAAAAAAAACAAAAAAACATTTAGAATACCTTAGTAACCGCATAATTTGTTAATTCCACTTTTGTTTCATTGCATTCAGATCTCACATGTCATGCTTTACAGAATTATAAACTTAAACTAGGTTATCCTCACTATCAATGGTTGAAGAGCCACTTTGTCAAATCCTGACATCTATGCACAGTGTTTGTGACATTAGCTTAATAACATGTCAGGTGTTCATAATGAATTTAGAAAGCATGTATGAAAAAAAAAAAAAAAACTTTTTTTTGTAATTGCATAAAATAACTTCATTGTTATAAAACTGAAATATATGGCTTTAGGTCATAAGTAAATATGGCATTGAAAGTCTTATGCAAAGTTTTATGCATTATTTCTGTCTCTCTCTCGCTCTCTCTCGTTCTTTTATATCCATTAGTCTTTTTCTCCATCTGCCCTTGATCCTGATTCCTCTCCACTCATCACTCATACCTTATTGACTCTCTTCCCTCCCCCTCGTTTTCCATCTCTATTGGTTTTATCCTCTCATTCGTTCTCCAAATGAATCAAATCAGGTCCTGTCGTCTTTGTGCTGCATTAGAAAAAACATCTTTCACTCTCTTGCTCTTATACTTTAGCTCTCTGTCTCTGAAACTTTTGGACTTCCTTTCAAGTTGAATGGGCATACCATTTTCAGTGTGGTTGGCCATCTGGGCAAGTATAAAGTCCAAAATGCCAAATCAGACAAGGATAGACTGTTTGGATTGGAATGGAGAAGAGTTGCATTATAATTAATAATCTAATGCATCATGTACCCGTTGCACCATTTAGTATCTGCAGTGTTACATAAATACATGGTGTTCTACAGGAACAGGCCCTAGTAAGACAGGAAAAGGTTAAGTTGGGATGTCATATCATCCTCTCAGGGGTACGTACCCAAGATGAATCCCCCACTAACCTTAGATCTATTCTCAACAGTGACCTTCAGTACATATACCCCAATCCAACACCCACCCTTTCCTTCCTGCTAAGCAAAGCAAGGGCACTGGTGCACTCTATCTATCAGCCAAATAAACGGCCATTTCTTCTACAAGTGACGCCGGTATACATCAACACCAACATAGACCTTTTTTCCTAGTCTTTTTTCATACATATAGCAGCAGGTGCACGTGTACACCCACATACTGTAAAGATACATGATCAAATTGAACCACACTTACACGTTGTGCGCCATTCAGAACTGAATTGATAATTAAATTGCAATTTATTCTTCGATTTGAATTGAATTTGAATGCTTTAGCTGTAAAAGTATTGTTCTTAATTAATTTAATTTTTCAGTATGAATTACCCGTGTTATCAAACACAAAACATATTGTATGTTTCCATAAAGAAAAGATATTTATAATCCATGATTGAAATGTCACTTATAAAAATGTACACTATACCATTCAAAAGTCTCTTATGTTCACCAAGGCTGCACTGATTTGATAAAAAAAAAAATACAGTAAATATAGTGAAATATTATTATAATGTAAAATAACTGTTTTAAATTTTAATATATTTTAAAATATAATTTATTTCTGTGATGCAAGGCTGAATTTTCAGCATCATTACTCCAGTCTTCAGTGTCACATGATCCTTCAGAAATCATTCGATTTGGTGATCAAAAAACATTATCACTGCTTAATATTTTTGTAAAATCAGGATATTCTTTTCATGATTATTTGAAGAAAAGATAGTTTAAAAGCTTTAAAAAGTTTTAAAAAGTTGCCAGTCAGCGATCATTTTCACAAAACTTTCATGGCCCCCAGAATATTTTGCTGTATTAATATCTGAACATGCAATAACCTATATCAAAAAAAAAACAGCCTCTGCTTTTCAACAAACAAATGGAAGAAGAAAAAAATGTTTTATTCTAGCTTCATGCATTCTTTTTTTTCAACACTTGAATGTGGGTACCTTTTATAAAAAAAGCAACATTTTGAACAAAAAGACAAGAAAATAAAGTTTTTGCAAAGAGTACAACGTGCATAAACAATACTTGTATCGTTTGTTTCTCTTTCAGAAGTTGCATAATATCGGCCCTATAACGTATAATAGTGAAAATAAGGAAAGCCGCAAAATTCCATCTATGGGGGTGAAGTGTTGTCTCATAAATGACGGAAAATTCTGTCAGTGGTGGGGAAAGAGTTAAAAATACATTTAATTTCTATTTAATAAATTTAATTTCAACTTGAGGATCATAGAGGATGAATACATCACTTCAAAATAGAGTAGACATGAGGTGCGTTCATGCCATGTCATAATTACCGTAACAATTCTAAAGTGCAAAAAGCCTTCACATGCTTGTAGAACTTGTAACTACAACGTGTAAACTCGTAATTTTCGGATCTGCACTTCGGATTCTAACCGAAAAAGTAGACCATCCAGGTATCTTTGAAATACTCATTTCAACATACTACGATTTGGGACACACTAATTCTAATTTCGAATACTGCTTAGGACAGGTAGTATGCGATAGTGCAGGTATATGACGTCACTTTGTAGACCAACTGGCAGTTAGCATCACACTGCTTCCCTCGACAAAAACCCAATAGGATTTTTCCATAGGCTTTTGGATTATCGCAAAAAAAAAAAGTTTATGATACTTACACGTTTTGTCCATCAAGATAATTTTCACAGATGAACACAACTTTTATGAATTTTGAAGCCTAAATGCAGTCAGAAGTAAAAAGCTAAAGGTAGGCTATAAACGAACTACACCATGGTCCCACAACTTCAACGTCACCATCACTAAGCTTCTGACAAAAACATTTCCCAGAAAGTTTGAGTTAGAATAGTTTATAAGAGCACAATTATAAGCATAACGAGGCTGTAAAAGCATTTTTCTGTTCATTTATCTGATCAGTTTACCTGTTCGTTGTGATGACGTTTAATGTCCCCAACAGCCTCTGTAGTCCCATTTAGCCACTTGTTAGCAACCGCCTTTTTCAAGAAAAGGAACAGCTTAGAAAATCACGAGTTGGGTAATACTGATGTATTTTATGTCATAGAATAAAACGTAAAAGTGTCTTGTGCTTGTGTCAACCACAGACCTTATTTCAGCCATTTAACCAAAAACCCATTCAAAAAACCCATTGACTTCAGGGCGATGGAACCGGAAGTGCTAAAATGCTAACTCGTTTACACGTTTTGGCCTACAAGTTTACATCATACCTGTACCACTCTATTGGGACCGCTGCTGTGCAGACCGATCAGTGTATGACATCAAAGTACCGCAAGAGCGAAAGCATAGAGAGCTTTATTTATGGTAATTACTACATGGCGTGAACTCAGATATAGACCTAAAACATACTCCATCCATGCAATTCTCAGCATTGCCAATGAGTGCTATAGCGAACATTAACGTAAACAACTTCTTTTATGGTCCCTTTTTTCTTTCAGGTCAAGCATCTTCAACCTATACTGAGTTGGTAGTGAGTTGGCCAGACGCACACATCTGCATGCTTGTGTAAAGCATATTTCTGGCCTTACAAAGTGGACAGCTTTAACGTAAGTAATCTGTTCTTGCCTATTTTGTTGAACTAATGAAATGCAGTTGTTATTTCTATGAATTGCAATTAACATCCTGTTTGGGTCAATTCAATTCAAATTCCACAACAGTTAAATTTAGAACCAATGTCAAACCCTCCACTTCTGCTCAACCCTTTTACACCCCTGTTTTTGCTTTTGATAAACTTCACCAGACAGCTCTGATGATTAATGATAGTTAACAGAATTGAATCAAGGTTAAGAAAGACAGGGGTTGGACGGAGAGCGACAGGGAAAAGGGCCAGGTTGGTGTTGGAGAAGGCACGGTAAATAACTTCTTTACAGAAATATACGACAGGGTCCCTCCCCTTCGCCATGCCCAGTAATTACTCGCCCAGGCCCTCTGTAATAATTCCTATTACAAGCAGAACGGAAAAAGTCGGTAACTCACAGCACTGGGACAAGGTGAAGGCAAGGCCACGGAGCAGCGGATCAATATTTCATTTACTCGCTCCTTGCTTCCACACCCGGACCTGTATCAAATTCTTCACAGCCGGCTGTGGAAGAAGGGAGAAAGGCTGAGCGCAAGACAAGATGTAGAGGGAGAAAAGAAACAAGGTTCACGAAAACAACGACACAAGGCCTCTAATTTCCTTGGGGTGTTTGCTGAGGTTGTGTGTGTGTGTTGGTGAGCGTGCAAGGTCATTCATTACGCACCACTGTCAAATGGAAACGCACAGACCCATTAGAACCGCATTGGTAAATGTACGTCAATCAACTCTTGACAACAAAATGAGCCTTTTCACTTCTTCAGTACCTGTTGGAAAATTAAAAGGCTTATGTCAGCTTCATTATGTGTCTGTGAGAGCAGGATTGGTCCAGCAAATGTTCCATACAGGTGTTGAAGCTAGTGTGTAGTGCTGCTGGGTAATGTCGGATGTTGTGGAGTTTCCTTAAAGTCGGCATGAAACTTAACAGCTTTGCGAATAAAAAAATGTAGGTCAGGATTTTGTCCATTGGGACTTGATTGGATGGTTGTGGTTTGCTATTGGTCGATGCCATGTGAGTGACAGGTTGTCCCGCCCTCGCGATAGTAAATATCAGAGAAGAAAAGACATGCTGCTGCAAGAGGGGGGGAAGTTATTTTGAAAATGTAAAGATTGCGAGGGCACATGAATTAAAAAAAAAAGTAATAATGTGCACGAATAAATCAATTATAATAAATACTGCAATATTTATTTAAAATTTTTGATTTCATGGTGACTTTAAAGAGATGACCTTTCTTCTTAAAGAGACAATATGTAATTTTCACCGCTAGAGGTTGCTTATTCAAAACAAAGGCGTAGCTTGATGACGACACATGGCTCGAAAGCAGTGGAGCTTTTATTATGCCGCAGACGACCGCTTCCACTTCTTTCGGTCATGCGTATGTGGGGAAATGCAGTGCTGTTTTATCATATTAGATACATTTGAGTGTGTTGAAAGTTTTGTTATAATGCTACGTTTGCTCTGCGGCTACTATGAGACACTTGTTGCAAACTGCAGTAAGCTATATCGATATTAGGCATGGTAAAACATGGTATTCACAGCAAATCAAGAAAAACTATTTTAGACTAACTGTGTATTTAAACAATAAGACTAACTGTTGAGCTATATAACAATGATTAGTTTTCTGCTGATGAATGTATCCAAACAGTTGCTCACCTGTCTAATAAAACACATAATATATTAAAGCGTCTTTGATGTTTCCATGGTTTCTACAAAATAAAACCGAGGGTAACACGGGTATGATCTCATTGATAGGTGATGCAATGACACAGTCCTTGCACTAAAAATGCTTATTTCTCTGCATTTAAACATTCTTGGAAACAACATATATAACATTGTTCTAGTGGTTTTTGGATATTTTAATCCAAAAATCTTACATATTGTGCCTTTAACATAAAGGAAGATGTCTGAGACTGAGAAATGTCTCAGTGTTTGCTCATTCAATCCATGCAACGGAATTCAATGGGCTCCACTGTTGTTTGGTTCAAAATATCTTCTTTTGTGAAAAGAAAGTCATACAGGTTTGGAACGACATGAGCGTGAGTAAATGATGACAGAATTTATTTTTGGTTGAGCTATCCCTTTAAAATTGTCCACTGTTCTCTGTTTACCCATAATCCAATCTGGGACAACAGAGGCCAAAATGGCAGACTTGAAATGATGTCTGTTCAATAGGAGTTGTTTGTCCACTGGAAATTGTTGGAAATGTGTATTTGTAATGTTTGTTTGACTGAGCCTTAGAGCACTGTGTATGGGCCATGACTAGTTTACTCTTGTAACTCAGCGTTGCAGTACTGCTAACTCATGCAATATTGTTGACTCGTTAATGATGAATTGCTTGTGATGTTACTGATTTGTAAGTCGCTTGAGTGTTTGCTCAATGATTAAATGTAAATGACTAGCTTCTCTTGAACCACTTTACACTTGGGGCCAGATTTACTAACAGCTTGCACCAGCACAAACCCTCTTTTTGCGTTAAAAAACTATTGTCAGGATTTACTAAAGACACTCATTGAAAAATTTGCGCTGAAAACGCATGGACAGTTATTTTTGCGGCTGACCTTATTGCATATGCATTTGTAGGAGTTTCCCTTTCAGACACAAAATGTATGGGAGGAGAGTATTTAAATTAATCATGCAAGGTGATTTACTAAGGTTTGCGCTAGGCAATTTACTGGTATTTGCGCCATTATTTACGTCTTAAACCAGACGTTAACTGGTAGATTGCGTTGGTCATTATGGAAATGATCCGTCTGTGTTCTTTAATTTGCACATCATCAGTAGATCACGCGCTGAACTTTCCACTCCCATCTGCGCTTTTTTGGAATTGTGCTCTCACGCTAATTTGCACTGTTTAGTAAAACTGGCCCTTAAAGGTACCATTCAATGTCCACTAACATTTAAATGTTGGGGTCAGTAAGAATTTGGCAAGAATACATTCAGTTGATCAAAAGTGACAGTAAAGACATTTACAATGTCTACAACAAAAGAACAGAAAAAGTAATATTTTAACTTTATCAAAGAATCTTGAAAAAGATGTATCACAGTTTCCACAAAAATATTAAGCAGCACAACTGATTTCAACATTGATAACAATAAGAAATGTTTCTTGAAGCAAATCAGCATATCAGAATGATTTTTAAAGGATTATGTGACCCTGAAATTTAGCTTTGCAATTACTAAATTTCTGTCATGACAACTCTAAGTGTTTGACATGGTAATGGATATGACACTGTTAAGAGATCTGCTACGCTGCTGTTGCTGCAGAGCAAGTACGGGACTTGCTACTGCCAAAACGTACACAACACGCTGCTGTGAGCAAGACATGCTGCTGCTGTACAATAAAGCATACATGAATTACACATAGCAGATCTATACAGGTGGAGCTGGGGAAGGTGGAGGATTTCTGAAAGCGCACTGCACTGTTACAGCAAATACTGACCAAGCATTTGAAGTTTGAGCATGCAAGCTCATTGGCTACTGATACAGCAGGAACCAATTAGCTTCTCCCCCATCTTTTCCCTTCATATGGGTGCCTGATGAAGATCTGATGGTCGAAAAGTTGCAATAAATACTTTTCTGGAGTAGTCATATCAGTGTGCGGACATTACGTTTGTTTTTTTTGTTTCTGTTTGTCTCCTTTGTCCTGCACCTGACCCCTGTTTGGGTTTGAGGAATGTGCACACCTTTTTTGTATTTTTGACCTTCGTTTGTGTGCTCATGTTTCTCTACGCTGTTATTCTCAGTACCTTGACTGAGGGGCTTTGAGAGCACTATCAAAGCACCCAGTCCAAATTAACTTCAGTAGCCGTAGGAGTTTGAATTTAATAAATAAATCTTTCTGCTTCTGCTCTGAGCTTTGCTTTGTGCTTAATTGCACTGTATTGATTTTCTGTTTGTAGTCAGGGCTGAAGTACATGTTGCTGGGGTCTCATTCTCAAAACAATCAGGAGCACAATGTGGACCTTGGTACCTCTCTGTCCCCTTGTTTTCACTTCCGTCTTCCCCATAATGTATCAGAAAAGAGGACAAACCAATTTGGTTCAGGGCCAATGGGCTGTGTCGGCCAGGGTTCTGTCATCAAGCCAGCAAATACCTCTGAAAAGGTTTTAAACTCTTAGGTATGTGGTTCTAAAATTAAGTACTAGAAATTATTCTGAGAAATCATTGTGGTTTTATCGGATTGTATTGTATTTCTGATAAAACCATGTATTGTATGTATCGGATTGTTTGGTTTGTATATAATTGATGGATAATTTATCATGTGGGAATAGGCTTATAGTTCCAAAAGTAAAAGACCACCAGTGAAAATTCTTCAGTTTAGCATTTTTGTACCACAATACAAAAATTAGCACACATTATATTATCTGCATAACCATTTGAGTCTTTAAGATGTTTAATTGACAGGGGCTGGATTTACCTCATATTATGACATATACCTCATACCTCATAAAATAGTTTTGCCTATTTTGACTAGCGAATGTGAGACATACGTTTTTGGTCCATTATTAGAATGGCTGCAATTGAGGCAGTAAGTGCATCGCATTACATTTTCATCAATTTGCAAGTTATAGTTTATTGTAGCTATTGTAGCTATTGTAGTTATTGTGCGACGCAGAGGCTAAGGCGGTATTGGCTATGACTCAATGACAAATGCTAAACTATACGACACTGTTCTCCGTTCCTCAAAAACATAAAACATTAGCCTTTTTATATAGTGTTTCTTGAGTAAAGAAAACGCTGTTCTTATTCACACAACCAGTTCATTTACCCTTCCAGTCCAAAATGTGTGCGGCACTTCATTCTCAATAGAGGTGGAGTGGAGTTATGAGGTTAGACTGACAGTTTGAGGATCCAATGGAGTTACAAGGTTTCATCACAAGCTCTTTTAATACTTTTCATTGGTTGAATATTTGCAAAACCCACAGACAGACGTAAAAGGTGACCAATAGGAATGATTTATGGAAAAAAATTAAAATTACGAAATATGGAGAGTTCCCTGCCCGACAGCGATGATATTTAATTTTTCCTTATTTATATAGTAATTGTGTAAGTATTTATATAGTATTTATATAGTAAGTGTTTTAGCATTAAAGTGAAATAATAAATTATTATAATTATTAATTATTATTACAGTTATTAAATATATATATATATATATATATATATATATATATATATGCATCTTTTGTCTGATTGTATTCAGCTTTAAAATATTTTCTCATTTTTCAATTTTCTTTTATTGTTCCATTATTTTGAGAGATTTCAAAGGTTTCAAAACACAAATTCAAACTTCACAAATGACATTTTACTCTCAAATGATGTCCTTCACCTTTCACTGAGACGGTGGATAAAATGATGGGTTGTACTAAGACTTTGCATACCACAGCATAATTAAATATGATGAATGCAAAGTAATAAGGCTTAACACAATCTTGAAAATGGCAGTAAGTATCTCCAGTGACAACACGGGCATACCTTTCTTTCTTCCCCTTTCCAGGGGGAAACGCATGTGTATTTTCATGTGAAAAGGCAAACAATTGTGACGAACCCCTACTCTGGTTGGGGACTTGACATTTCCTGTCATTACTGACACAATGCACTCCATTAGTGAATGAATGGCAATTACACACAATGAAAAATGTCAGGAGGATTGCACCACGCTGGCCTGTTTGCCACTCTGAGAGTTTGTCTATCGTTGCTTTCTCTCTCTCTCTCTCTCCTCCGACACTTCATATATTTCCATGAACGATGGCGGGAATGTAAGACCACACATCATTAGTTTACCAACTCTCTGCTTTGAATAATTAACAAATACAAATATTATTTTATCTAAGTGACTGGACTTCCTCTAGCTTTACACTTTAAAGGAGTGAACTGAGTCATATCTAGATGTAACATAAGTCAGTAAGAGCTGTGCGTGTAAACCTCACTCCCCTGGCCTCAAGAGGAGCGCTATAGCGACTGAATGTCCTTGTTAGCTCGCCCGCCTCCCACGCCAGAGACCCCGGTTTGAATCCTGCTCGGAGTGGGTCAAGTAGGACTGGTTACATAGATACCAGAAATACCATTTGCATGGTTCTTATGTTATCACAATATTTGATAACATTAATATTTTACAACAAGATGCTATGCCATTGGCTCCATATACTAATATTAGTGTTCTGATCTCATGAAGCAGACCGATATATATATATATATATATATATATATATATATACACAACTTAACATTGATTTCTCAATATTGGTCTCTTAATTTTTTCCAGAACTGTATATATATAATATATATCTATATATTTTTGTTTGTTTTCATTATAATTTTTTATTATTATTATTATCATCATTACTATTGGCAGAGTTTTATGGAAGCTTGTTTCCACCACAGAATAAAACAATTTAAAAGACTATTTTTCTCAGAATTGCGTGATATAAACTCGCAATTCTGACTTCTTTTCTCAGAATTGTGTGATAACTCGCAATTGCTAGTTATCACGTCCAATTCTCTGGAAAAAAAGACTGACTGTGAGTTTATATCACACAATTCTGAGGGAAAAAAAATGTCAGAATTGCGAAATGCAAACTCGCAATTGCGAGAAAAAAGTCAATTATTTTTTATTTTTTATTCTGTGGCGGACTAGCAAAACAAAACCTATTAATTATTATATTATATAATATTATATTCTATATTGTTATTATAGTACAGTACATATAGACATCTATAGTTTATATCCCAGAAGCCATTTTGTATATTAATAATATATTCTATATTATTTATATAATAAAACCTGTTCTCAAACATGTCTCTTTAACAAATTAAAAAGTGCAGGAGAATTCATCATTGCCTTATATTACTGCCGTATGTATTGGAAGGTGACCCAGGAACTGAAGACTCAGAAGATCACAATCAAACATAAACTTTAAACTTTAAACTTTAAACTTTAAACTTTAAACTTTAAACTTTAAACTTTAAACTTTAAACTTTAAACTTTAAACTTTAAACTTTAAACTTTAAACTTTAAACTTTAAACTTAACAGGACCATGCAGACAGGCACAACCTTACATAACAGTGACTAGACAAAGACTGAAGGTGAGGGTGCAACTTAAGTAGTGAACAGAAACAAGATAATTAACTAGACACAGCTGGGACAGATGAACTAACGAGGGTAACCATGGGAACAAAGGATTGGCGGGAAACTGAACAAAGGAATGAATCAAAATACAAACTGAAAGTCCAAAACACAAACAGAACTGTGACACCGTATCCCAGAAGCTATTTTGTCCACCCATATTATCCTGCCATTGTGTCCTCAAGGTTTTTCTTGGCAGACAGTTTGGCGCTCTGGGGAAGAGCTGAAGGATTTTGTGCTGTTGCTCTGCACCTGTGTCCCTCTCGAAAGTGACCTCACCTCTAAGCATGCAATTTCCCAGGTTGCAGTTTTTCTTCAGATGTATTTCAGACCTCTTACCTCATGGCCATTGAACCCCGCGCCACTCAACAACAATGCATTTTGATTATCAGAAGGCAATAAGTGCTTTTCCAATGTCAGAGGTCAGAGGTTAAGCCTTTTTAGGGTTGCCGGGGTCAAAATACTTGTGTGGACAAAACACATGTGATGTACTCCATCATTTCCCTTTGAGGTCGTTATCTACAGTCATTGGATGGCAAAGTCTAGAGGTCAACGCTGAGAAAAAAAAGCTTTTAGTTTCTTCAGTTCATGAGTTCAAGTTATTGTATTCATCTTGTGCAAACCTTTTAAGGTTTAACCTTGTCCTCGGTAAAAAGAAAGTATGCTTTCTTAACCGTTACAGTATATTAAAGGAACACTCCACTTTTTTTGAAAATAGGCTCATTTTCCAACTCCCCTAGAGTTAAACAGTTGAGTTTTATCGTTTTCGAATCCATTCAGCTGATCTCCGGATCTGGCGGTACAACTTTTAGCATAGCTTAGCATAGATCATTGAATCTGATTAGACCGTTAGCATCTCGCTCAAAAATGACCAAAGACTTTCGATATTTTTCCTATTTAAAACTCGACTCTTGTGTAGTTACATCGTGTACTAAGACCGACGGAAAATGAAAAGTTGCGATTTTCTAGACCGATATGGCTAGGAACTATACTCTCATTCCTGAGTAATAATCAAGGAACTTTGCTGCCGTAGCATGGGTGCAGCAGGCGCAATGATATTACGCCTGAAAATAGTCCCCAGCACACTCCCTGTGCAAGCAGGTTGTCACGTTGGTTATGTTGACGGAAGTTAGCCTATTTTCAGGCGCTGTGTAATATCATTGATCATTGCAATGAGCATGTGTGGACTATGTAGTAGATGTCATAATGGATGTGTTTTGCTTCATTACTGTAATGAAAATTTGATTGTAGCAGTTTGGTTACTCATGTACACAAATTGTGTTAAAGTGCCCTTTTATGCTATTTTAAAGGCTTCTAATTTAGTTTTGGAAGTCTCCTACAACAGGTTTACATGCATCAAAGGTCAAAAAACAGTTTCATTTTCTCATAATATACACTGCACATCACCACATTTTTCAGTGATTGTCAAACAACTCGACGGATGAATCAGTCTCTCCAAATCTCTCCTCTCCGTGAGCCTACTCTGCTTTGATTGGCCAGACGGCCCAGTCTGTTGTGATTGGTCTAGTTTGACTCGCTAAGGCGGATCAGAGTCAATTCTTTGTTTTGGGAGACAATAACTTTATTTAGCGTGCACTTTCGACTTTACAACTTGGCAGAACTTTTACATTCACAAAAGGCTGTATTACACACTGCCTGAAAGGGAATATTTGAAAAACCATAATAGGGGCACTTTAAATTTGGAGTAAAAAACTATTTAAAAAACATTTTAGATTAGATTAACAATAGTTAACTATATTAGTTAACATGAACTTACAATGAACAATACTTCTACATCATTTATTAATCTTAGCTCATTTTAATTTCAACATTTACTAATATAGTTTTTCAAATCAAAAGTTTATCTGTTAACATTAGTTAATGCACTGTGAACTAACATGAATGAACAATTGAATTTTTATTAGCATTGCATTAACAACGATTAATAAATACTGTAGAAGTATCTTGCTCAGTGTTAGTTCATGATAGCTAATGTATTAACTAATGTTCACAAATGTGATCTTATTATAAAGTATTACAGAAGATTTTATATACAGTACAGTAACAGTTACAGTATTTTTGGAAGTTTGTGTATGCAATTTCAAAGTAATGTTTGTTCTTTTTTACAGTTAACATATTAAAATATTTTTTACCATAGTATTTTTAAAATGATTTTTTACAGTTTATGTCTAAAGGCATTGTTTACATCATTTCCTATTTCCCGTAACTCTCAGTTGGTCTCAGCTTTCCCATAAAAAAGTCCCAAGTCAGTCTCTTATTACAGTTCCGTACACATGTAGCTCACTGTGTTTGAGATTTCATATGAACAATCATTGGTTTGGTAGAGTATCACCTTGAGGTCACACAATATTCAAAGCAACTGCTGGTAGTGAAGTGGGTCTAATCTAGGTGGTCATCATCCTTGGCTAACTGGTTTTGATAATAATTGTGTTGGATGCTGGCGGGGTTCAGGGTTTTGTGCACAGATGCTCCCTCCTGCCGTGGCTCGACTTATTCTCCCGACCACATACAAGCCTCAGGCCAAACACATCTGATCATGGGTCCAACATAACCTGCTGCATGCCACGACCAACCCAAACACATCCTCAGGCTCATTGATCCTTTCTGTTGTCAGACAACAGGCCGCAGGAACAGGATTAAACTTGTTGTTGTCTGTCTCATTGATTCTGCTTCACTGAAACGATGAGTGCTAAAAGCGATTGATAAGGAAGTGAATGGACGTGTAAGAAATATCTTGTAGGTAACTAGTGATTTAGTAGACTCTTTTTCCACTGCACACATTACAGTACACTTACAAAGGCAATCCACTCAGAGCAACCAGAGGTTAAGTACCTTACTCAAGAACACAATGGTTCTTACAGGGCTCGAACCAGCAACTTTACATCCCAGTTTCTAAGTGGAAAAATTTGTCCCAAAGCACTTGAAATGCTTGTCTTGATCATTTTTTAAACAGAAGGGAATGGGATCTGGAACGCAGCTTGATGTTTCTAGCATGTGCGCCAGTTGTTTGACCACTGCTGACAAGTTTAAATGCATTTATTTGTTTGTTTGTTCAAGAATTTATGCATTTATTAACGCATTTATGTACTTATTCAAGCATTTATTTTGTTCAATTCTTTATAAGCATTATTATGAATTGGTGTATTTATTTTAGCATTTATTTATTTGTTTATGTTTATATATTTGTTTATTTATTTATCTGTTTACGCATTTATTCACTTAAGCATGCATTTTGTTTGTTTGTTAATGCATTTGTTTAAGCATTCATAAATTTTTTTTTGTACATTGTTTTTTATTATTTATTTGTTTGTGTATTTTTTATTCCTTTATTTTGTTAATTTGTTTATTTATGCATTTAAGAATTTATGAATTTGTGTATTTATTTAAGCATTTATTTTGTTTGTTTATGCATTTGTTTATTTAAACATTTATTTATGCAATTTTTGTTCATACATTATTTAATTATTCATTTTCATTAATTTTGTTTGATTGTTTATTTATGCATTTGTGTACCTATTTAGGCATTTATTTGTGCATCTGTTTATGCATTAATTAATTTATTTAAGCATTAATTTTGTTTGTTTATGCATTTGATTATTTAGCATTTTGTATTTATAAATTATGAATTTGTTTATGTATTTTTATTGATGCATTTGTTTATGCATTTATTTTTTTTTATTTGTGAGTTAATATATTTATTTATGTGCTTGTTTAATTTAAAATGTATTTATTCATTTTTTCTTTGACAGTTAATGAAAGTGATCAGGCCCCTTTAGGCAACTCTGTCTTTTGGGCATCTTCTAGCTGTTTCTTGTCGCTGACACTCCACTTTATGCCCCTTACACAAGCAACGCATGCAATATAAGTGTGTACAGCTCACAACTACCCTCAGGCACGTAGCTTTATAAACACAAATGCACATACTCACAGCTCTAGACCTCATGAATACTTGAAAAACATTTAATTACCTGTTATAGCACTTAGTTGCCCTGATGTGAAACTGTCACCTATCAAAAAAGACTCTTCTTACCTGCAGCCAATCAGGGCCTGCGCCTGACAAGTGACCTTGCTGCTGAGCAGCTGATTGGCTGTGTCAGCACTGTCAATCTCTTCAAGACCCTGACAGGGTAAACAGAGCAGAGATATGCACAGAGTCACAAACAAAAGAGATGCAGGAGGAATGCGAGTGAAAAGAAACATAAAGAAAAAAAGGCGGAAAGACATTCAAGCAAGGCCATTTTTTTATTCTATCTATCTATCTATCTATCTATCTATCTATCTATCTATCTATCTATCTATCTATCTATCTATCTATCTATCTATCATCTATCTATCTATCTATCTATCTATCTATCATAATCATTAACTTGCTTTTGATCTCAATTGTAAATGTATATTTACCTCATAATAATCGTTTTACAGAATTTGACCAAGATGGATATAACCTCTCCATCTCTGTCGAAACTAAAGGCCTGTTGCAAATAAATGGAAGATCATAGCCTGATATTTTGGTGTGAAGAAGTTCATAGAGATGGATTGTTAATGGTGGAATTACAAAAATTGGGTTGAAAAAAAAAATGTTTATTTAAATAAGCCAACAGGAGATTGTTCGCTGTTTCTAATGTCACATGGGACCTCAGAGTTTGACCTTTGTGTTTCAGGCTCAGATTAAACATGGACCCTTTCACGTCCTTCTCGCACCCACTGACCTCTACTGATGTCATCTCAACCCCTTACCTCACCACGTTTTCCTGTAGTCTAATTTTAGATGTAAGACAAAACTTGCCTTTCAGTCTAAGAGCACTTAATAAATTAGCCCCACTTTTCTGTTTTCTCTTCTGTCTCCGGCCTTTTCTTTTTTTTCCCATAGTCTTGAATATTGCTTTTGAGACTTGAGGTATTTTAAAAGGCTTTAAGGGAGATGTATGTGCAGATGTTCTGAAGCAACAGCGTGGACTGTCCATAAAGAAACTGCCATTTTAGTCACTTATTGTGAGCGGAAAAACACGTCAATACCAGAACTAAAAAGGCCTGCCTGCCTACTTAACCTCAGAGCTTTCATGAAAAAAATTCTCATAAATTACAGGCTGCCACTAGCATTAAGGCAGGTAATTTTCCATTGTGATTTTTTTTCTTCTTCTTTTCTCTTTCCCTGACACACAAAAAGTCCTGTGAACTCCTCTGCAAAAAAGACAACGAAAAGATTTTATTCATCATTTTATTTCGCAAAATGAAAGCACACCAAACCTTTATTAAATGTGTGTTATTTATGCAGTCTTTGGAGGAATATGCTGTGTTAACCATCATTTTTAATGCATTTCATAACATAAAACCAAAAAAAATGACTTCTGTCTTCGCTGATTTATGAAATTTACAAATACATTCTTGGTAGATGTCTTCTTACCCATGCAAATTGATTTTTGGGAATCATCTGAAGATGTTCATTGTTGCAATACAATAGTTGCAGCATTTTATTTTCACACTTGTGCATTTAGGATAGGTGACGGAGACAGAAAACTGCAAGGAGACAGAGAGGTGTTACAATCTAAAATTTATTTTATTAAAGTAAAAAAAAAAAAAAAGCATATTACTCTTATAATAAAATGTAATAAAAATAAAATAGAAATTAAATAAATCCATAAATAAACGAATGTATAAATTATACATTAATAAAAGTTATTTTAATGTCTTTGCATTGTCGTCAATATCATAAAGTATTTAAATACATTGATATTAAAGGTACACTACTGTATGTAACTTTTTTGTTCAAAATAAAAAAAATGTAAATAAGTCAATACATCATCAATCCTTCTTCCTAAACGCGTTTTTGTCTTACCCTGATTCACTATGGTAAACCTATTATAAGTGTTTATATTTTAGACCTGACAGGATGGTTTTCGCAGGAAATTGCGTACATATGTCACTCGCCCGTGCTTGTCATGTCATATCCGTAAATAGGGAAAAGTTGCTCCAGCTACTTTGACATGTATGTGTACAGGACGTAGGCAGTAAGAGCTGTGCGTGTAAACCTCACTCCCCTTGCCTCAAGAGGGGCACTAGCATCCTTGTTGGCATGCCCGCCTCCTACGCCGGAGTCCCTAGTTTGAATCCCGCCCGGAGTGGGTCAAGTAGGACTGGTTACATTTGGTGCCGTTGACCCGGATGGGAGTGAGCTTTAGGGGGGGTAAGTGTAACGGACATAGGCAGTAAGAGCTAAACCTGGCCTCAAGAGGGTTGACATGGAGCCGCTAAATCTCCAACCTCCGAATAAACGCCGAACAGAGGAGAGTCTGCTGAAAACTGAGGAATTTGAAATGTTGTAAAAAAGGAGATAGTGTTTTTATTACTCAACAGGTGAGTAAGGTATTTTATTGAACAGATAAACTGCCATATGTAGCTCTCTAACAGAGTTTACTGTAAAGCATTATCTATTGTGAAGGGTCATTTCATTATGGTTGTTGTAGCGCTGTGCTGGAATTTATTTTCAAGGAAGTACCATCTCTATTAATGGGTAAAGCTACAGTAACATTTTCAGCTAGTCAGCTTGAGATCCTTTCCATCTCTTAAGTCTAGTAGTGCATGTTTTATGAGCAGTAGGATAACCATATTCATCTGCACAGTCACGCAAAGCCGAAGCACAACCAAAACAACGTTCTTCCGCAAAATGCATGTAGTTTTGTTTTTAACTGCTAGAGGACCAAAGTTATATAGTGTACCTTTAATTTTAATATTAATATTAATAAGTTAGTTCACCCAAAAATGAAAATTCGGTCATTAATTACTCACCCTCATGTTGTTCCAAACCCGTAAGACCTTCGTTCATCTTCGGAACACAAATTAAGATATTTAATATATCTTAATTTGATTAAATTAATATCTTAATAAGATATTTTTTATGAAATCCGAGAGCTTTCTAAACCCAGAAAGACTGCAGCGTTATTACCACTTTCAAGGCCCAGAAAATGTAGTAAAGACATTGTTAAAATAGTCCATGTGACTACAGTGGTTCAACCTTAATGTTATGAAGTGAGGTTCTACGCCAGAACGCTGGCTCATTATTAGCCGACGCTGTTTACGTGAGCACAATGACACATGCGTGTGATGCTGACACAGAAGCCAGCCAATCAGTGGCCAATAATGAGCCGGCATTCTGACGTAGAACCCGGAAGCGCTGCGCTGTGTTTACAACGTGAACAGCGTAGGAGACTGGCACAGAAGAGAAGAAAGTCGTTATTTTTGTTTTGTTTTGTTTTTTTGTGCACAAAAAGTATTCTCGTCGCTTCATAACATTAAGGTTAAGCCACTGGAGTCACATGGACTATTTTAACAATGTCTTTACTACCTTTCTGGGCCTTGAAAGTAGTAATAATGTTGCAGTCTATAGGTGTCACATGTCTGTCTGCTTGTTTGGTCTTCCTGTTGTGTTTTGATTCTGTCACGTTCTTTTGTCTTAATTTCCCGCCACTTGCCTGTTTCCTAGGTGACCCTCGTTAGTTTAGTTCTGTTCAGCTGTGTTTAGTTAATTATCTCGTTTATGTCTGCTATTTAAGTTCCTCTTGTTCACTCAGTTTTTGTCTAGTCACTGTTATGTAAGGTTGTGCCTGTCTGCATGTTCCTGTGAAGTTAAGATTAAAGTTTATGTTTGATTGTGATCTTCAGCCTGTTCCTGGGTCACCAACCGTGACAGATGACTAGACCCTAAAAAATGGATTTGGAGACGGCTCAGAGACTTGCTAGATCTCCAACAAGATGGATGACCTTTGGAGACATATGTGGAGGAGTTTGTTGAGTTGTCCCACCTGGTGAGCTGGAGCTATCAAATGCTCAATGCATGTTTTTGGGAGGGTCTGGATGATGAATTGTATCACCTTCTTTCTCTTGAGAGATGCTATGTAACCCAGATTGACTTTCTTAACTATGTCCTCTGGTTTAATGGTTCTGCTTTTGTAGTTGATGCTGTTAATGAGGACAATTACTATCATCCAGTCCCTTGCCGAAAACGTGTAGGCACTCCAGCTCACCCAAAGCCAGCACCCTCCACATGCCTCTCCAAGGGTTCCATTCCCTCCTGGCCACCTGTGTTACCATGTCCCTGAGCCCGGAAGCTCATATCAAACAGTGCAGACCTGGGAGCGAAGGTGGCGGATCCTGCGTTCACCTCCGTAAGGGCGGCCATGAAGGAATTTTTTCCTCTCCGATCCGTTTCAGTATCTTCAGCCAAGGTGGGCACTGTCATGCCTGCGCGAGGTCTCCAGCCCGCGACCAGCGTCCAGCGAGGTCTCCAGCCCGCGACCAGCGTCCAGCGAGGTCTCCAGCCCGCGACCAGCGTCCAGCGAGGTCTCCAGCCCGCGACCAGCGTCCAGCGAGGTCTCCAGCCCGCGACCAGCGTCCAGCGAGGTCTCCAGCCCGCGACCAGCGTCCAGCGAGGTCTCCAGCCCGCGACCAGCGAGGTCTCCAGCGAGGTCTCCAGCCCGCGACCCTCGAGGTCTCCAGCGAGGTCTCCAGCCCGCGACCCTCGAGGTCTCCAGCGAGGTCTCCAGCCCGCGACCCTCGAGGTCTCCAGCGAGGTCTCCAGCCCGCGACCAGCGAGGTCTCCAGCCCGCGACCAGCGAGGTCTCCAGCCCGCGACCAGCGAGGTCTCCAGCCCGCGACCAGCGAGGTCTCCAGCCCGCGACCAGCGAGGTCTCCAGCCCGCGACCAGCGAGGTCTCCAGCCCGCGACCAGCGAGGTCTCCAGCCCGCGACCAGCGAGGTCTCCAGCCCGCGACCAGCGAGGTCTCCAGCCCGCGACCAGCGAGGTCTCCAGCCCGCGACCAGCGAGGTCTCCAGCCCGCGACCAGCGAGGTCTCCAGCCCGCGACCAGCGAGGTCTCCAGCCCGCGACCAGCGAGGTCTCCAGCCCGCGACCAGCGAGGTCTCCAGCCCGCGACCAGCGAGGTCTCCAGCCCGCGACCAGCGAGGTCTCCAGCCCGCGACCAGCGAGGTCTCCAGCCCGCGACCAGCGAGGTCTCCAGCCCGCGACCAGCGAGGTCTCCAGCCCGCGACCAGCGAGGTCTCCAGCCCGCGACCAGCGAGGTCTCCAGCCCGCGACCAGCGAGGTCTCCAGCCCGCGACCAGCGAGGTCTCCAGCCCGCGACCAGCGAGGTCTCCAGCCCGCGACCAGCGAGGTCTCCAGCCCGCGACCAGCGAGGTCTCCAGCCCGCGACCAGCGAGGTCTCCAGCCCGCGACCAGCGAGGTCTCCAGCCCGCGACCAGCGAGGTCTCCAGCCCGCGACCAGCGAGGTCTCCAGCCCGCGACCAGCGAGGTCTCCAGCCCGCGACCAGCGAGGTCTCCAGCCCGCGACCAGCGAGGTCTCCAGCCCGCGACCAGCGAGGTCTCCAGCGAGGTCTCCAGCCCGCGACCCTCGAGGTCTCCAGCGAGGTCTCCAGCCCGCGACCCTCGAGGTCTCCAGCGAGGTCTCCAGCCCGCGACCCTCGAGGTCTCCAGCGAGGTCTCCAGCCCGCGACCCTCGAGGTCTCCAGCGAGGTCTCCAGCCCGCGACCCTCGAGGTCTCCAGCGAGGTCTCCAGCCCGCGACCCTCGAGGTCTCCAGCGAGGTCTCCAGCCCGCGACCCTCGAGGTCTCCAGCGAGGTCTCCAGCCCGCGACCCTCGAGGTCTCCAGCGAGGTCTCCAGCCCGCGACCCTCGAGGTCTCCAGCGAGGTCTCCAGCCCGCGACCCTCGAGGTCTCCAGCGAGGTCTCCAGCCCGCGACCCTCGAGGTCTCCAGCGAGGTCTCCAGCCCGCGACCCTCGAGGTCTCCAGCGAGGTCTCCAGCCCGCGACCCTCGAGGTCTCCAGCGAGGTCTCCAGCCCGCGACCCTCGAGGTCTCCAGCGAGGTCTCCAGCCCGCGACCCTCGAGGTCTCCAGCGAGGTCTCCAGCCCGCGACCCTCGAGGTCTCCAGCGAGGTCTCCAGCCCGCGACCCTCGAGGTCTCCAGCGAGGTCTCCAGCCCGCGACCCTCGAGGTCTCCAGCGAGGTCTCCAGCCCGCGACCCTCGAGGTCTCCAGCGAGGTCTCCAGCCCGCGACCCTCGAGGTCTCCAGCGAGGTCTCCAGCCCGCGACCCTCGAGGTCTCCAGCGAGGTCTCCAGCCCGCGACCAGCGTCCAGCGAGGTCTCCAGCCCGCGACCCTCGAGGTCTCCAGCGAGGTCTCCAGCCCGCGACCCTCGAGGTCTCCAGCGAGGTCTCCAGCCCGCGACCCTCGAGGTCTCCAGCGAGGTCTCCAGCCCGCGACCCTCGAGGTCTCCAGCGAGGTCTCCAGCGAGGTCTCCAGCGAGGTCTCCAGCGAGGTCTCCAGCCCGCGACCCTCGAGGTCTCCAGCGAGGTCTCCAGCCAGGTCTCCAGCCAGGTCTCCAGCGAGGTCTCCAGCCAGGTCTCCAGCCAGGTCTCCAGCGAGGTCTCCAGCCAGGTCTCCAGCCAGGTCTCCAGCGAGGTCTCCAGCCAGGTCTCCAGCGAGGTCTCCAGCGAGGTCTCCAGCGAGGTCTCCAGCCCGCGACCAGCGTCCAGCGAGGTCTCCAGCCCGCGACCCTCGAGGTCTCCAGCCAGGTCTCCAGCGAGGTCTCCAGCCAGGTCTCCAGCCAGGTCTCCAGCCAGGTCTCCAGCCAGGTCTCCAGCCAGGTCTCCAGCCAGGTCTCCAGCCCGCGACCAGCGTCCAGCGAGGTCTCCAGCCCGCGACCAGCGTCCAGCGAGGTCTCCAGCCCGCGACCAGCGTCCAGCGAGGTCTCCAGCCCGCGACCAGCGTCCAGCGAGGTCTCCAGCCCGCGACCAGCGTCCAGCGAGGTCTCCAGCCCGCGACCAGCGTCCAGCGAGGTCTCCAGCCCGCGACCAGCGTCCAGCGAGGTCTCCAGCCCGCGACCAGCGTCCAGCGAGGTCTCCAGCCCGCGACCAGCGTCCAGCGAGGTCTCCAGCCCGCGACCAGCGTCCAGCGAGGTCTCCAGCCCGCGACCAGCGTCCAGCGAGGTCTCCAGCCCGCGACCAGCGTCCAGCGAGGTCTCCAGCCCGCGACCAGCGTCCAGCGAGGTCTCCAGCCCGCGACCAGCGTCCAGCGAGGTCTCCAGCCCGCGACCAGCGTCCAGCGAGGTCTCCAGCCCGCGACCAGCGTCCAGCGAGGTCTCCAGCCCGCGACCAGCGTCCAGCGAGGTCTCCAGCCCGCGACCAGCGTCATCAAAAATATCTTAATTTGTGTTCTGAAGATGAACGAAGGTCTTACAGGTTTGGAACGACATGAGGGTGAGTAATTAATGACCGAATTTTCCTTTTTGGGTGAACTAACCCTTTAAATGCATTAATATTAAATACATATAACATTTGTAAGAAGTGGTTCCTACTCCATATCTCTATCCACCAAACCTGTGTAATGTTGAAGATCTGTAATTTTACCCTTTATTTTACATTCATAAAAAATAAAATCTGCACCTGTTTTATTCCTTTTTGAATTACAGACAGTATTAAGCAGTACATTATTAGATATATGTACTGTTCATGGTTGCATATTGTACAATATATGAACAGGATTCAGGCCACAAGCACTTTCTGCAACTGGTAGGCCTATGTAATATTGGCACATCAACTAAAACACTTCATATGTCAGATGTTCTCAAATTCACCTGTGTATTTCCAAACATAATCCTTTGTTCTGGCGTTGGATTTTACAGTCAGAGTGACAGCAGTGCTGTTTTGGCTCACACATACGAGAGGCTGGATAAATGGGGATGGGTGGTAAGCGACGGCAGAGGACGGATGGGTTGGTGAACAGAGCAAGAACAGGGACAAAGGAGATTTGCAGTGCATTGCAAAACAGCAAAGAGCAGCGGCAGTGACACAGGGGGTTATAAATAGATCTCCATATATAGAGCCAGAGGCTACTTGGCTGGTGAGGCTGAGCGCTCGCTATACAGTAATCACGGATGATTTATACCTGGTCCGGTGAGGTGCCGCGATTCTACACCTGAGTTCTGCCACACGTGGTGTCAATTATGTGTATAGGTGGCTGTGTTTACATAGACGGCAGTAATATGACCATAGACAATATTTGGGATAAGAAAATTGCTGTAAGGCATGTGGAAAAATTTTGTCATATTTAAGACATGTAGACACTTTAATCGGGCTATAACTCTCTATTTAGTTTGTGAGCAACTGGCAGCATATGGCAGTCAAAGCACTTTACAGCACGTGCTTTACATTCTTTATATGCAGTCATTAATCAGACCATAGCATGAGAGTAAATGAGGAATTTGAATGAAACAGTTGTATAAACAACCCATGTAAACAAATCCAAACCCATGTAAACAAATCCAAACCTATGTAAACAACTTAATCATCATATCGTCTTATTCAGAATAAATGCAGAATATGTAGATATTAAGTTGAGTGAAACTTAGAAATAGTACAATAACAAACCAGAAAATAGTGCTGCTGTTCCTGTGAAATATTATTTTTGTAATATTAATAATTATTATTATTCATACGTAAAAATGATTAATTATTTAATTACTGTGATAAATGTGCAAAAAAGGTATAATTAAAAAAAAGAATTCCTCTTGTACACAATTTTATTTATTTATATATTCGATTGGCTCTTTTAACAGAAAGGCAGGACTTCCTTTAGCTGTCATATTACTTAATGTTACTTAAGTGATATCAGTAACCTAGAATACTGTCTTAACACTTGATGGCTGCTCTGTCAAGTCTTCGTCGTCAGTTAGGAACCTGGGTGTGCTCTTTGATACCAATCTTTCATTTGAAAGCCACGTTTCTAGCATCTGTAAAACCGCATTCTTCCATCTTAAAAATATATCTAAATTACGACGTATGCTCTCAGTGACAAATGCAGAACAGATAGTTCATGCATTCATGACCTCAAGGCTAGATTATTGTAATGCTCTACTGGGTGGTTGCTCTGCTCGCTTAATAAATAAACTCCAGCTGGTCCAAAAAGCAGCAGCTAGAGTTCTTACTAAATCCAGGAAGTATGACCATATTAGCCCGGTTCTGTCAACACTGCATTGGCTCCCTATTAAACATTGCATACATTTTAAAATCTTGCTAATTACTTACAAAGCACTAAATGGTTTAGCGCCCCAGTACTTGAACCAGCTCTTAACGCATTATAGTCCTTTACGTCTATTGCAATCTCAAGACTCTGGCCAGTTGATAATATCTAGAATATCAAAATCAACTGCAGTCGGTAGATCCTTTTCCTATTTAGCACCTAAACTCTGGAACAGTCTTCCTAGCATTGTTCGGGAAGCAGACACACTCTGTCAGTTTAAATCTAGACTAAAAACGCATCTCTTTAACCTGGCATACACAACACATTATCAATTTCTATTATTCAAATCAGTTAAATGATTGTTAGGCTGCATTAACTAGGTCAGCCGGAACCGGGAACACTTCCCATAACACCTGATGTACTCGTTACATCATAAGAAGAATGGCATCTACGCTAATATTAGTCTCTCTGTTTATCCCGAGGTTTACAGTAGTCTGCCGGATCCAGGCCGTATCTAGATCAGATCCAGACCAGACCTGCGCCTAGACACGACCACAATGCAGCCCAGTGTCAGCAGAGACTGTGTCAATCAGACTCTCCCCTGTGAAGGCCTCCTTCCCTTCCCTTTCCCTCTGTACAGATAAAAATGTTATCAAAATGATTCCCGTTCACATGGACCCGTGGAAACCACTAAAAACGCTGTATTATGCATGCCAGACAAGTCATTTGGCGGTCATTTTGTAAAGAAAAACATACGTATTCAAATGCGCTTTCCTATAGACTAAACAACACCTAATGCTTACGTGCATGCTGTCACCATTCTCACAGATTCACCTTTTTTGAAGTTTGCACGAAGATGATAACGGTATCGTTTCAAAACTATTTCAAAACCTATTTCAAAGTTTGCGTTCTCAAGCCACCAAACACTGTTGCCATGCAAATGAACGCATTAAAAAGTTTTCTATTTTAGTTGAAAATGGTGTCATGTAAGTGGCCCCAAAGTAAATAACTAATGATTTTTTTACAACGGAAATGAATCAATCAAAAGCTTACTTTAGCTGGACAATAATTTTTTTCTAGAGCTACTGTACAGCCAAAACAATCTGTCTTCCGTTAATTTCCTATTATCACTGTAAAGCTACTTTGAAGCAATCTGTATTGTAAAAAGCGCTATATAAATGAAGGTGACAGTAGGCTAACAGTCACTGAAAAGGTCAGATATTTTTCACACATTAAGCATTTTAGCTAACATTTCAGGTTGTGGGGTTTTTATGAGACCTTACAGTAAACTCACTAACATTTCAGCATTTTACTTAGCCATCTGAGAATGATTCAGAGCAAAAGCAGTGTTAGAGTTAGACAGCTCAAATACAACACAACTAGAGTTACACTTAGTTAAAGTTACTTATCTGAACTCTTAATAGCACATACTAATTCATAACCTAATAAAGAATCAGTTAATTGTCCGAGCATGTACCATGTCCCGTAAGGCCGTCTGGGAGCTTGCCCTACTCCCAGAGCTGTATGACCTATATAGAATATTTATTTTCATCTAATTCCAGTTTTAGCCCACAAATCATGCACCGTGAATGCAACTAACATAGTAACCTAAAAATTCAATTGAATTTTTCTTTCTTTTTTTTTTTGCTGCTTTTGATATTTGTTATTGCTGTTATTTCATTAATTTTCTAAGGAAATATGTCTTTGTTCCTATATCCCAGATAGTACATGGTAAATAAAAAAAGAAGGTAACTACACATAACTGTTATCAATTCACATACTATAGGCTAAACCTGCACTCCAGTAATAGATAGGATATCGTGTGTGAATTTTATAACTTTATTTTATTTTAGATCAGGGCCATGACACTGTGCAGTTGTTTTAAATTAGCCTACTTTTTTCCATGGCAAGTTGTCATTGGCTTTGACTATTTCAGATTCATCCATCCCTAAACAATACACAAAAACAAAATGCACTGTAATTAGACAAACCTTTCCTGTGTAACTGGGTGAATCTCAGCCAGAATAAGCTGTAAACTGGACCAGACTGTATGTTTATAGTCAAACGTTTGGCTACAAAAGACTATGTTCAACATAACCAACAGTTTGGCTGGTTAGCTTGTCCCTGTTTGGTAGATGTTGTAACTACACCATCTGAATTTATTTAATTTAATTTTTGTTTTGTTTTATTTTATTGAATTTTATGTTTTTTTTTATGCTACTACAAATGCAACATGGACTTATTTCCCCTGCCCATTGCTTTTGAAACCAAAGAATTTTATGGCTCCAGATTTATTAGTCACATGGCATATACAGTTCAGATGATCAATCAAATGGCGAGAGTTTATCAGTGACGCATTTATCAGTGACTCCCGTTTTATTCAACGAATCTCTTAACTATATCATGTTTGCACTGTTAGTGAAGATGAAAGCATTCATTAGTGTACAGAAACTGAGTTGCAATGACAAGATCACTGCTTTCATGAGCACAACATGTCTGTGATCGGCTACAATGTTCATCTCTGCAACCTTTCATGCCACGATCTGAATGCCATAGATCTAAATGTAATGCGACACTTTTCACGATTAGTTAACCATGAGAGCTGTAATAGTAAATACGCGCTAAAAGAGCTATTTCAAATGGGAAGACGTTAGCCAATCATAGCAGTGGGCGTTTACACTGAACTCTCACAGCAGACACGCCCCTTAAAACAGAGCGTTCAAACCAGAGGGCTAAAATCAGTGTAGGAAAAATGCCTTTTATTTATAAATTATGACAATTTTTGATGTAAAAAGCATTCTAACATTATAAGTGCACCCCAGGAAACATCATAAAACAATAAAACAACGCAGTTCATGATCCCTTTAAAGAACATGATCATATTATTTTGCCCCTCATACTTTAAGTTTCCTGCTGTGATTTGTGGAGAAGGTGTCCAGTGATGTAAGAGGGGTCACCCTCACACCCCCTGCCTGACCCTACAACCAACCCATTGTTCATGTGGTCAGTATCTCAAAAGAAAAGAATAAGGTGTGTGTGTGTGTATGTGCACATATCTTGACTCCTGTGCTTACTGCAACAAGCCCAGTAAGACTGTGATCATAAGCATGAGGATTTTAAGATCTGGTAACTCTATAAATGAACTATAACAGACTCCATTACCAAACACAGCAGTAATAACGAATCCACACACACACACACACACACACACACACACACACACACACACACACACACACACACACACACACACACAAACAAAAACATAATTTAGTCTAATTTATTAGCTGTTTTCCTCATGGGGACAATAAATGTCCCCACAAGGACAAGGATTTTGGATATTGCTACCTTTGTGGCGACATTTTGTCCCCATAATGTAGGGTTTACCAGGACACACACAAATTAGTTTTAAATGACTAAAAATGAAACAATAAACATTTATACACACATATATATATATATATATATATATATATACATATATATATATATACTTGTGTGTGTGTGTGTGTGTGTGTATATATATGTGTGTGTGTGTGTGTGTGTATATATATATATATATATATATATATATATATATATATATATATATATATATATATATATATATATATATATATATATATATATATATATATATAAGGTGGTACCAAATATATATAAAAACCAACTACCGTTTGCCCATAAATGATGCTAAATCCTTGTCTTATTTGCAGTGACTTTTCACCAGTCTGGCCTCACGGTAATTTTTAGTAGATGATTGCATTCAGTTTCCCTCATCCCTGATGATTTCTGATTAAAAACTGTATGTCTGTGTGTCTGTGTTGTATATTCAGCAGCTCCATCTTAAGTTTAGCACGGCAGATCTTGTGAGTATTTGCTCACACACACTCCTGTATATACATATAATGTAAATGCTGCAGTTCCCAGTATAATGAGCCCTTGTGTATACACATCTGGACGTACACACACACTTAGCTTCCTCTGTACATGCTAAGATTCAGGCTCCCCTGCTTGTGCTGCAAAAACAAGCAGCTCCCGTTAGAGGCCTGGAATAATGGCTCCATTTTTCTCTCTTACTCTCCCTCTCTTTCTGTTTCTTTTTTTTTCTCTCTAAGACGGGCCATTCTTTACATCCCATGAATACTGCATAAAGCTAGCCACGCGCCTACTAGTCCTCCGGGGCCTTCCCCAGACACAGGCGGGCAGGCCTAGGCCCACTCAAAGAGCTCTCTCGCCTTTATTCTTGTGTAAAGCGTTCACACAGAGCCTACGGACTGCTCAGAACCTAAACCGGCAGAGCTGAGTTCCCAACATACAGTGAAGTGCAGGACAGGTTTGGCCAATTCTGTGTAAGCTTGTCTTAAGGCCACACATACATATTTATGCGGCCACATTGCACATGAATGGAAACAGACTTATATTTATTGAAGCTACTAAACTGCTTACATTATCATCTGAATCTCACTGGAAAAAGTGTAGAAATCTTCCACACAAAAACACTGCATATGGTCAATAGAAATCCAAATGCAATGTAGTTTTTCATACCTTGCACCTTGAACAAAATGAATAAATTGTTTATGATGAAGAACATGAAAAAGCATGTTGGCCTTGTCATACTGTACATTCATTTTAACATTTTTAGCAATTTTATACCCTTTTTTGTTACTTGTTGTTGAATTTCCAGTGACAGAATGGGAAAAGAAAAAAAAAAACAGTATATGAAAAGTATCTTTGAGAAATTCTCATTCTACTCTTTTGTCATGTGCTATATTTTACCTCCTCAAATTACAAGCAATGTCATTTCAAATTCGTATAGGTCTCATTTTCAGTCGAATGCCTGTTCTCTTAAGTCTCAGTTTTCAGTCCATGTTTTGAATGAGCAGGACTTCACAAAGTTTGCATCTCGCTTCAGTTTGCTTTTATTATTATTTTTACTCTTACATCAAATTATTGCTTGGTTCTTTTCAGCAACTAAGGTATAAGAAAAGCCTGCCCTAGTGAAAAATAAATATACTAAAATGTATTTTAAATACATTTATTTTATGCTAAGTATACTACAAATACATTTACATATTCATGCACTTGTGGAACAAATGTGGAAGCAATTGGGAACAACAGCAACGAAGCCACGAAGTGGTAGGCCACGTAAAATCACAGAGCGGGGTCAGCGCATACTGAGGTGCACAGTGCGCAGAAGTTGCCAACTTTCTGCAGAGTCAATAGCTACAGACCTCCAAACTTCATGTAACCTTCAGATTAGCTCAAGAACAGTGCATAGAGAGCTTCATGGAATGGGTTTCCATGGCCGAGCAGCTGCATTCAAGCCTTACATCACCAGTGCAATGCAAAGCGTCAGATGCAGTGGTGTAAAGCACGCCGCCACTGCTTTACACGACTCTAGAGCAGTGGAGACGTGTTCTCCGGAGTGACGAATCACGCTTCTCTGCCTGGCAATCTGATGTACGAGTCTGGGTTTGGCGGTTGCCAGGAGAACGGTACTTGCCTGACTGCATTGTGCCAAGTGTAAAGTTTGGTGGAGGGGGGATTATGGTGTGTGGTTGTTTTTCAGGGGTTGGGCTTGGCCCCTTAGTTCCAGTGAAAGGAACTCTTAATGCTTCAGCATACCAAGACATTTTGGACAATTTCATGCTCCCAACTGTGCGGAACAGTTTGGGGATGGCCCCTCCCTGGGTTAGGTGTGGGTTTGGTGTGGAGGAACTTGACTGGCCTGCACAGAGTCCCGACCTCAACCCGATAGAACACCTTTGGGATGAATTAGAGCGGCGACTGCGAGCCAGGCCTTCTCGTCCAACATCAGTGCCTGACCTCACAAATGCGCTTCTAGAAGAATGGTCAACAACAAACACACTCCTAAAACTTGTGGAAAGCCTTCCCTGAAGAGTGTGAGTGTGTGTGTGTGTGTGTGTGTGTATAAAATATATATGTGTGTGTGTGTGTGTGTGTGTATATTGTTTCTACATATATAATAATCTATATAGTATATATGGTGTAGAGACAATTTTCAGTCAGAAATTGCTAATACATTTTACAAATAAGAAACGGCAAGTAACACTGAATTAAATTTAATTAAACTTGAAATTTTGACGTAAAGACTGAAATAGTAATTTCTTTTAAAACATTCTCTAATAATGTTTGTTTTGCTTCTAAAAATTTATTTTTAACAGTGTGTAGGCTATATATTATGATTTCCATAAAAATATTAATCAGCATAACTAATAATAATGGCTGCTGAAAATATAGCATTGCCAGAATAAAATACAATTTAAAATATATTAAAATAGATGTCAGTTCTTTTAAATGGTAATAATAGTTCACAATATTGCTGTTTTTACTGTATTTTGATCAAATAAATACAGCCTTGGTGAGCATAAGAGACTTCTTTAAAAAAAACATTAAGAAATCTTGCTGGCCTGTGTATACACACACACACACACACACACACACACACACACACAGAGAGACATGTCTTTGTGGGGACTCTCCATAGACATAATGGTTTTTATACGGCACAAACTGTATATTCTATTTCCTTACACTAACCCTACCCCTAAACCTACTCTTCACACAAAACTTTCTGTATTTTTACATTTTCAAAAAAAAAAAACTCATTCTGTATGATTTATAAGCTTGTTTCCTCATGGGGACCTCAATTTACAGTGGGGAGAACTATTTGATACACTGCCGATTTTGCAGGTTTTCCTACTTACAAAGTATGTAGAGGTCTGTAATTTTTATCATAGGTACACTTCAACTGTGAGTGACGGAATCTAAAACAAAAATCCAGAAAATCACATTGTATGATTTTTAAATAATTAATTTGCATTTTATTGCATGACATAAGTATTTGATCACCTAGCAACCAGTAAGAATTCCGGCTCTCACAGACCTGTTAGTTTTTCTTTAAGAAGTCCTCCTGTTCTCCACTCATTACCTGTATTAACTGCACCTGTTTGAACTCGTTACCTGTATAAAAGACACCTGTCCACACGCTCAATCAAACAGACTCCAACCTCTCCACAATGGCCAAGACCAGAGAGCTGTGTAAGGACATCAGGGATAAAACTGTAGACCTGCACAAGGCTGGGATGGGCTACAGGACAATAGGCAAGCAGCTTGGTAAGAAGGCAACAACTGTTGGCGCAATTATTAGAAAATGGAAGAAGTTCAAGATGACGGTCAATCTCGCTCGGTCTGGGGCACCATGCAAGATCTCACCTCGTGGGGCATCAATGATCATGAGGAAGGTGAGGGATCAGCCCAGAACTACACGGCAGGACCTGGTCAATGACCTGAAGAGAGCTGGGACCACAGTCTCAAAGAAAACCATTAGTAACACACTACACCGTCATGGATTAAAATCCTGCAGCGCATGCAAGGTCCCCCTGCTCAAGCCAGCGCATGTCCAGGCCCATCTGAAGTTTGCCAGTGACCATCTGGATGATCCAGAGGAGGAATGGGAGAAGGTCATGCGGTCTGATGAGACAAAAATAGAGCTTTTTGGTCTAAACTCCACTCGCCGTGTTTGGAGGAAGAAGAAGGATGAGTACAACCCCAAGAACACCATCCCAACCGTGAAGCATGGAGGTGGAAACATCATTCTTTGGGGATGCTTTTCTGCAAAGGGGACAGGACGACTGCACCGTATTGAGGGGAGGATGGATGGGGCCATGTATCGCGAGCCTTCCCTCAGTAAGAGCATTGAAGATGGGTCGTGGCTGGGTCTTCCAGCATGACAACGACCCGAAACACACAGCCAGGGCAACTAAGGAGTGGCTCCGTAAGAAGCATCTCAAGGTCCTGGAGTGGCCTAGCCAGTCTCCAGACCTGAACCCAATAGAAAATCTTTGGAGGGAGCTGAAAGTCCGTATTGCCCAGCGACAGCCCTGAAACCTGAAGGATCTGGAGAAGGTCTGTATGGAGTAGTGGGCCAAAATCCCTGCTGCAGTGTGTGCAAACCTGGTCAAGAACTACAGGAAACGTATGATCTCTGTAATTGCAAACAAAGGTTTCTGTACCAAATATTAAGTTCTGTTTTTCTGATGTATCAAATACTTATGTCATGCAATAAAATGCAAATTAATTACTTAAAAATCATACAATGTGATTTTCTGGATTTTTGTTTTAGATTCCGTCACTCACAGTTGAAGAGTACCTATGATAAAAATTACAGACTTCTACATGCTTTGTAAGTGGGCAAACCTGCAAAATCGGCAGTGTATCAAATACTTGTTCTCCCCACTGTAGGTCCCCACAGTGACACGTGTCCCCATGAGTCTGTGTGCATTCAGGTTGAAGTCCCCACCGGGATAGAAAGACACAAACACACACACACACACACACACACACACACACACACACACACACTATACAGTATAGTGTATAAAACATATGTATTCATATATATCAGCCTCAGCAGGGGCATTTGCATGTTTCATTCCCTCTGAACTGAAACTCTTAAAAAAATATGGCTTTTCAGCAAATCTGTATGAAAAACTACAGCCTCACACATCAAGGTGAAAATTGTACTATTGTAAGAGCCACTGCTGAGTGAGTGATTGGAAACATGAGCTGCAGCTACATTACAAGGTAAATAATATTGTAAACTATACACACACACATGCATGTTGTTCTTTGCCTGTCTTTATGATTGCCATCTGTATTTATTTTGACTGTTTGAACATACAGCATACAAGTATTTGTGTGTGTGTATGAAAGAAAGGCAGAGCAGCGCTATAAGTCCAGATGTAACACATCAGTGAGCGGCAGAATTTGATTGTGTGCGATGGCCCTGAGGTTGTGAGACGCTACAGAGGCGTGTGCCACAGATACATGAGGTCATCAATTTCACAGACAGACTTTATTTGTCTGTCTGTTTCTTTTCCTTCCCGCTCTCAGTTTTTGCCCATGCACATAAACACGACATAAACACATCTCCAGAACCTCATCAGCACATTTTCATATCTTCAGTAAATTTGTCTTAATAGATCAGATAAAATATTCACAATTTTTAAAGATGAAAATCATATCATTTAATTTATTTTCAATATGCAAAGCCGCTTTGTATAAAATATTTCTTGAGCAACAAATCAGCATATTAGAATGATTTCTGAAGGATCATGTGACACTGAAAACTGGAGTAATGATGCTGAAAATTCAGTTTTGCATCACAGGAATAAATTACATTACAAGTCTATTCAAATAGAAAACAGATATTTTAAACTGTAATAATATTTCACAATATTGATGTTTTTACTATATTTTCAACCAAATAAATGCACCCTTGGTGCACAGAAGAGACTTCTTTCAAAAACATTAAAAAAAAATTCTACTGACACTAAACTTTTGAACAGTAATGCATTTGAAGATTTTGCAATAAACTTACATTTTTAATGAATTGCAATATATTGTTCTTATGGTAATAAATCATTAAATATAAGCCAATACTTTTATATTGTACTGTTTCTGATTTAATAATGTCATGCTTCATGGGACAAGTTTATTCCATTATAATTTTTGATACACTGAATGCAGTGTAATTCGCTTTGGATAAAGGCGCCTGCCAAATGCATTAAAATGTTTTTAGATGCTATGGAAGCTTGTTTCTGCCTAAGAGTTAAAAATGAATGATATAAATGTCATCACAATTGCTACTGTGAAAATAATTGTGAGTTTATATCTTACAATGTGACTTCATTTCTCAATTTGCAATTTTGTTTCTCACAATTGCAATTGTACTTCTCATAACTGTGACTTTAAAACTAAAATACTTGCAATTTTTTCTTGTGGCCACAGTTATTTAATTTAATGAAGCTCATGCCTTAGTAAAATGTGACTTTATATATTACAATGTAACTTTATTTCTCACAATTGCAACTTTTTCTCATAATTGTGACTTTCTTATCTCAAAATGTAAATATTTATTATTTTAAACTTTATCGTACCTAAACACACTTCTATATACATTAACTTATAAAATGATTTGTTTAAATGGTAATCATTTTATTGGTTTGTCCTATAAAATGTGTAATTTCACTTTCCATCCCATTAGTATTTATTTAACAGTGCCGTAGTGACATCATCCTCCATGAAGTGACATCATTTTGGTGTGAAAACAACACAAATAACAGTACTAGCAATGAATTTGATTAATTCTGAAGTTTTTTTTTTTTTTTTTTTTTTTGCCTTAGTTGGTATATTTTACATTCCATTCAGCTTGATAAATCTGTATGATATCCACATTTCAAAAGAACGAATATTTATGAGATATAGCAAAATTAAGTCGACATATTTGTTAAACAATCACTAATTTATCAGCTAACTTTAGCTCTTTATTTCTATCCGACTAGGCATTAATTCATTTTCTTACCATTAAATAATACATTTATTTCAAATGTCCCTGATGTCAATAGAAATACATACATCAAATACAAGCATATATATATAAAAAAAAATTTTTTACCAAATAGCAGGAATGACCCAGGGATGCTTTTATGTAAGCGCTATGAATAGCTCTCTAGCTCCAAAATATGACAGACAGAGTGAGAAAGAGAAATAGAGATGATTTGGAAGCCGGCATAGAGGGGCGGGAAATCGCTCTGCAGTGAGGAGTTGGCTAAAACATGGTAAATCATGGCCATGAGACAGCAACTAGGAATGCCACTGACAGGATATAAAACATTGCATGTACTCGACTGGCTCTCACTCATTCCACACACACACACAATCACGCTGTCTGTGTTCCACATAATGAAGAGACCATCTACCATCTCCTCTCGAGATGGAATAGAGAGTTAAATGGAAGTGGGAAGAGAGAAAGGATGGGGGAAGGGAAGGAGATAGAGACAGATGTGTAGAGATGGAGCAATTGGTAAATGGACTCAGGAAGCAGAGATAGAGTAAATATGGCACACAGGAAGTTCTGTTTCGAATTCTCCACTGAATGACAACCATGCCCAAATTAAATCCACATAGAGTGTACAGAACCAAACTAAAGAGGAGTGAATCCCTTTTAGTATCATTCTGTGTGTCATTCCTGAACTTGTGATTGTGATGACCATAGTTTTTTGGTATCCCCCAACTATAGACATGAATTTTTAACCTGTTGGGTATTAGCTACTTTTGACCAAACAAATCCTGAAGAAAGCTCAATTACTTAAGGCACTGTCACCATGAAAAATATTATAAATATAAGAATGCAGTAATATTGTGAAATATTATTATAATTTAAAATAACTTTTTTTTATTTGAATATATTTTAAAATGTACTTTATTCCTATGATGGTATAAAGCTGAATTTTCGGCATCATTACTCCAGTCTTCAGTGTCACATGATCCTTCAGAAATCATTCTAATATGCTGATTTGATGCTCAAGAAACATTTATTATTATTATCAATGTTGAAAACAGTTGTGTTGCTTCACATTTTTGTGGATAAATTTTCCCCCCCTCAGGATTAAAGAATAGAAAGTTCAAAAGAACATGTGTTTTTTTTTTAAATAGAGAACTTTTGTAAAATTATAAATGTCTTTATTGTCTTTTGATCAATTTAATGCATCCTTGCTAAATGAAAGTTTTTCTGTTTTTTCAGAATCTTGTGAAGTCACAATGTTACTCATTTAAATAATCCCCGCCCATGGAATATGCAAAAATTGCATGACTCCGTTATGTTGTCATTTTCTACTGGACCGGCACTTTGCAACAACACAACCTTGTTTCTGCAACGTCTTTCAGCATGTTTCCTATAACAGCGTCTGACATTTACGCTTTACATGGCGTGAGAAAGTCACATAAACCACACAAAATTTGCTCAGAGCAGTCAGACTGAAACGGATTTCCAGAAAACCACATATGTAGCTTGAAACAGATTTGTACAAAATCACATTACATGTCTGGCCGTTCAGGCTGATCGGATTTCAATCGGATATGCACAAAAATCGGATTTGGACTTACAGTCTGAACTGTCTGAACTTGTTTGTGGATCACAACTTGTAAGTATGTCTTATTTGTAGTTGCGTTTTCTATTCTATTTATATTCTAAAATGTATAAGAAAATTACAAAAAAATAGTCTCAGTCTCAGACGTCACGCCCATGGACCGTTAGCTGAACGTCCGATGCATATGGCACACTTATCTGGAAACACTTGAGGAGTTTCGAAGTCGTCATATGATTGGTTGAATTCTACAGGATGTCCTCGAGACGTGAGTGTTGCGTTCTTTAACGGTCCGCCTGTAAACAAATGCCGTAACGCCAAACTCCCTCATGGAAGAAGAAAGCCGTCGTGTTTACAACTGTGACAATGAGCGCTTACTAGGATCATCTAAACGCTGGATTTTCAAAAGTATGTAAACTTCGCGGCTCCATTGTTGCAGTAAACCTGCACAACGTTCTTGAATGAATAATTTATAGATGCACGGCGGTCTGTTATTGCAAGGACATCGACTTTACATTTTCACGCCCCTAAACATGACGTGGAACAAAACGATCTGTGATTGGTTGTGTTACATGTCAGTCAAACGTCCTCTGGCCGGTCCTTGGCCAATGAAAGCTGCAAAAAAGTCCAGACCTTCTGCTGTCAGTCTGAAGGTCTGGTTACACAAGACTACAAAAAACAAACTCTGAAACGTCCTGTGAAATCCATGCTTCCATAGTCTGTGCATGAAATCCGTTCTGCATGATCCTCTTGTTTGTTAACATTCTTAAGTCTGAATCAGGCTTGAACTGGTTTGAAACTGACACCATCCTTAATATTTACATCCATAGACCGTAAAAAAATGTGGACGAGGCGTCTTCACTACCTTCCACTGAAGAGAACATCTGAATATGGCGCTGACATCTTGCACTGATTTGGGACCGAGTCTGCGCAGTAGTGACCTCAGGACTGGAGTCTGCGCAGTAGAGAGCAGGAAGTAGAGCCGCGATATCAAAAGCCCGCCCACACTCTCGCAGATGCAGAACAATTCATTATGTTGGTGTGAAATAAACAGTTATGGAAATGTAAAAATTAAAACTAAAGCTCCAATCTCCTCCTGAAAATCCCGAAAAAAGTCCGTTAGTGCCTCAGTGACAACTTCACTTAGTGAAGCCATCAATCTCAGCTGTCAATCATGACGTCACACCACCCGTTTTTATAGCATCAAATAACTAACTAAAACTAAACCTATTTAAAAAACGAACACTTGAAATGAAAAGTATTCATATCATCGTGATAAAAAGTGCATAAAATGACAGAAGCCATCTTTAGGAAAAAATGATTTGAAGTGTAATTTGATTGTTTAGTTTGTCTCACGTCCATTAGAATACATGGAGGGGCGGGGGTTATGAGCTATACTGGGACCAACCACATGGGGGCGATCGAGACGCGTCGGCTTCAGTTTTCAACACGAGTGCGGCAGGCTTGTTTACATCTGAGTAGAGCCTGCGGTTATGGTAAGGAGAGTGACATTTCCCAAACATGCGCTAAGCCGTGCCAATCACAACACACTGGGCCAGCTAACCAATCACAGCACGTCGTATTTTGGAAGGAGGGGCTTCATCGAAACCAGAACTAAACGGTGCAATCGAGCCAGACTGGGGAGAGAGGTGCTGTAATAATGTAAAATATGTGAAAAATAATGAAAGAATGAACAATCAAGCATGAAAGCATATTCTAGTATTTCAATCACCCCAAAAACAAAATCAAGACTTCATAAAAGGGCATAATAGGATCCCTTTAAAGTTATTAAAATAAATTGCAATTTTATACTGCATATACTGCAATAATAGAAAAAAGGAATTTCTAACATTTTAGATTTTTTCTACCTTAAATTAAATCAGTTAATTTAGATGTAGCACATTATTTTAGGTTACCTGAAAAGCCATTTATAATTTAGGGGATTCAAGGTAATTTCACCAAGTGCAACATCTTTGTTGATCCTGGGACAACATTCCAATCAACCAATCAGATTTGAGGGACAAGTTTATAGTTCATGTCAAGTTTAGGCTTACGTCATTGTTAGGTGCTTCTACATCAGTGTTATTCACCTATCATTTCCCTTTGATTTTAGGGATAAGTTATGGGTAGGGGGAGGGATGGAGTTAGGACAAAATTTTCAGACAAGAATGTTGTTCCAGGATCAACAAAATATGTTGATCCAGGAACATGTCTTACTTGGCAAAATCCCGGTGACCTCCAAACCTTAGTCACCGCAGTGTTCATGTGGCCAAATAGCTCTAACATGCATCCAGACAACTGAGAGCTCTGAGCTTTCAAGAAATTAAACAGTGCGGTTTGTTTGCTTTCATTCCAAATGAGTCTGAAATTTCATTAGAACCGAGAGCCAGAGAACATCATAGGCTTAACGGCACCCATGATTTCTCTTTTCTCGTTGAATATGGGGAGACTATAAAAATATAATCAATACGTTCTAAATCAAATTGGTTTTCATATTTGTCCCTTTCAAAGTATAATGTGCAATCATAGAGTGCATGAGCCTGCAGTCTGATTTATTTGATTATTGGGGACAAATAAGACGTCAGCCTTGTGTGTTGCATTGCAGGCCTGTTGAGTGATTGAGACGGATGAGAATGAATGTTTGACAAAGAGTGAAATAAAGGCGCTACAGAGACAAACATTGCCTGCCGCACACACACATACACACACGTTTCTCAGAGCAAAACACCATCAACAACCACAGCAGGGTGGAAAGCAATGAAACTGTTCTCGTACAAGCGCTAAAGCACAGACTTCATGGTCCAGATATATCACACGTCTATATAAAGCTAAACAATATATACATATATTCATGATTCACATGCATTATTCACATGAGAGACCATTTCATGTGGTATATCTGAGGCCATAAAGTCTAAATGCATTAGATTGCACGTGTATATGACCATCATGTAGTAAAAATACGGTTGGTTCACCACTGACTAAAATGAATGTTTCATCATGCCAGCTTGATTACACATACTCTTTTGTCCAGATTTGTCAAAGACAGTTATATCTCATGCCTGTCTTATATTTCAAGTCTATTGTAGGAACATTAAGATATTTTTATATTTTATTATTATATATTTTATTTTATTATTATATATTATATTAATGTCCTATTTTCATAGTAATTAAGCAGATTCTTGCCATAAAAATATATAAAAATAGTTTTACATGATTTAAAAAAAAAAATTTAATCAGCATAAATACAACATGCTTCCATGATGTATAGCATTTAAATAATTTTATTTAAACTATAGTTATTTTTTTATATTAAAGAAAAATTAATTTAGGAATTGAGGTAATATTATAAAAAACATCTTTTTAAAAGGCTTAATTTTCTTTCTTTTTTTAAAAGTGTTTTAAATATGGGTTAATGTCCCAGACTGATTTTGTGAAATTCACCTCTTCTTTTCTCAGCTTTTGTCCTCTTTCGCAGCCCAAACTTGGACTTGCTACACCTTCTCACAAACATGTCAAGCTGTCTTTTGATTCACACTGTAGTTGCTGTCAATATCTCATCTCTACAATAAACCAGTTTTCTGTTATATTTTGTTTTGTCACACTTTTAGAGCCGATGGGGAAAGATAGGGAAGATGGAGTGATTGATCCATATGATTTAGCATTAGCAGAGGGGAAAGATGGGATTGAGAGTTCAGTCTCTCAGAAGAGAATCAACTTTACTCTGGATTGTAAATTCTCAAAGACACTCAAAGAGTTTAAAAGTAAGAGGCAAGGAGTGGGTCAGCAACTCTATCTATCTATCTATCTATCTATCTATCTATCTATCTATCTATCTATCTATCTATCTATCTACCTACCTACCTACGTACTATAAGGCTCGCCCAATCGTCCCAACGACGGCTTCCGATTAGCGGGTGAAGGTTTCTGCGCGTTCGGTCTTTCAATGGGGCAAAGTAATTTAATTCCAATTTAGTTCTATCTGACTCCATTTTATCATGACCTCGAATTTAGGTTAGAATGCTGATTGGTTATTTGGTCATTTGTATAATAATTTAACTACACATTTGATTATTCTGTTTAACTCTTTGTTGAAATTATACCTGTTCATCCGGATCCCAATAACACTTCGAGCCTCGCACCAGGTTTACGATCTCTTTATCACAAACTCATCAGTCTTGGTCATTAGACAGAGGCGATTAACTGATATCCTAGACGGCCGTGCTCCACGGTGCTCATTCTAGAATATTTTATTCAGTCCCCATAGATGATTTGAACTCACTTAATTAATGTAAGACTATATCTAACCAGAGGCCATGAACATTACCATAGAACCAAGCGACCAACTTAACTTCCTCTAATGGTAACCTTACATAATCATGCCGTGGTTTCCCACATACACGTAATTAGAATAATATTACAATAATCAGGAGTTGAGGCTCACCCTATTTAGATTGGTCTAACAACATTTTGTTGTTCTAAATAGAAAACCCATTAGGTCTACTAGCCTCTACAATCTAAGTATACGTAACTAATGCCAATGTGTTAGTCGGAGCTCTAGAACATCAGTCTGGTGCGCCCCTCTGCTTCACCTAACTGTGCTCTAGTCCGCTACTAACCTGAGCATAGATTTGCAGTGTTATTGACTTAACGTAATCTACTACAGTTAATAATTCCAGAGTAAGTCAGAATAAATCAATGTAACAATTTATTATTAGTCAGGTAAATGTATCATGCCAATTACATAATCAATTCAAAGATAATCAATACATAACATCAAATGCTCTGAAGTAAAGAGTAAAAGATGGATACCTGACAATTACATAACACTGAGTGTCTAGAAGACACTCAGCATTACGGGCTGACCTGAGTAAAGGATCGTGCGCTGACCCTCCTGCAACATCCCTTAAATACTCAGACCAAGACAGAAACCTCTTTCAAATGTAAACATGAGTTCACAATGGGAATTTGCATTAATCAAGTCCTGTAGACCTGTAATTTACACCATATTGAGGACAGGAGGTAATATGCATAAAATACCAATTGGCAGAGGACACACCCACCACATTAAGCAAAATATCTCTAAACTCTAAACCTTTTGTTACCCTTTAGTTTACTTTTGTGGGAATGACCTTTGTACCAGTCGCACTGAGACGTTTCAAATGATTCCAAACATGTATAATACTGTATAATACTTGTTCACATTAACTTAAATTAGATTTTGGGTGAATTTCAACATGTGGAGAGGAGAGATGAGGGTGAGGGGGATGAAATGTAAATTAAGGTGAGTGACTTCGTGTGGCTGAGCCTCGGGTGGGGATGCCACTTTCACAAGAGAGAGTTCAAATGTTAATTTCCCGAAATATCCTTTGTTTTCTCGGGATTAGTCGTTCCTTAGCCCAGACGTCCTGGCATCTACAGTCTTACACTACCTCCCTTCCTTCCTACCTCCCGACCTACCTATCTATCTATCTATCTATCTATCTATCTATCTATCTATCTATCTATCTATCTATCTATCTATCTATCTATCTATCTATCTATCTATCTGTCTGTCCATCCATCCACTCTTGTGTGAAGAGGATAAGGTGTTCTGGTCGAATGCCAGTTGCACCTTTGCAAAAGAGCAACTTCAATCATGAGTAGAGCTGTCTTTATAAGATTACTCTTACAGAACAACAGACCTTTGTAAACCCTGTCAAAACATGACAAGAGGCCAATCCACGTTTTGTAGAATCAGCATTGTGATGCAGTTAGTTCTCACCCTGATCAGTCCTCCAGTTCCAGTTCTCCATGACTTCCTAAAGGTAGTTGTACACCTTAGAAAGGCATAGCGTACACCTTTTTACCCACAGGCGCAGAACTGTCAAAGCCACAATGAACAAAACACCTGGGTTAAACTTTCCAAATGGAACCTGATATTTTACAAACATACACTACCGTTCTAAAAAATTGAGTCAAAAAGATTTTTTCAGTGTTTTTTGAAAGAAGTCTGTTATACTCACCACCAAGGCTGCATTTATTTGATCAACATTTTTTACATTTTATCTATTTTAATTTTTTCAGTGTCACATGATCCTTCATAAATCATTCTAATATGCTGATTTGTTGCTCAAGAAACATTTCATATTGTTATCAAAGTTTAAATCAGTTGTGCTGCTTAATATTTTTGTAGAAACCATGATATACATATTTTTCCAGGATTCTTTAATGAATAGAAAGTTCAAAAGAACAGCATTTTGAAGTCTTTATTGCCACTTTAGATCAATTCTATGTGTCCTTTCTGAATAAAAGTATATATTTTTTGGAAAACTTTTGAAAAGTAGTGTTGAACAATGTATTACAAATGGTCCTGCTTTACTGTCAAGTCAACATGTAAATATTGTTTCATTATTTACAGGGAAGTCAACATTATAATAAATGTTAACATGTATTTATTTTATTTTATTTTTTAAACTCTCCCTTGTTTTCTACATTTCCTCTCTGCCCTGTCTTTATGTAGTTTATACTTTTAACTTGGTGATGTAGATGTTCCCCATTTGTAAAGGCTGAAATTCACTATACAACTTATACAGATTTTTGCCCCCATATTTGCAGTCTGGACAAGACAACACTAGTTACCAAGAGTCAGAGCCAGTCTACAGATTTTGAGCAGTCAGAGTTGACAGATTGCACAAATAAAATTCTCGTTTTTTAGCTTCAGACTATAATTCACGCATGTGGAGGATATCAAACGTTTGATATTTTGAGCCGATTTTATAACACATTGTTTTAATTTGTCATGTGTCTCCAGCAAGGCATATGTTTCTGCATAAATTTGTTGTGTTCAGAAGGATTTAAAAGTCTGGAAGTGTGTGATCCTCAGTCGTTTAGTGCATGATGCCTAATTGTAACCATTTACAAAGTCAGCAATGATGCCTAGTTTTTAAAAATCTGTTCGGCTTTTAAAAGTTGTGTAGTGTATTCAAGCCTCAACTAGCTTTGGATAAAAGCATCTGCCAAATTAATACAGTTCAAATTTAAGATGGATATCAAGCATGTACAAACAAAGGTTCAGTGTTTGGCTGCTCAGAATCGGGCAGTCAGCCCCTGCTGGTACATAATGTAATGACACCATATTGTTTCTCTACTGATGGCCATTCAAAATTAGCTGTGTATTCTGAAGAAGTCACTTTTTTTGCAGGCCACATATACATTTCAAATATTTCATTATATTAAAGTAGATGTTTTACCAGTGCCCGGCTGTTTTTGGAGTGTGAAATACATTTTCCCCCTGTTGGCTGTCTTTGACGTCACAGCTCAGGATACACTCTTGAAAATAAAGATTCTTTATTGGCATTGATGGTTCGGTGAAGAACCTTTAACATCAATGGAATCTTTCCATTGCACAAAAGGTTCTTTAGATTATTCAAAATTATTATTTTAAGAACTGATCACTGAAAAGTTCTTTGGGGAACCAGAAATGGTTCTTCTATGGCAAAAACCCCCGGACCCACTTTATATTAGGGGGCCTTAACTACTATATGTGCTAACATTTAAATTAATCATTTGATGCAATGCACTTATTGTGTACGTACATGTTTTTACATTGTACTTACATTTAAAAAATTCCCTGCATGTAATTATAGCTGTAATTAATTTCTGTAGTTACATTTATAATTACACTGTTGACACTTCCCTTACACCTAACCAACCCTTAAACTTACCAATACCACCACACCTGTCCCTAATTTTACCCGTATCCCACCTCAATATCAGCAAAAGTGTTTTGCAATACAATATGAACATTGTACAAGTACATTGAATAAGTACATTGTACATTACTAGTACATTATTTTTGATGTAAGTACATAGTATTTAAGGCCACCTAATATAAAGTGGGACCAAACCCCCTTTGGAACCTTTATTTTTAAGAGTGTTGTCACTATTGAAGGGTTTTGTATACATTCAAACATCAGTCAATCAGTGCCATCATGACGTCATTTTGGCTCCAGAATGGTTAGTCAAGTGACCTTTTATGTATCAGGTGACGCATACTCTCTTGAGGTACTTATTTTGAATAAGTAATTACTTCACGACTGCTAAAAAAGTCTGTTCTCTATAGTATGAGTGTGTGTAGCATGAATGTAATCGTATACATTCGCCATGCTGTCATCACGTGACCTAGCATCAGTTACATGGCTTCACTGCTATTCACAAATCTTCTCCCGTGGCCTCATGGGATAGTAAAGTGTACATCGAATGCACATATTGCCAGAAGTAGTAGGTAATCCGGGTACTTTTTGCCTACTGTTTTATGAGTACTGTGAATTAAGACATACTTCTTTTGTCACATACTGTTTATCGGCTACTATATAGTAGGGAAGTATGCGATTTCACACGCAGCATGAGCAAAGATGCAGGTTGTGTGCTTCCTTGGGTATTGAGGTGAATAGGAATGTTCTCGGATAGTTTTTTCCAGGTATTACAGACTTTCATGTTTTAAAAAATAAATCCTTTTGAGATGCAGTGCAATATCATTTGAAATCCAATTGTTTTATTTTGCTCTTCCTCTCTAATAGTCCTGATTTCCTATTCCAAAGAGTGATAATGTGTGATCGACATAAATCTGAGTGTGTGACTGTGTTTGTGTGCTGCTATCTATCCGAGAGCCTCTTGTGCCTCTGCTGCTATTTGGGTTAAGTGAAAATCACCCACCTCTCATCACACAGAATCTATCCCACCCTCCCGGTTAATATGGCTTTTATTCCATTTTCATTTTCATGGAGTCATTTTGCCCCTCTTTTATAGAAGGTCATAAAATATATAGTGGATTTTTTAAGCATTCTGCATAACATTTACATTTTCTATTGTATGGATGTGATCAGGGGAAGGAGACTGAATAAAACATTCATGTCAGAGGCCATTTCTTCAGTGACATTTGAAGCTGTATCTATCATCTCTCTCTCTCTCGCTAGCGCAGGCAGGGGAACAAATGATGGTGCAGTGTTTAACGGCGCTCTCCGCGAATAAAATTCCCACCCTGCCTTCACATTATTGCCCGCTGGCTAGTCGATGAAAACACATTTTCCAGAGATTAGAGAAAAGTCAAATAGAAATGTTGCTTAGTTGTGAGTGGTTTGTCTGTATTAGTGTGTGGGTTTGTGAAAATTGAAACATGTCAGTGAAAAATCCACATTTCAAAGAACCACCTTCTTGCGCTTCACAGTAATGCACAGTGTTCAATGCCATCATTTCACTTAGCAATGGATTTCAGAGTGATTTCGACATTGAAAGCATACGCAAAACTAAATGCATGCATCATAAAAAAATGGAAAGCTTTCATTCTGAGTAATTTATATTTTTGAATGAACCCTACCATGATTTTTTTTCAGCTTAGAGACAATAAGAACCTTATTTTGGATGTGGCATTCAGATCTGAATAGGCTGCCAGGTAAGATTGGAGTCATTTTCTTTTAAGATTTAATATTCAATCACTGCAAATGATTTTGCCGCAATAATATTTGACATGTGAACTGATTTGATTGGTTTGAGTTTGCCATGGTAGGAAGGGCAAATCATTTTCTGATGTTGAATGGGAAAAGCTTAAGATAAAGCTGACATGCTTATTGCAACAAATGTTCAGTTATAAGGTTTATATTACAGCACTACTGAACATCTAATACATCTATACATCTAAACATCTATACATAGAAAGTTTCTAAAACAGATAAATTGGGCCACAAATTTTATGACCTAATCTGTAAGATTAAATCTTTTTATTAAAACACTTTAAACAATGCCCTGACATGCTAATTGCAACTTATTTTCAATTATAAGGTTTTTATACAGATCACTATTGAACATCTAAAAAGCATCATAAATAAAAAAATTTTTTGAAAAGATTGTATCAATTAGAAAATAAAAATGCTAAATCAAATGTCAGATAAAATGGACCACTAAGTTCATTTATGACCTGATTTTTATGATATTTTGATGGTTTCTTTCACTAAAACGCTTTAAAATTCTAAAAAGAGTCTTTAAAAAAAGAATCCAATTTCAAAATATTGTATGAATGCATTATCCATACATACAGATATAGAACCACTACACACACTCACTCGCTATAAGTTAAAAAGCAGAGCTGCACATAAAATAAAAAAAGTCATGAATGCTTCTTTACCACTGTCTAGACTGTTTATGAGAAATTCTGCAGTTTTTCTTTCGAGCTCTACACTAATGTCTCTCTCACACACCCACACACACTAGTTGAGTTTTAGCATAAGTTGCTATTTATTGCTATATATTGTTCTTATTCTGACACCCACAAGTCCAACAAACTGAACATAATGTCATAATGTACGTCCTATAATGGCATGTTATAAATTAGTCACCATGAAATAAAAATTGATTATTCTTATTTTTTTGGAATATTGCAGTAATTATCATAAATTATTTATCCATGCACATCATTTTTTTTCCATTCATGTGCCCTCATAATCTTTAATCAAAATAACTTGCAGACATCTCTTCTCTGATGACACATTTACTGGCGTGAGGACGGGACAACCTGTCACTCACATGAGATCCACCAACAGCAAACCACAACCATCCAATCAATTCCCCATGAACAAAATCAAGTCCCGTGCTACATTTTTTTCTTGTTCGAGAAGCGATTCCACTTAGATATACGTCACAATATAGGAAGAAAAGACTATTGCAATTTGTATTTCATTCCGGCTTTAGAACAGGAATAATTGTATTCAATGAAAATAAGGTTCACATTTTACCATGAACGCAGTAGAGTTGAAATATTGAAATAACTCTTGGGCTTTTTGTTACATTATTTTCAACATAAAATGACAGAAGTGACCTGACATCACACACAAAGCGCAGTGTGGAAAATGTGGCTGTATAATTTATCAAAAAGTAGCCTATTTCACCTGACTTCACCCTACTAAATAAATGAAAGCAAGACCTTTTTCAGTCAGTCATAGCCTGAAAACTTTGCAAACAAACATCACTTGATTTTGACAGTAACAAAGAGCCTGGCCCACTGCGCTTACACAGTGTAAAGCAAATCATATTGTCTCTTCTTTAATTAGCACTTCCTCAAGGTACTTTAGGCCCTGTCAGGTTTGATTAAAAAACAGAGCAATAAAATATAACCCTCAAAACAAAGGACACTGCAGAAAGACACGAAAATAAGCAGCAGAAGAGGGTCTCTCCTCTCCACGTGTGAACGCGTATCATGGCAGACTCTTCTGAGGGAGGGGAGGAGTAACCACACACACACACATACATACTCGCTCCGCCATGCTAGTACGGAGGCTATGCTCTCGTCGCTGCTCTCTGACCCCAGTGGCAATCCTTTCTTCCTCCACTGCGGTCTAGACTCACTCCCCATCTCCGCCAGTCAGAGCGAGGCTCGCCGCCTGCCTGCGCTGCTTTTCCCGCGTGTCGCCGCCAGCTCGCCGGAGGGTCTCCCAGGGTCGAGGGTCCTGCCCCTGCCCGGCTCCAAGTGCCACCTCTTCGGCTACCGACATCTGCATTCCCCGGCGTGCATGGAGCAACATCTTTAGAGGTGGGCGAGAGAGAAAGAGACGCTTTCAACCTCTTCTTGTGTGTTATGCAGCTTGGAAATGTACGCTTAGACAGGGAGCGAGAAAAAAAAGAAGACACAAAAGGGTTAGAGGTGGCTTGTCATTGAGCGGCGGTGTCAGCGCGGCCACTCACCCGGGGAACGATCACCCTCCGCGGCGAGTGTGTTGCAGGCACATTTACACACGAGTTTGCGTGTTTTTACTCGAAATGTCGGTGATATTGTAGTCGGGGTGATGTAGGTTCAACTTGATTTCTTTTGCTCTCTCTCTAAAGAGTGTAGCCTGCACTTGAGACATGATTTCCAACCTTTATTTTGCTCGTTCCCTCGCATTGTTCAGCCGGAAGCAGTGGAGTTGAGCGCAAATAAATATCACGAGCTTATGTAGACGTTATATTAAACGCAACGGCAGGTTTTTACGCAGCTAAGCTAGTGGTTGCTAGCTAGCTGAGGTGAGGAAAGAGATTTGTTTTTTGTTGCAGAAACAGGATGAATATAGTTTTATGAAAAATTTAGCATTTTCAAAAACCCTTCTTTTTTTTTTTTTTTTTTTTTTTTTTTTTTTTTTTTTTTTTTTAACAACATTAAACAAATTTGTATATTACCTGTAGAGTTCTTTGTAAATGATTGAAAAGAGTTTGACGTAAAATCAAAAATAACTTAATTACATATGTACGTGACAGGAAAATACTGTATTCCATACTAATTTTGGTGTAGCCTACGTGATAGTACTGTTATGAACTTAATTCAAATTATTTTGTAATTTGTATGTCATTAGTACAGTACTGTAGATTTAAGTACAGTAAACATAATTATCTACAATCTTTTACAGTTGAATGAAAAAGTATAATATTTAGACTTTGCAAAATAGGTAATGCATAATAATATGTAATAAAGCTACAGAAATATTGAACAGATGAAAGGAAAACAAGACTCATAAATTATACAAGATGCATACATAATTCATAAATAAATAAAGAAAATGATTGACAGAATACTACTAACTAATCCTTGCATGCCAAAACCTACAGAACAAAATACAACAATTCAGAATTCATTTGCATCACATATATTAACAGTTAAATGCCTTCAGTCCTTTACATATTTAAATGTTATATTTAGTAGAATGTAAATGTGATTTTTGCACTCGCCTGGCTGGTACAGTAGATAACACGGTGAAACCAGCGTCACTTTTAGGATGTGTGATAATGGGTTGCCTCATTATATGATGTCTTGTAAGGTGTCAGCTAATCTTGTGCAGTAAACCAGTATTTAACAAGAAACTGTTGCTGAGCAAATTCAGTGATTATTACTGCATTAATTTATACAGTAAAATAATGAATCTCTGTCATTGTTTTCCCATATATATACACTCAAACTGACAGCAATGTACTACAATTTTTTTTTTTTTTTTTTTTTTTTTTTAAAGTAAACATGTTTACACATCATTTTGAGTAAGTGAGTGAAAGTAGTTTTGAGAGGGTTAGATGAAGTAGTTCAGGGGGGTTGGTCATAGTTAACTGGCCCTACAGATGGCGAGAGAGCTGGAGATGTTTCTGTTTCTCAGCGTTTTCTATTATGTTTTGGTTTCAACACTTTTGCTCAATTTGATTTGTTTTGGATCATACATGCTGTTATATATTCATCTGTCATTAAACATTAGACATGTTTAAGTTTTGGTCAAGTTTATAACTGTGCATGTGGAGTTTGGATGAGTTTGACATTATGAGTGTTCATGAATTTTTAATTTGTGTTAATAAAAGTGACATCGTTACAGCATAAAGTTTTTTCAGATGTTTGAAGTGGAAATAGTATGAAAACTATAATTAAAATAAATGATGATAAATAAATTTAATTATAATAATATAAATATAATAAATAATTATAAATTAGATGTTTCCCTAAAAACAAATATTTTTAAGCAGATGTATTCTAGAAAATATAATTGATATGCACTGTTATGAAATGTTTTATTGGATAACCTAAATGTGTGTTTTATCTAAAATAACTGGTTTTGTTCAAGTCAAAAATATGACCTGAAAACACTAATTTTTCACGTAGAAAAAGCTGTTTAATGTAACAATTGCTATTATAACATTTCTTTGAGAAGTAATCCACATATAAAGAATATAAAACACTTAAATAATAAGACTTTCAACTAAGCAAATCTTGTACATAATTTGAATTTTCCACAATCAAAATGTAGTTATTTCCATGTTTATACAATTTTTTTTTTTTCTGTATTGCCCATACAGTCATGTAATTAATTTCACATCATAATCTTTTTCTGTCTCTCTTTCTTTACAGATAGTATTTTGTCCTCCTCCTCGGCACTATCAAGGTTTCTTTTCCGTGTTTAAGTGGTGGTTCTGAAGGATGCTGACTGCGTGGGTCGCTCCAGGGTCCTGGTGAAGTGTCTCATGTGTCACGTGGAGAAAGAATGGCCCACGGAATGCCGTCACAAGGCAAAGTGACCATCTCGGTGGACGAGTACAGCTCCAACCCCACGCAGGCCTTCACCCACTACAACATTAACCAGAGCCGCTTTCAACCTCCACACGTGCATATGTGAGTAACAAGGGACAATGGCACAGAAATGCAGTTTTTTTTAATATACATTCTCTTTATGGTTGTGATTCAATTTAGTTTATATGAAAAATGCATCAATTCATACAGTATGCTTTTCCTAATCTGGCAGGCTCTCAGTATCACACTAGCCTTATATGTCTAACATGGTGTTTGGTCCTGAATAAGCAAACTTTGTAATAGGTTTGGACTGCATCAGACACAAGATATCTTTAATAGCATAATGGTCTACACGGGTCAGAAAGAAATAGATAGTTACTATTATGATTTTCAGGCTCTTGGTTTTAATATCGACCTCAGCTGTGGTACGGTAATACATATTTCAGGTGAAACATACACCGAATGCTTTGTCAAATACATTTTCATGCACTGCATTATGTGCAATTTAAAACCGGATTGTTCACTCCACGTGTAGTGGTTTGTGGTTTGGAGGAAAAAGTCTTTAGAGCAGACATGCTGTTCGAGCATTATTCATCTTCATGGTGGCATCTCGGTTTTGGCTAATCTCTTCTAGACTATTAAATATGGTGTTATTTACATTACCCCAGTTCTCATTGTCTGTGTGATGGGACAATAATTTTGCACGATCCATCCAGTTAAAGTATAAACCGAGCCGTTTTAATACAGCAAGTGTTTTTGAGCTGTAACATGATGAAGATTAAAAATATTGCATCATTATTTAAAGCCATTGGTGTTTGCATCACCCGTAGTTTAATGTTGCCAATGCAGGCTGTGATTTCCTCTCTAGTAGCAGTCCTCTCGTCCACTGCTTTCTCCTTAATCACCTTCTTGCTTATAGAGCAGTGTGTTCTGGGAAAGCAAAGGCTTGTTTAGATTGGGGAGATAATGATCGTGTTTACCAGAGGCTTGCGTTGCTGAACATAAACACACACAACTGCACATTTGCTTGAAGAAACGGGGGGCGATTAGAAAAGCCCTTTTTCATCATGTTTTCGGTTTCTAGTCAACATGCACTGTGACTTGCTTTACTTTAAAGAGTTTCTTTAACCTGCTCTGGTCATTATTGTCAGCATGAAATTTTTAAATGCCTGTTATGGATCTTGTTGTGAACAATTTATTCACATATCTTTTTTTCTTTTTTGGACCTTTTAATGTATAATCAAAATGTAATAACTGGACCTTCCGGTGAAAATGACAGACTTCTCTCTGGTTACGTATGCCAGAATTCTTCAATGATTTAATCCAGTCTAGTCTCGTCTAGTTAACTCTTTCCCCACCATGAGACAACGCTTCCCTGCCATTGACGGAAATGTCAATTTTCACTGTTATACGGTAGGGAACGCTATGATATGTCTTCTGAAAAAGTACCGAATCTCCTGTTCAAAACACAGGAGAAAAAGAAGCAGAAACAAGCGATATCATATGTAAGCAGATGCATATGCAAAATAACGCGATCGTCAACATTAAACAGCATATAAATCATAACTGCCTAAAGTTACCGAATGAATGTCAACCCAGGATGAGTTATAGGACTGTGAAGCTTTAGGGGTGTTGATGGACTCCATCTACTCCATCTGTGTTTTGATCATCGTTCTGAATCCAATCTAGATGTAGTCTTTAACAAAAACTTGATTTTTTTTGTCAACTTTTTGCTCAAAATGTTGCTTTTTTTTCATTTTTTTTTTAATGAAACGTTCAAGTGTTGATTAAAAAAAAAGAATGGATTAAGCTAAAATAAAACAGGTTTTTTCTTTCAAAGCAGAGGGTCTGTTCTTTCTTTTAATATAATGCATATTCAGATCTGGGGTTCTGGGGGCCATGAAAATTTTGTGAAATGATCAAAAACGCTGGCAACTGGCAACTTTTTTCAAAAATGCTGGCGGGGAAAGATTTAATATGTAATTTTTCGCCGCTAGAGGTCGCTTATTCAAAACAAAGGCAGAGCTTGATGACGCCTTGATTTTGTGAAACTTTTATCACTTTTATTAAACTTCCGCTTCTTCCGCTCGTGTATGCGGGGTAATGAAGCGCTGTTTTATCATATTAGATACATTACTTGAGTGTGTTGAAAGTTATGTTATAATGCTACTCGGTGCATTCGCTCGGCGGCTACTATGAGACACTTGTTGCACACTGCAGTAAACTAGATTGATATTAGTCATGGTAAACCATGGTACTCGCAGTAAATCAAGAAAACAAGATTTAAACAATAAGACTAACTGTTGAGCTATATAACAATGATTAGTTTTATGTCGATGAATGTATCCAAACAGTTGCTCACCTGTCTAATAAAACACATAATATATTAAAGCGTCTCTGGTGTTTCCATGGTTTCTACAAAATAAAACCGGAAATCGAGGGTAACATGGGTATGATGTCATTGATAGGCGGCGCACGGACACAGTCCATTTCCTGGTTAAAATTGCTTATTTCTCTGGATTTAAACGTTCTTAGAAACATTTGGGATAATGTAAGTACACAAGTCAACAAAATATATAACATTGTTCTAGTGGTTTTGGGATATTTTAATCCAAAAATCGTACATATTGTGCCTTTAATTTAAATGTTACGAGACCTGAAGAAAATGTTTAGATTTTTTTTCGAACAATGTGAAATGGCATTAGCACTATTTTACTTCTGTAACATGAAATATTTCTTAGTAAAATGATATTCAATGTAGGACAGGATTTGGCTTTGTCCATTGGGAGTTTTTTGTGGTTATTCCATACCAGAGTTTGCTGTAAATTTTAGAAGACTAGCTAGTTGGTTGAAACTTAAGCAGCCTGGCTGGCATCAGTTTAAAAGGAAAGTCGCTTCAGAGAAAGATTACAAAGTCATTTTTTTTTTCTTCTGTGGAATAATGTATATAGATAGAAATAGGTTTAGTTTTAATTTCATGACTTCATTCATGCAGCCCTTGTGTGGGTGGTTTAGCAGGGAATTTTGTGACGTTACACATTAGACGGTGTGTGTTCAGATGATCATGGCCGTGACCCAGTTCTGTACACGGCCCCTGCGCATCGACAGCAATTACCCTCGTTAAGGCTCGCCAATGTGACCTCAGGACTTCGGAAGAGACGTTTTTCCTCTGTGCAGCATTCCAGCCGAGAACTAGTACGTTTGTCAGTTTTGCTTCCCTCCTCGTTCTTCTATGCGCATTGTTTCCCCTCTTGTTTACGTGGAGCAAATTCATAGCAACAGAAAGCATATGCCCCGGTGCTAATTATGTCACATCAACTAGTGGAGCTTGTGTGATTTTGGGTGACTTAATTGAAGGGAAAGAAAAGGAAATGCTGAGCATATCATTCAACCATGTCTAAAGCTGACATGATTGGTTTCTGTGTGGATTTTTTTGTTTTTTACGTACATTTTTTTTTTTTAAAAGGCAGCGAAACTCCTCTTCCTCTAATCCACATATTTCTTGTATTAGTTTAGCTTGAATTGCTTATCAAACTAATATTCAATTTTTGTGTAGATTAGGGCTTCACAATTGACAAAAATCTTAATTGTTGATCATTCCCTTGAAATTGTAATTGTGATTATTAATTATGATTATCACAATTTACGTTGAATGATGTTTTGAAAAGCTTTATGCCATTGTTTGAAGCGACTGCATGCCATATTATTATATCAAAACAAACAAGCTGAAAACACTCTTCATGAAAAACATTTATTGCTTTTTTTAAGCCTCAAATGTCAAATATACATTGGTTTGGTTTCTTTAAATAAAAAAAAAAGTAAAAATATGCATGGTGTTGTAATGTTATACTAAAACTAAAATTAAAACAATGGGAAAAAAACCCTTAAGATAACCTGTAGAAAAGAAAAAAAACACATCTTAAGCTTTTTTTTTTGTAATTGCGCCTTTGAACGATTACATAATTGTGGCATCCGTAATTGTAATCACGATTGCAAATTCGATTAATTGTGCAGCCCTAGTGTCGATAATGTCAGCCTATTGTTTTGTTTTTTAGAAAGTTTATGCTTAAGAAATTTAAGATTTGAAGATTGAATATGTTAATACAATGTTCAGCATTGAAAATGTAAAATACTGAATTGGGATTTGATCTAATTTCTTGCGTTTATTTCTTTCTATTTAACCATATAGCTGCCTTTGCACTGAAAAGTTAACATTGCATCATGTGTTTATTGCAGCATTTGCGCAGAACTAAATATTAAATCCTAAACTTACCCAAAGCTTTGACTATTCTTAAGCACTGCTGTTTCCATCTGGGAATGTAAATACAGTTATATTTTTTTTGTCTTTTGTCTTCCCTTCATTCTTTTTTATTTGTTCCCTCTCTTTCTTGTTCTCTTCCTATCTTCTTTGTGATTGAAATCGGTTGTTCACCTGCTCCTGCTCATTACCCCTCCTCCCCACATCCACCTTCCACCTGAAATTGGTTGTTTTTTTTGTTTTTTTTTCTGTTTAACCTGATCTAACAGAAATAACCGAGCACAAGCCGGCAGCTCCTGTGCCTTTATTTCCTCAGCCCTCTTTAATAGGAGTGTAATTGATCTTTGGCTCCGTTGCCCTGCTCTTTAATGTGCACATGTTCTGAACGGATGCCAGCCTAAAAATACTTGGCTGTTCAATACAGAGTAGCTTGATTATGAAATAACAAAGAGAGCATGTGAAAATACAATAGCCCTGGTTTCGATAGATTCATCAATGGGATGAGCGGATTCTTTTTAGTAAAAAAAAGTATAACGCAACCAGTGTATTGTGATTCATGAGCAAATGCTGATTCTTTTAATAAATCGTTCAAACTGAGTTACTGTTTGGAATGAATTGCTTACTAAACTACAACTTATGATTACTTTAAATGATGTCTGTCTCAATGCAAATTTAGCGTACTTAAGGTTTGTGAATGAAATCACTAGTATTATTACTAACTTGGTTGTTTATATGACAGTGTGTAGTTAAAGATAAACATTTGCAATTGCATTTTCTAATTCTACTTTAATTATTCTGTAGGAAACATTGCAATGTTGTGCAGTTTGTTTTATACTTTAAGTCAGCAAGACTAAATGATCCCTCTCTTTTCTCCTCTCTCTTTTTTTCATTGTGCCGCCAATCGGCTTCCCTTAGCCTTGTTAATTCCTCAACCTTTGAATAATTAAAATGTTCATAAAAGTGCGAAGCATTTAAGAATTTCAACTCGACGTTTATTTCATCCCAGCCACGGGGAAGAAGAGGGGATTCATATCGAGTTAAACGAATGCAGCACGCTTTCCTAGCCCACAAATGGAGACTTTTGTATCCGCTTTGAATTCAGCGTTGTTTGAATTACGTCATTTATTTTCCTTGTTGTTGGACGTGGAAAAAAAAGAATATTGTTGCTTTATGATGTCTGTTTCTCTTTTCATTTGAGAAAATCTTTGCTTTTTTCTTGTTGATGAAAGACATGCAGACAATTTCTCTTTTTCGCTCTTCTAAAAGAGGAAATGGTGACTAGGCGTTTGGATGCATCGGCATGCAAGCAGTTTTTACCGCACCTGTCTTTTATAGATTTATGTTAGGGATGTTTACATTCTCTTTCTGAAGCACATGAGTGACAAACGACAGGAATCGAGTGCAGTACGTACGCTTGTGTGCGCATCCGTGTGCGGAGCGTGTAATGGAAGTGCACGGGATTGAAAATATGGGGACTAGCGGGGCTTTGTGTGGACTGTAATTGCAGTAAGCACTCTGGCAGGCCTCCGTAATGCAGATGTCCCGCAGAATTAAATCAGAGCTCTCTCTCGTTCCGTCGGTTTCTCTGGAAAGGCCTGAACTCTTTCTGTCAGAGGGATCTGTTTTAGCTTGTGTGTGTGTGTGTGTGTGTGTGTGGGAGGGTCACACAGGACTTCTCGAGGCCCTTGAAATGAGAGAACCCTTGATTAAACTCACAGCTTCTGTCCGCTGAGGCAGCCACTGCACAAGGTCATGGGGGTCAAGTGACAATTGACATTGGGCAGGTCTGGGACCTGTACGCTTGAAGTTTTATTTCTGTTTTTATTTCAGCACAGGCGACAGTGCACTTCCCTTCCAGACAAACAGCACTGGGGCTGGTACAAAGACACAGAGAGAAGTGAAGATCCTGCTCCCGTTTACTTTTGCTAAATCGTTGGGCTGAAATTTCCCGCTCCTGTCGCAGATAAACAACGCTTGACTTACTAGTTCTGAGTAGATGATTCGCTAAGATTAGACTGGCCTCATACTCTGCTTTAGATGTCACGGTGGACTGCATCGTATGCTTGGTAACTTTTCCTTCAATTGGTTTCTATAAGATTGAAGGTATTTGTTTTAGAACTTTCAGCTCTAAAGTCTAGATCTTAAAGGGATAGTTCACTTTAAAATGAAAATTTCCCCGTGATTTTCTCACCCTCAAGTCATCCTAGGTGTATATGACATTCTTCTTTCAGACGAATACAATCGGAGTTATATAAACAAATGTCCTGGCTCTTCCAAGCATTAAAATGGCGGTGAATGGCAGCCCAAAATTTGAAGCCCAAAAAAGTGCATCCATCCATCATAAACTTACTCCACACGGCTCCGGTTAATAAAGGCCGCCTGAAGCGAAGCGATGGGTTTTTGTAAGAAAAATATCCATATTTAACACGTTATAAAGTAAAATATCTAGCTTCCGGCGGACTGCCTTCCGTATTCAACTTACGAAAAAAACATAACTGGCGCGACGGTGATGTCGGGAGCAGCGTAAGCGTTTTGAACTGTGAGAAGCGTTACACTTTCTTTGTAAGTTGAATACGAAAGGCGGTCTGGCGGAAGCTAGATATTTTACTTTATAAAGTTTTAAATATGGATATTTTTCTTACAAAAACGCCTTTATTATCCCCCCAGAGCCGTGTGGAGTACTTTTATAATGGATGGATGCACTTTTTTTGGGCTGCCATTATAAAGCTTGGAAGAGCCAGGACATTTGTTAATATAACTCCGATTGTGTTCGTCTGAAAGAAGAATGTCATATACACCTAGGATGGCTTGAGGGTGAGTAAATTATAGGATAATTTTTATTTTTTGGGTGAACTACCCCTTTAAGATCTAGTCAGAAATATTTAAAATCACTCAATCAACTGGACTGCATTAGATTGCAACAACAATTTTACATGTTTGATTATGTAGAAATGGCTTTTTAATGTAACAACTACACATCAAAATATGATTACAATTTAAAGTAACTTTTTTATTCTAATATTTTTTAAAATGTAATTTATTCATGTGATGCAAATCTGAATTTTCAGCATCATTACTCCAGTCTTTAGTGTCACATGATCCTTGAGAAATCATTCTAATATGCTGATTTGTTGCTCAAGAAACATTTATCAATGTTGAAAAGAGTTGTGCTGCTTATATTAATATTTTTGTGGAAACCGTGATGAATAAAAAGTTCATAAGAACAACATTTGGAATATCGTTTGTAACATTATAAATGTTTTGATTTTAATGCATCCTTGCCGAATAAAAGTATTTATTTCGTCAAAAATAATCGTACTCACCCCAAACTTTTGAACGGTAGTGTTGTTGTTATTAATTATCATAATTATAATCTATAAGTTTAATCAAATAATATTTGAATAAGTATAATAATATTAATAGTAAATCATGCTGTTGCCACCTTATTTTCTTTTCTTTTTTTTACCACACTTTATGTCATGCCTGATAACGTCACTTGGCTTATTGCTTTATTTTACACTTTTTTTTAAAATCCTTGTCAGTTGATGCATTTTTTGACGAAGGGCTGATGATGATGATATCAGACAGAAAAATAAGAAACCTTCTTGTCTTCATAGGGTAGAGGTTTGAAGGAATATGAAATGAAACTATTTAATTTTATAGATTTTAGACTTATTAATTGACAGTTACCATCACACACCTGTTGGTAATAGATAGGTGCATAGGAAAAGAGGATAAAAAAAAAAAGGAAAATTGTGATAGATTTTAGACTTAAAATACAGCAGAACTGAACAAGAACACAACCTGTGGAAATACACAGTGGTTTCTGAAAGGGCTGCAAATTGTCATCTTCTAATTGAAATGTTTGTTCATGAAGTGTTTCCTCATTTATCCTCATCCTCCATGCTGTTTTTCCAGCTTCTGTCTCTCTCTCTCTCTCTCTTTCTCATTTTTGTGCTCTGTGTTACTCTGAAGTTTATTGAATTAGCGCCGACAGCTGAGAAGCACAAGATAAGATAGAAACGCTGTGTCTCTCTGTTTGAAATGGATTGCATTGCTATGTATGAGTGAAGGTGGTGGACTGCAAGTACGGTTTGATGTTTCTTCCCCAATAGCAGTACAAGTCGAGCCGCACGAGCGGAAAAGCCAGTAAATAGTTGGCTCCTCTTGATGATTATCATTATAATTTTTATTCTTTGGCCCTGGTTCACGGAGCTTCCTGCCCTGCTTGTCTTGCACGCACGCACACACACACACACACACACACACACACACACTTGGCCCTGAGTGAGGCAGATAAGCCTAAAAAGTCCATTTCCTGCCACAGAGCAGTGCAGTGGCGGTGCTATCCGCATCAAAGGCTTGACTGCAGGGCACTCTTTTCACAGCCCTGTGCCCCACATCTACAAAACACTGCCCTCTGAAATATTCATACTGTACACAGAGGGTTCAATCTCTCACTCCGACTCTCTCTCTCTCTCTCTCTCTCAGTCACTCTCTCACCAAATTCCTACATTAAAGAAGGAATCTTTCCATGGCGGGAGTGAAATGCGAAATATATTTTCTTGTAGTCTGTGCAGAGCCCTGATTTATTCTTCTATGAAGAAATTGCATGTCTTCTTTTAATGGCTGTAAAAAAAATTTTTTTTGTAGATTTGACCGTCTGTCTGTCTGTCTGTCTGTCATATTTGTGATGTACAGAGTATACAAACCCTATTGATAGCGGCCATATTTATGCATCAACCTGATGTCAAGACTTTATTAATAAAATTTGAATATTTTATTTTTCTATTCCGGGTTTATTTCAAAGCAGACAAAACCGTATCAAGTTATAATAGTGGGAAGTGGGTATTATAATATTGTGAGTTATAATATTTATTAGTTATTGATTATATCAAAACATCAGTGCATTCTTTTCCTTTTTTAATTATTATTTATGTATTAATATATAAATGCATGTTGCCTGTTTTCAGATGTTTTTAGTGAATTTTGAGTAAACAATGCTAGCTTTTTTTTTTTTTTGTAAATTTGCATAATATGTAGAGTATGTATGTATGCATATAAATTCACTATAATATGTCTTAAAATATTTTAAAACAGGCAATGCACAATTATCCATTCATTGATGAGATATTTTGGATCAGACTGATGCTGATCTCAAAATTCGATGGCAAAGTACCACCTCATTTGCCTAGATATATTGATCTACAATGAATTGTTTGTCTGACTTCATTTTTTTTTTTTTTATTTAATAATGATCTCATTTACATTAGGAAAGAGTAATATTAGTAAAAATGAATGTTTTAGTCTAACATAAACCGTATAATGGGCATCTGATGTTAATTAGCAGGCAGAGTACTCCCTTTAAACCCGTAGACCAGAGGTCAGTCTCTAAATTAACCGCCTATTGACCAGACAATCATTATGTCATAATGAGTGCTGGGGTCGGGGGGGGGGCAACGAAGGGTCTACCGTAATTATTCCTTCCTCTCATTGGACAGCAGGTGTCTCTGTGCTGTAAAGCACCTTGACTAATAGTTCCTGTCCGTTTGTTACAAGAAGTGGGTGGGATCAAAATGTAAACCTGGCTATATGAATGTAGATGGAAATAGTAGTATTCAGAAATAATCTGATGCATGCAACCAGTGACTTTCCATGTCATTTGTCACTTCACCCTAAGAAAGTGAAAATGCCATGTGATGCAACACAGCCAATCAGAACATATTTGATGTTTAAAGGGTACATAATGCACACAGTTTTTGCCAATCTCATGTTAATCTTGAGTACCTATAGAGTAGTATTGCATCCTTCATATCTCCAAGAGTCTTTAGTTTTATCATATTTATAAAAGACTGATACGCTGTACCGATTCTTTCCGAAAACAGCCGAACTTGTGGAGGCGTGCAGTGGGCGGAGCTAAAGAGTCACGAGCACACACATACAATACATCATGGCATTATCCCTGGAAAACTTTAGATTCACTATACGTTCGTGTTGTTATATGTACTTACGTGCCGATTTCAAACAAAACACAGACATTTGATGCAGTTTCGACTCATGACTGGGAACAAACAAACACACTTGCAGAACTCCGTTGCTGCTCCGGAAAAACAAACTGCATCCACTGTTTCCTTAACACTGGATTATTTGGGAAGCTGAACAACTGGTCCCTTACAACCAAAAACACACTTCTTTACTGACATTTGTTTGATTTTTGTGGTCTAAAAACAAAATGACAGCACTGCCGACGGCTTCCGTAACCCGAACGAAGCTCGTTGATGGATGTGCTTTTGCTCTCGCTCTAGTTGATGTGCGCCGGGAGAAGTGCCCATACAAGGAATTCCGCCCTTTATGACGTCATACAGGGCCATACTTGAAAAAAACTTTCCGAAACTTGTTTGAATCCTGAAGGAGTGTATTTGGCACAGAAATACTCTGTCATACGTCCAACTCGTTTTTTGAAATTTTGGCCATGTTTAGCATGAGAATCAAACTCTTTAACAGTGTAAATAAGTCAGAATACATGAAATAGCATTAGACCCCCCCCCCCCTTTAATATATACTGTTATGTGGAGCAGGATTTTGGACCAATGAGATTGTGCAGTGGGCAGGGCTACCCAGCACAACATGCAGAAATAGAAACCCAATAAAATGCCATGTCAATTTTTTTTTTTTTTTTTTGGTTTATTGACACAAAAACTGAAGGTACATTTACACAACAATGATGTACTAAAAACTGAAGTTTATTCATTTAATTTTTTCGCATACAGACAACAACATTGTCAAAACAACCCCAGTTCACACGGATCCGTGAAAGACTAAAAATGCTGTATTATGCTGCCAGCCCAGTAGTTGGCAATGTCACTTTGAAAAGAAACACTACGCGCCTATAGACTGAACTTCGTGTTTTTGTAGTTTACACAGAGATGATAATGGCATCATTTTCAAAAAGTTGTACTTTGACACCCGTTTTCAGAAGTTTGTGTTTTCAGGCCCCCAAAATGGCGTTGTTGTGTAAGTGAACGGCCAAAACATAAAAAGTTTTCTGTTTTTAGCTAAAAATGATGTCTTGTAAACGGCCCTGAGTTTTACATGGTAGAAGTACCTTTTTTTTAATATCTTTTATCACTTGTCACATTATTGCATCACATGAGTACTGAGGGCACCATGTTAACTGTGCTATAGAGGGAAAAAAGTCTAAATAGAAACCAGCTACTTGTTCTCTACCTCAGTCTTGACCTGACAAACAATTGTGGCTGCTATTTGCAAATTTTAGTTTATTTTTTTTTTAAAGAAAAGTCAAAGGAAGGAAGAGAGATCCACAAATAGCACGTCATGTTCGCCCTCTGAAATAGATGAACTGTGGCTGTTTTTGAAGCTTTGATACAATTCAGTCGTTTGTTGTTCCTGAAGGTTAAAGAATCAAGTGAGCGCTGTCAAATTGAGTATCTTTGAACAGAAATCAAAACGCTTTCCTGTGCAATATGACACATGTATCCAATAAAAGAGCCGCGGTGCATCCAGAGTCTAAACGTGTGTGTGTGTGTGAGGTCTTTTTCTAGCATAAGGAATTCTGTGCTTCACATATCCAAGTGTTGTTTTTACCGTACATTTTCTGTGGATTTGAATGACAGTGTCTTTATTCGTTTTGAGATCTATCTTGCATTTTTCGGTGTCACACACTCGTATATTTTCTCTCTTTCTCTCTCACACACATTCCAGTTTAGCTCTAATGCAATTTTAGCGGCACAGTACGCCCCTGGTTCAAATAATCCTTTCTTTTCTCCCCCCGCCTAATGAATATTTAAAAGACTGTGTGAATATTTAAAACAATGAGCAAATATTCAAAAGGCTCTGTCCGGTCATGGCTATATTCGTGGCTGTGGTGATTTTGGTTTCATTTCATTAGAAAGCTAAGCACTTGGAACAAATGTTTGTCAGGTTACAACATTTTTTAGGTTACCAACATCTAAATAAATTGGTTTTATTCAAGTCAAAATATTATTTTAAATCAGTGAATCAACCCGACTACATTAGTTTAGTCAGCGATAGAGTTCTACTGTTTCATGCTTGCAACAAGCCATGGGTTCACAAGTCATGGGTTTGATTTCCAAGTAAAAGTTTTTTAAAATGTGCTTCAATGAATCATTCACAATTAGACTTGGAAAGTGTATTAAGAAAGTAAATGGTGCAAATTTTTATTTCATGTTCGGCATTAAAATGTTGATTTGCTTGTGAAACAAATCCTGAGAGTCGCGTGTTCAGGTGACAGTGGACCAACAGATACGCAGCCTTGTTGACTCTAATAGATTCATATGACTCTGTGTGTGTATGTATGTTTGTGTGTGTGTGTGTGGGTGTGTAGGCCACAGAGTTCAGCACGCCAGCCGCTTCCATAACTAGATCTGTCGAGTCTTTTATATCTCCGTTGCTGGCCTGACCACCACAGACCACATTTAATCAATACGTGTGTGTGTGTGTGTGTGTGTGTGTGTGTGTGTGTGTGTGTGTGTGTGTGAGAGCACTTGCTTTTATTTACTGCATTGTGATCAATAACAAATATTATTTTCTGTCCGCCTGTTTCTCCCTCTCCTTTTTAAAGTGTCATGATCTGTGCAGGTGGTTCATTTCAGATATGACTCGTCATATAAATGTAATCACAATTCAGACAAATGCACGAGCCACTGACAATGGAAAATGGGTGGCATTTTCTTTTTCTTCCTTATATACGTGTGTGTGTGTGTGTGTGTGTGTATATATATATATATATATATATATATATATATATATATATATATATATATATATATATATATATATATATATATATATATATATATATATATATATATATATAAAAAAATAAATAAATACATATAATAAAGAAATGTGTGTGTGTGTCTGTGTATTTCTTCTTTTTTGTCTGTTCCGTCCTTTTTTTGATGGCACGCCATTTCCCATCCTGTGCTATTTTCTTTTCTTTCATTTGAGTAGATGCTCTTTTATGTATAACTGCTTAACGTACTTGTTTTCCTTAATGGAAGTGTGTGTGTGTTTGTGTGTTGTGCACTGGCCCACCTCCCTTCCTAAGGTTCCTTTTATATTTTTAGTCGGACAGGAGATGTAAGTGTTAATTAGAGAGCCAAGGGCTTTTTGTCGACTGACAACCCTTTTAGTAATGAAATAATAGTGGGGGGAACAAGTGCGGCTTATTGCACGTTTCTGACTTCAATTACAGCCAGGATCTTTTTTTTTTCCTGCTCCTTTTGAGTTATAATGGAGAATTTCTTCCATCCCACCACTCCCCAGCCCCCCCCATCCCCCAAAACTATCTTTGGGAAAATAAATAAAGGGATGTTCAGACAAGAAGAGAGTGATTCTCTTAAATAGACATCAAATGTAAGAATGTCTGAAGGCTACTTCCATTTTCAGAGAAAAACAAAAAAAGATTCTGCTCTAGTTTTCAATTTTACTACAAAAGCTGTGAATGCAAATAAGAAAATGTTTTTTTGAAACAACAAATATTTTTGAAAACTCTATCTATCTATCTATCGTTATATCTACCTATCGTTATATCTATCGTTATATCTACCTATCGTTATATCTATCGTTATATCTACCTATCGTTATATCATTCTGTCTGTCTGTCTGTCATTCTATCTATCCTACTATGAAATTATCAAATCAAAATTATCAAATTTTATTTTCAATTATGGTTTTGGCTTCCAACGATTATAAAAAAAACAAGATATGATGAAGATTTTTAGTATTTTTCTCTGTTTGAGGATTATAACCCTGTTTAGCGGAGTTTATCACATAACATTTGTACTTGACATTTATCACTTAAAGATATATTATCTTCTGTAAAAGTCACACATGGATCTGTTGCAAATAACTCTTTTGTCACTAAATGGATGGATTGAGCTTGGTCCTTCTCTTCAGTCATTACTTTTTTAGTTTGTTCTGTTGTTATTTTACTGCAATTACAGACTGATTTTAAGCTAGCAGTTGTGTACAGTTATTTCTGCTGATTTTAATGCTCATGGAATAACCTCCTTCTCTTTCTCTCCCTCCATCTGTCTCTTTATCGCTCATTCTCGCTCTCAGGGTGGACCCCATCTCGTACGACACTCCCAAGCCGGGTGGCCACACGCGTTTTGTGTGCGTGTCAGACACACACTCACGGACAGATGGCATCCAGATGCCTTACGGGGACGTTCTCCTGCACACAGGGGACTTCACCGAGCTGGGCCTGCCCTCAGAGGTCAAGAAGTTTAACGACTGGTTAGGTAAAGAGCTGCGATTAACCACCATTTAACCCCCTTGCATCACATCCGACCCTCACACACGTAGAGTTTAGCGACGTGTGAAGTGGTGGTGACAGGTTTTAGTGACTGAAGCTAATGGTCAGAAGAAGCTGAGTTTCTCCTTTCAGCATCTGTCCACATAACCAGAAGTGTTCAGTGAGCTGTGTGCACCATTACAGGATTTTTTTCTGTTCAGTGAAGAATTCTGGGTACTATATTTTGTGAGGTCTTTATGCTAGTTTTGGTTTGTCAAATTAGGATTTGATTTTCCTCAGACTTTGAACTTTGATGTATTTCACCTGTAAGAGAAAATACTCATTGTATACTCATTCAAAAGTTTGGTGTCAGTAAGAATTTTTTCAAAAATTTGTTTAGCAAGGCATTAAATTGATCTAAAGTAACAGTAAAGACTTTTTCCACCAAAATATTAAGCAGCACAACTGTTTTCAACATTGATAATAATAAGAAATGTTTATTAAGCAGCAGATCAGCATATCAGAATGATTTCTGAAGGATCATGTGACACTGAAGACTGGAGTAATGTCTGCTGGAAGCTTAGCTTTGCCATCAAAGCAATAAATTACATTTTTAAAATGTATTAAAATATAAGAAGTTATTTTAAATTAGAGATGTACCCGTCGACTGGCTATAAATAAGAACCGGAGGGTTTTATCTCTATCCTGGACTTGCACAAACTGCATTGCAATCATTTCCCAAAATGTCATTTGTCTGGAAATATTACAAAGTCTGTAAACAGGACACAGGCCAGAGACAAGACACTGAAGATGGATGCAAAAAAGAGCACAGTATGCAATGCTCGAAATATAGGAAAAAAATATTGAATTGGGGGTGAGGGTTTATATGAATTTATCTCTGAAAGGAACTGACTGTCTTCAGAAAAGTTTTGATGGCATTTTTCTTTTCCTTTTACCTCCATGTATAGTAGTGTCTATAAGCACAGCGCTGATTTGTAGTAGTGTCTATAAGCACAGCAGTACCCAAGGAAAAGCGTCACCTACTGTCAGAGAGTGAATTTGCATTTTCATTCAGTCCGTCTGCTGTTTTTGTTTTATGCAGGTGTGTCTTATGTAGCATATTTTCACAAAGCTAAAGGCAGACCATTCTGTTTTTGCTTTAACTCTTGAAATTATACAATCTAATTTAAATCAAAAATAACTGCTCTTGCTACATGTGTGTAGCATCTTTGTTTGGATCGTGATTAAAATGCAGTGGTTGCCTCTAATTTCAATATGCTACAGATATTTTTTGTTTAGGCTAGTTTGCCTGTTATAGAGCAAATAAACAACAAATACATTTGCTTAAACAAAGAAAAGAAATCGGCAACCGGTATCAGAATCAGCCAGTTTGTTTGTAAAAAAATATATATATATATATCAGAATCCGCCATGAACAATCGGTGAATGAGTGCGTCGGTGCATCACTATTTTAAATGGTAATGATTTTTGAGAAGATTACTACTGTTTTACAGCAAATAAATGCAGCCTTGGTGAGCATAAGATATGTTAAGAAATCTTACCGACCCCAAAGTTTTTAATGGTAGTGTATAGTGTATCTACCACTGTGGCTCATATTGATTGATTGATTGATAAAATATTGGCAATCCAGAATTTTTTAGATGTAATGTTGTACTCAGTAATGCTGTGTCTACATTAGAAGTGTGCAATTTTGCATCAGTTTGAGGCTGCTTACTAAGACAGAACAATCAACAAATCCATTGACAATAATTATAATGACGTTTATTTTTGCACAAAATGGTAATATTTACAACACAACTGTATATACATATGATTAGAACCCAAAAATACATACATAAAATATATTTATATTTCTAAATAAATAGTTTTTTCAGATGGACTAGGACAATAGTGGCGGGAAAGACAGCTCTGTTGATTTATAATCAGTGTGATCTTTTTTTTTTCTTTTTATTTGATGTAGACATGGTGTGAGAATTATTTAGTATTTTCTACATGACATTCTAATTACAGATTCATAGGAGAGCAACGGGTACTTCATTAGCAACTAATTATGCTTATTTATGTAGGGTTAAATTCAACATGGTTTTATGTGTAGGAACAATCCTCTGAGAAAATGATGTAGAATACAGATGAAGAAATAACTGAAGATTGTGAATATCACAATTTTTAGCTTCATTTATTTATTCCATCTATAGAAAAGAGTAACGATTTTGCTAATGTTTAGCATTCACATTCTACATAGATTGGTAGTAAATATTACACTTTTTAGGTTTTAGGAAACCTTAGCATAAGTTGCGATTTATAGGGGGTTGTCTGCTAATTAGTAGTATGTTAAATAACCAGCTGTCAATAGCTATTGCAAAAGTATGTTTCCAGTCAAAAACAAATCACGCTTTTCCAGACAAATGAATGATTTGTTTTTGACAAAAAGCCCCAGCTTGTAGCACATGGCCGTCACGGACGTTCTTACTGTGACACACTGCGAGATTGATAGATCTGAGATTGAAATATCAGTCCTGACTTCCATAACTCTTGTTAATCTATCTGTTTGGAGGCCCTTGATGCATGACGTGCTCTCATTATTTTGAGATGTATCACACACAAAGTCTAGTTTGTAGTGTGTGTTAGCGTGCATGGTTTTATAGTTTGTAATTTGCATAAGTCTTGGTCTTTTTGTAGTGCACTCCATTTAAACCAAATCTTATTTTATTCTAGGAAATTTGTCTTTTAATGTGTTTTCATTTCAGTTAGAAAGTCATAAAGTGGGTTATTTGAGTTTATATTTAGCTTTAATGGAAGCTACTTTTATATGGTATGTTGTTTACTGATGAACATTTTAAAGTGCCAAAAACAGAACATATGTATTTACCACTCTTTACAAGTACTGTGTGTTTTATGGACATTAGGCTATATACTATGGTAAAACCATTTTTTATGATGGTATCTGATAGTGAAGCTATGGTACTTGTGTATATATACCAGGGTACTGAATGATTTTCATATTTGTGTACAATTGTATAGCATGGTATAGTACAATGGTATAGCCTGGTTATATATTGGGATATTTTTGTTGACATTCGATTGGTTCCTTGAAATGTAGTTTAGGGAGTTTCTGTATTGTTTTGAATGTGTATGTAGTAAATCCTGCACCTCAAATCCTTTTTGATCCTGTGCTTTGGTTGAGGTGTAGACCAAAACCCATGTGATTAAATCAAACGGATGCCGGCTCTGACATACAGAGCTCTTTTGGAGCCAGGGAGTCCTGGGCCGAGGGTTTGGGATGTTGGCACCTGATGCAGCCATAAAGTGGTCACATTGACCCCCGTGGAGCTGCTCACACCGCTGACCTTCAGACCAGCGAGCCTGGTGCATTGTCATATATATATGTGTGTGTATGTGTGTGTGTGTGTGTATCCATTTGGCCTCTCGACATGAGCCATGCGCCACAACTATTCAATGTTGAGAGCAACTAAATACAAGTAAACAGTGCTACATTAAAATTGCAAGTTTAACAATTTTTTGTAATGTGATTGTAGTTTAGCTGTTTTTGCATCCCATTGTATTGTGTATACTCTACACAAGAATATGAACACAGACACTTCCAGCTACGCAAACTTTGTACATAATTGTGTTGGACCACAAATACACTGTTGTATTCTCACAATAGGCGCTACATTTTCTCTTTCAGTTCAGCTACTCTTTTGGTTAAGCAACGATTTAAAGAGAATCTTGCTAAGAAAATGAGTTAAAATCAATAAGTTTGTAACTTACCTGATTTGAATGGTTTGATTTAGTGAATCGGTTCATTAAGAAATTAGATTTACTGATCTATAATATGAGTCATCACTCATATGTGTTTGTAAAATTCTGTCGTTGTACTACTACTTTTTTACTTGGCAATATATTTAGCAATATTTTATAATATAACAATATATTAAGTTAAATACTGCCATTGTTTTCAATGCAATGTTTTTAGGTTTTATTAGTTACTATTTTGTATGCATTCAGATCCTCATTTTTGTGCCCCAAAACTGCTCTGCTTTTTATGAAAATTTAGTTAAAATATTGGGCCCTGTCATACACCTGGTGCAATGCGACGCCAGGCGCGACACAAGTGTTTTTTGCTAGTTTCAGCACGACTAATACTTGCAGTTGTTTAAATAACAAATGCACTCGTGCCCATCTGTTCACCCATGGGCGTGCTGGTCTGAAAACGAGGTGTGTTCAGGCGCATTGTTGGCGCGTTGCTATTTTGAGGCAACTGAAATCGACTGCACTATTGACCAACAAAAACCTGGTCTAACTGCAGTATTTTTTGTGTTATTTAAAGGGCACGTTAGTAATATGCGACTTTAGACAGGTGCACAACGCACGTACTCTCTACTTATTACACACACAGAAACGCGCAGCAGCACACAAACATGCCAAATATTAAAAAGAAAAGATTCCTCTCTGGAGAAGCGTTCAGTCTTTCCGCTTGCAAATTCTGCCATGTAAATAGCGAATCCGCCATGGTGCAAGCAAACTGGCTTTTAAAGGGAATAGGAGATGAGACTCTGATTGGTTTATTGCACATTACACCCAAAAAAAAACCCATGACTCATTAAGAGACTAGATACAACCCTTTTTGGACCATGCGCCTGGCGCACCGACCGTTTTTTCCGTCATTAAACTAGCAAAAGTGGATTCGGACACGCCCTAAGAGCACCTGCGCTATGCGCTTTAGGCCATGAGTTTCAGACCATGCGCTCAGATCGTTAAAATAGGGCCCATAGTTAGAAACTAGTAGCTTGTAGCATATCTATTTAATTTTTACTATAGTTTAGTTACTTAATTAATTACAAGTAATCTTGGCAAGTTGCAATTTCAAAGTAGCTTCCCTGAGACTTGTATTTGTACTTGCAGGAGCTCGATTTTTGATGTCACAGGCTCTCAGTTTGTCCTTCGCTTCGTCATTCCATCTATGCATGCTCTCTTGTCACACACGGTTGAAATAGTGCATCATAAGGGATGAAACGGAGAGAGCTGTCAGCAGTCTTTCCATCCCTCCATCTATCAACGTACTTGACGCCACTTTTTTTTCGTATCCAGCATGTGACACCAGTAGCTTTTGAAGTGCCTGGTGGTCGGAGAGTACTCAGACTTTCTTATTATTCACGTCCCAGAGGAAACCTGACGATGAAATTATTTTTCACATCATCGCTTTTTGCTGTAAACACACAGCTGGGCGCTGATCTCATGATGGCTGAAAGCTGTCTTCTGTCAAAAACATGTTTGGATATAAGAGTTTAGTTAGTTTAAAACAAATTGTTCCCTCGAACATGGTGTGATGATGGAGTAGTTTATATAAGGCTTTTGACGAAGCCATAGAACGACGCTCAGATGAGCCTGTAGTGGATCTTCGGGAAAACTGATCTTTGTGTTTTCATTATCCGAGCCAAAGCATTCCGGTTATATTTTCCGTAGTTCCTTAATATAAATGCTTGCATTTCTTTCCAAGGTCGCTACTTTGTTCTTAAGCAGTGGGGGACAAATTATACAAGAGAAAAAAAAACATAAAGGGCCTTTATAAATTAAACTTGCAAGGGGAAATTGGTGTTGTTTATATTAGACCTTTTAAATACTGCTGGGTTTGTCGTTCCTCTCTTTTTTTTCCTCTCTCTTTTGCATTTGCTTTATTTACCATGCATTTTCTTGAAGCGTAGCTGGATTTTGTTTGTTTTTCTGGCAAGAAAGCCCAGCCACTAATCGTTGTTATTGATCACGGTTTTGTTGATAAGTGGGATCGATTCTCAGGAATCGTTCGGTGGGAATGAGGTTTCTTTACTAAAGTTTAGTTCTGCTCGATATCTTGCCCGTGAGATCTGACCTGTTCTTCTCCACACGGGATTCATGGATGCAAACATGGATCTGTGCTCCATAAATAAGGAGCTTTTCTAGGTCTTGACTTCATTTGTCTGAGTTCACTGTTTATTTCTTTGATCAATGCAGGACAGCCAATATATCCCATGTCCAATAGATCAGCTTTTTCCTTTGTTTTCCAATGTTGTGAGGGCGGCAAAAGAAAGTGTTTGCATGGTTTTAAACAATCCATGCTGGGATATAGGGGTAGTTCACCTTAAAATGACAATTCTGTTGTTATTCACTCGTCCTCATGTCATTGCAAGCCTTTATTACTTTTGAAAAAGGAAAAGAAAACAGGAAACAGGAAAGGTTTATATTTCTGAAGAATATCCTGCCTGCTCTTTACAGTAGGCTTTTCAAAGGACACATACGCATCATAAAAGTATCTTAAAGTAGTGGCCAAAATGTAAGCTGTTATTTGCTTTAAAAAAAAACTACCTCTCCAGTAGGGGTGGGTGATATGACCAAAATCTTATGTCACGATGAGTAATTTTATTTCACGATAACGATATATATCACAATATAGTTATTTTTGCTTTAGATAAAGTTTTTGTTATATCAACATTTTTGATACCATTGAAGTTTCATAAATCTCATCACTAATTTCACAAAAAGACTAATACTAGCCTATTAAAAAACTAAAAAAGCTCACTGAAGACAAGTCAACAGTCAGTGATAAAATGGGAACAAAGAAATCAATTACAAGCAATAAGACAAAAAAAGCTACAATAGAACCAAGATACAAATGAAATAGACCTACCTGAAAAACTTCAAGCACTAGATAGGCCTATAAATAGGCACTACATAGATTGTATAAAGTAATCAAATTTACAAAAAACACTGCATTGTGTAAAATACATTTTTTAAATAAACATTTATTCTTATTAAAGTTACAAAAGCAATTCAGTCAAGAGCAATGAGATTGTTTTATTAACATTAATGGCACAGACAACTGCAAGTATTAGTTTAAGACCTAAAGTACTGATGTAATATACTAATACACATGTGGTTTCTTTCTCAACTGTTACGCTCGCTTAGACATAAACGTTTACGAGGATACTCGCAAAGATGTGCTTTTTGACACATTAAGAGCCAGATTTACTAAACAGGGCAAATTAGCCGAGAGCGCAATCCCAAAAAAACGTAGATGGGAGTGGGAAGTTCTGCATGTGATCTACTGATGACGCGCAAATCAAAGAACATTTACAGATAATTTCCATAATGACCAACGCATTCTACCAAGAGCAGTGCAAATTAGCGTCTGGTTTAAGACATGCTTTTTTGGGCATTAAATAATGGCGCAAATACCAGTAAATTGACTAGTGCAAACCTTAGTAAATTGCGTTGCGTGACTCATTTAAATACTCTCCTCCCATAAATTTTGCGTCTGAAAGGGAAACTCCTATAAATGCAGCCTATAAATAACTGTCCACGCCTTTTCAGTGCTCAGTGTTTTTCACTGTGTCTTTAGTAAATCCTAACAGTAGTTTTTTAATGCCAAAAGAGGTGGTAAATCTGGCCCTAAGTGTGTGTATTTAACCGTTCAAGCCCTATAAAGCGGCAAAAAGAACTTTGTCCAATACTCACACGCTGTACGAGCAGACATCTCTCAGACAGTGTGCGCATATGCCGAAATGAGTTCTCTTTCGCTGCTTATTGCACTTAAACGGTTTAAAATCAATTGTTTTTAAACTGCAAGGCTTAAAATGCGTTAAAACGATAAGCAGTGTCATGTGAGCTTAACCGCGATAGAGAGGATAGTCCAAAATCTCTACCTGTTGACAAATTTCTACCGGTATATCGCCCACCCCTACTCTCCAGTAACCTTTTAACTACTGTGGCCATAACATTTAGTGAGTTGAACTTGAATCAAATCTGTCTGAATCATTTTCGGACAGGCATTGTGAACCAAAACAACAGATTAATTTGAAACATCTGACTCAAAAGAATGTCTCATTCATTAATCAGCCATGGTATTTCTCTCAAGAACTTCATTACGTTTTATAAAAAATAAAGATCTCTGAAATCTGAACGGACACGTTCAAAGCTGTTGTAAAATAGCTGATAATACTCCCTTTTGTTACTGCACATCAAATTAAAATGTTTTATGAGAACGTTAATTAATTTATCATTTATAAATGACACAATTGATATAAAAATATAATTTATATTTTTATAACTTATAAATGTTATCCTTTTATATTGTCATTGTTGCTACCATTTTAGTGACGCAATACTTAGCATTACACTGTGGCATGCAATACCTCTTCTAAATCCTTTACTTGTCATAAGTTAATTGTTTTGTGTAAAATATTAATCAGTCCGATTCATGAATGATTCAGAATAAAATAAACTGATTCATTAGAACCATCTGACTCAAAAGAATGATTTCTTCACAAATCAGGCATTGTGAATAACAACTTACATTCTGCTCTGTTCATCACAAAAGTAGCGTATGGTTCCAGAAGATTTTTTATGATACTTTTATGATGCTTGCCTTTTTGGAACCTGGTAGCCCTAATTCCCATTTCCTTCATTACATGAAAAGAATGACCAGGATATTCTTCAAAAATGCAGATTTTGTGTAAAATGAAAGAAGACATTCTAGTTTGGAAAAACATGATGGCGAGTAAATAATGACAAGAGTTTAATTTATGATTGATCTTTTTGTGATTTGTGCTGTTGGGCTTTCTGGTGCCATGTGCTCATTGTTTTTAATTCTATTCATCAAATCCCACATGTTTTTTTGCAGCAGCGCTTCGAAAAACTTGACGAATGTGATTGCGCTGCTCCGTTTTCAACAAAATACACATGTTCCCTACCAGCCGTCCTTCAGTTTTAGATGTTTACGGTGTGTAGTTTATTTTCACTAATTTGATTTACATTCATTACGCACAGCGATTGCCAAACTGTGCCCCGCGCCGGTCCTCTGATGTAAATCAAATTCAAACATTGAGGCTAAACCCAGATCCCTTTGACTTTAAGCAGTTTCCCATACTCCACATACCTTCCCATATGTTCCTCCTCAGCTTCTTCAAAGTAATAAACAGAGTTTATACCCGCAGTCCTCTTCGAAAAATACATTTTGATGGCAATAAAATGTTGTAAAAATCCCTGCGGGGACGCAGAAGATGCAGTCGGTGGGGAGGTAATTGCATTCTAGGCCTTTTTCTGCCGGAGAGAGGCTGGCACGAAGCTTGTCCGCCGGGGGTTTGTGATTCGGTTTTGTGCGACTGGAAAGCTCCATGTAAATGGATCCGTGATGGCGTTTGGCTGACTGCGGACCGCAGAACTGAAAGATGGGCTCCTGTTATTAGATTAGACTGGGATTTATGATATATCCCAGTCTATATTGTGCAGAGCGCATGGAAGGAGCAAGAAAGTAAATTAAACTGCTGGGAAAGTGTTTACTTTTAAATCAGTTTATCTTTTTATTTTCTTTATACTTCGGTCAAGTGTTTTGCTCCTTTCTGATGCCTTTACAGTTCCAAATTTAATTGGCTTTTATTGTTTCCCAAAAAAGACACTTCCAATTCAAACTGCTAAAAAGCATTTATTAAACTGGCTATTTTATAGTGGAAAGTAACATTTTAAAAAGGGGACTGCAAAGAGTACCTTCAAACAAATTATTTTATAGAGCTTCTGAGCATACCGGATTCGCTTTTTGTTTTTTAATTTTGGCTTTTGCATTTTCAGTCCCATTTTGCTTTGTGCTCTCTCTGAAAAGTGTCTTGTTTCATCTGTATTTTGGTAGGTGAAATATTTTTGTTCTTCTGAAGCATTCCATATGTGTTATGCAATCCACTGAGAGACGGTCTGTGTGTGTTTTTGTGAGTCTGAGGATTGACATATAGCGAGAGCGCACTCTCTTTGTTTGAGTTCTATAAAGAACAGCTTCCCCTGTTGCATTATCCTGATGTACCAGCACAAAAGAGCTATGCTGTGAGGATGGAGGCTGAGGTGAGAAAGAGAAAGAGGAATAGCCTCTTGAAAATGCAGCGGCCGTGACTTTAATAAATGTTTGGTGCTTTTCAGGATGGCTGTTCTATAGAAAGTGTGCTGTCTGACGGCAGCGCACTTTCCATAGAATGGAAAAGAAAGGCCATAATTGCAGACACATACTGTATCTACATCTGTGACTTAAAGTATTTCTGAGATGTTTCAGCTGAAAGGTTTTTCTGAAAGTCAGTATCCAGCCAAAAAAGTAGACTTTTAATAATGCATCAGCCGTTGTATAGACAGTAGCGTGAACAGAGAGGTAAAGAAATATACCTTGGTGCATGTTTAGTTGTAATGGCCTGTTTCCACTTGCAGAGTCCTGTTTTTCATGATCTGACTTTTCTTCAGGATCACAATAACCTCGCATGAACTTCAGCACAGCATTTTTTTAAATAAATTCACACCGCATCCTAACCAGACATGAGTTACATTGGCAGGCAATCTGTCTATCATTGGTGAATGCAAACTAGTGTGCAACTTGATGCGATCTCAGCCAATCAGATGTTTAACAGGCATTTATGGGCTGCAGGATTTTGGACCAATGAGATTTCTCTGTGGCCACATTGTTAGCTTACACTACTGTTAAAATTTGAACGTATATATTGTATATCACGCTTCTATATATATTTTGACTGGTAGTGTGTGTGTGTATGTGTGTGTATATATATATATATAATACACATATATATATAATACACATATATACATATACATTTTTTTTTTTTTTTTAATTGATGTGCATTTTGTGTGAATTTGTTTTGTGTGAAATATGAAAATGACTTATGGGGAAAAAGAGTTACAATTCTGATTTAACATGTATGAATTTGTTTGGTGTTGCAGGCGGCCTACCATATGAGTTTAAAGTTGTGATCGCTGGGAATCATGAGCTGACCTTCGATAAGGATTTCATGACGGAGCTGGTCAAGCAGGATTACTATCGCTTTCCCTCCGTGTCCAAGTTGAAACCCGAGGACTTTGACAATGTTCAGTCTCTCCTGACAAACTGTGTTTACCTGCAGGACTCTGATGTCACCGTCAAGGGATTTCGAATATACGGCACACCATGGTAAGTTCCTCATGCTCTTTTGTGATTTAAAATCACTGAATTGAATCAGAGGTGCATATTGTTGACAGTCATTTGATATTCAGAATGATGTCTGTTTGCGTTGTTTTCTGTATATATCATCATCATCATCATCATCATCTTATACTCCGTTTATGGAGATATATGTTTGTTTATCATTGTTTGGCAACATATATATTTTACGCATTTATAGATTAACATAATTTGTATCAGTGTTTCATTCTTTTTCCATTAGTGAGTAAATATTGTGAGTAGATTGGCCAGACTTTGTCAGTTTTGTTTGTGTTTGTGATGGCAGTGACGGCATTCACAACACATTAGACCTCTGTAATGTATACCTAGATATTATCCACCAGTATTTGATTTGATTTTTAGGGTTGGACATTATTGATCAATATTGGTTATTGGTCAATATTGGCTACATCAGCAGAAAATATATGCAATTTCAGGTGGTGAAAATTCTTAGGTTTTGATGAAAGATTATTTATGTAGTTGTATGTTTATACTGGTAATTCAGTAAGATGTTTTTATAATGTTTCTTTTAAAGTAGTCTCTTATGCTCACCAAGGCTGCATTTATTTGATCAAAAATACAGTAAAAACAGTAATATTGTGAAATATTATTACAATTTAAAATTTATATTTTAATGTGTTTTAAAATGTATTCTTGTGAGGCAAAGCTGAATTATTACTCCAGTCTTCAGTGTCACATGATCCTTCAGGAATCTTTCTAATATGCTGATTTGGTGCTTTTTTTAATGATTTTACATTTACATCTTTACATTTAAAAATTTTTTTTTTTGAGATTGTAAATGTTGAAAACAGTTTTGCTGCTTAAAGGTGCAGTGTGTAGTATTTATGAGGATCTATTGACAGAAATGCAATATAATATATACATAACTATGTTTTTAGTGGTGTATAAAGACCTTACATAATGAACCGTTATGTTTTTATTACTTTAGATTGAGCCATTTCTATCTACGTACACCGCGGGTCTCCTTACAGTGAAGTCACCATTTTGCGCCGCCATGTTTCTACAGTAGCACTAAACAGACAAACTTCTCTACAGAGCGCTAGTCACTCTCTGCTGTCTCAGGCGACGACATCTTTGTCCTGTGTCGGCTACCGTAGCTTCTCTATGTGCTTCGAAAAGGAGGGCTGAGCGGTGGGCAGTTGCAATTTGCAACCTCACCACTAGATGTTGCTAAAATTTACACAGTGCACCTTTTAATAGACCATTTAGGTGTTGACAGCGATGACATGTTTTGTGGGCGGAGCCTACATGGTGGCAGAAAATTACAGTTCTGCTGTCTATGGATGCCACGGAATAAAAGAATAAAAAAGGTAATTTCGAGTTTGTCTCACAATTGATTTGGGAGATATACACTCGAAATTACGAGAAAAAAAGTAAGATAATATTGTCAATATAAAATATAATAGGTTTAAATATTATGCCATGCTTTAACTGTAGGGCTAATACATTATATCCCCTATAAACTGCATATATGAATATTATGTAGAACTATTGTTTACATCAAATTCATGTTTTAGTTGTAGGGTAATGGTTGCCGGTTTCATCAGTTAAGTCTGTCCGTTTAATGGCTTGCATCCATAAACATCTGCGTTTCGCTTTTTTTTCCTTTTTTTGCATTCTGATTCTGGCATCCAAAGGCACAATGAGACACTTTTTCTCTTATTCAGTGGATCTCACCCATTTACCTCCACTTGTTACCACTGTTTTTCTGCCACCACAATGCATGCAACTGCAATGACGTCTGCTCCCAAATGGTCTATATTTTGATCGAAAATACTGTGATGTTTTCAGTATTCTTTGATGAATAGAAAATAGAAAGAACAGCATATATTTGAAATAGAAACCTTATAAATATCTTTATAAAATATGTATAATATATTATAAATATTATATAAATTATAAATATCTTTACTGTCAATTTTGATCAGTATAAAGCATCCTTGATGAATAAAACTTTCCTTTTTTTCCAAATCTCACTGAATTTCTTTAGAATGCACACAGAGGCATGCATTAAGAAAGTAAATAAAGTAAATCTGACATTTTGAGTTCAAATTAACTTCAAAAAGCTTTTGTGATGTAGTTTCTGTGATTGTGCCACTGCAAACTAGTAAACAAGACGGCCTGAGAAAGCACCTCTGCGTCATTCCCATACTCCATCCCTGTGTGTTTGAATTTCCTCGGATGCTCTGATCCTCTTGGAACCTGTGTGTTTTTCTAGCGCTGCTGTGGGAATTCGCTCTATTGGGCAGCCTATTTAACTGCACCTCTGCCCTACTTCCTGTTTCCTCAGCATCCATCTAAAAAGATAAAATGGCCCTGAACTATAATTATCCCGCTCAACATCTTTAATGCTTCCTGGCATTTTCTATTTTTGTGTCTTGCCCCTTAGTCTTTGTTTTCCTCTGTGTTTTTTTCCCCTCTTAAGAGCCATTGTAAGATTCACCTCTTGTGCGGTCTTGTTTTTGTCTATAATTAGCTGTGAAATGGAGTTAAAGAGGGCGTAGTAGAGGGCATCCCGCAAAAATTTAGCGAAGCAGACAGTAGGGAAGCGGAAAACAGAGGGAGGAAGTGGAGAAGGAAGGAAGGAAGCCCCCTGTGGCCCTTTAGTGTGAAAGCTGCTAAATGTCTGTTGTGACAGTGTGGGGTCTTGTGGGAAACGGGGGGAAGGGGGCCAGCGGGTGGATACTGTGATAACTCAGCACACACACACAGATGGCCGCGAGGAGGTCAGTCTGACCAGCAGCGTGAGGTCTCACTACGAAAGCTTTGGGTGGCCCTGGTGTGGCGTGCGGCTCATCTGGCTGAGAAATATGAGAAGCCGGTTAATTTGTATTACCATATTGTCACACCATTGAATCTGTAACATAAGTCTGAAGCTCGCTGAAGAATATCGTGACTGCAGACCAGCCGTTCGCCTCAAGCGCTGCTGACTCATTCCCGAGAGTGAAAACTGAGAGAAAGAGGTCTAAAAGAAAAGAAAGATATCCATAAAGCTAGCTTGATGGACAGATGGAGACAGTAATGACACACTTTGAGACATAGAGGCAATCGGTGACAGAGGAAGGGCTGAAAAGGGAGAGAGCATGAGGACAGGTGTCAGAAAAGGGAGAAATGCATAAGGAAATCAGAAAGCACTGATGCAGTGGCAATGGCTGTATTGATGGGAAGACATCATGTGCAGACACGCTTCGGGAATTAAATACGTCTTCACACCAGGATCTTGTTCTTGAAATGGTCAGAGATATAAAAAAGATGATTTTATTTTGTAGTATTGCATTAACAGTGTCTCTTAAATGTAAAGTGAAAATCTGAATGGTTTTCAGTACCTTTTCCTCTCGTTTAATTATACATTTCCTGCTTTATTGGCATTAAATCACTTTCTTAAAGATTCACATTACATTTTAGCATTATAATTTAAAGGAATAGTTTGCAGAAAGAAATAAATAAAGCCATGCGGGTTTGGAATGACACAAGGATGGGTAAATAGTGTCTGTATTGAAGGGATAGTTCACCCTCAATTTCTTCCAAACCTGTATGAGTTTCTTTCTTCTGTTGAACACAAAAGAAGATATTTTAAATAATGTTGGTAACCAGACAGTTGATGAGCCCCATTGTCTTCCATAGTATTTTTTTTTTTCCTACTATGAAAGTCAATGGCTACTGTCAACTGTTTGATTACTGACATTCTTTAAAATATCTTCTTTTGTGTTCAACAGAAGAAAGAAACTCATACAGGTTTGGAACAACCTAAGGTTGAGTAAGTGATGACGACAATTTTATTTTTGTGCGAACTATCCCTTTAACATTTCTGGTTGAACTAATCCTTTAAATTTCTTGATTTTAGGTTGCGGTTGACTGATAAGAATTTTTCATTGGCTTAAAGGTGCTGTATGTCATTTTTTTGACTGTACTTAAGCACAAAAATACCACAATATGTTTGCAGGGATTTATGAAAAAGTGCTAAGTTCACATACTCGTTTCTCCGAAAAACAATTCTACAGCCAGTTATTCTTACAGCTACTTTGAGATGTGTGTTCCATGTCGGAATGTCTGTTTTTGTTTTGGTCTGTGTAATTCTGCCCATTGCCAATTTACCCAATAGTATTTCAACACCACTAGTATTTGGAAGCCAGCAAATGAACTGGGTCAGAAATGGCAAATTCTACCGACCTAAAAAGCCTTGGCATCCATCTAAAAAGCTCTATGTCCAGACTAAGGCATATTAAGACTCATCAACTTACAGTGTAAGGCTCGTCGCCTTCCATTGTCAATTGCGCTCGCACCTGTTGCGTGTCCTCAAACTGGCAACCAGCATGAGCTTCAAGTCTGTATTTCTTCAATATTTTGAATTTGGACTGCAATACCCATTTCAACAATATTAATATTTATTGTCAATATTACATACTGCACCTTTAAGCCCAAAGTATACTTCGTTTTTTACACGTACACTAGCATATGCATACAGTCAAACGCGTAGCCCCAACCTGCGTGTACAAAGTACATGCGATTACAAAAATCGGGCGGCACATAATATTCTGGCAACGAAATTTGAGCCACGCACACTGTACTTGGACACTCGCGTGTGTGTAAAAACCGAAGTATGCTTTGGCCTTTATGCTTGAGTCTAAAGACCAGGGTGACAAAGAGCATGATATTCTCCAACAGAACTATAAGCCTGTCCGTCTAGGCCACACGTCCACAGGCCACAACATGCACAATGGCGCTAGGCCAGCATCCCAGTCTAATATCTGTTTGAAATATACCAGTGTGAAACACACCTTTTGAACGGTAGTGTACTAGATTTTATTCTTAGCTGGGAGAATGAAAAGTATGAAAAGCGCAAATTAAGTTACTTATGACTAACTAAGAACCAAATATAGATGTAATGATAAAGGTTCAAATGCTATAAATGTGTATTTTTCTTTCTTACTCTGGCAAGCTCTTGTGTGTATAGCGACTGAGAACCCAGACATCTTTCAGGAAGTGGCCTTTTGTTCAGGAACATCCTGATGCTTTTGTCTGCTCCCTGAGATCAAACCCTTGCCTGACCCCAGAGAACCACTTCCATAAACAAACCCACACAACACGATAAAACCTTTGAAATAAAAGGACAAGAAAATATGAATTGAGATAAAGACTCAGTGCACATCCACTTTCATAGACCAAGGTCCTTATGTTTAGATACTGGTAACTTTAGTATATATATTAGCAAATACAAACCTAAGAATTACCTAGAAGTAATTAAAAAGCTTTAGTTTTCGGGTAGAATTTTATAAAAATGTTTGTCAATAGACTACTTTCGCGATCCTTGTTGTCCTGGACTTGTAAGTTGTGAGAGTGTTAAGTTGAATGTGAAGTTAGTAAGTTTGATTCATTTCCGTGAATCAGATTAAACGGTTCGATTCAATGAATCGATTGACCTTTTACGCCATTTCAGAACAAACATTCGTCGAGCCGCTGGTGTCCTATTGGATATTTTTGGAGGGTTGAAGGGTTGATGAATGCCTTCAGATGGGGCACAATGAGTGAAAGCCATATTGAGGGGTCATGGTACTCAGGTTTTAAGGAGAAGGGTGGGGGTGTCTGTCTGGCTTTTTAAAGCTTCATGCTAGTAGTAATCCCCCTCAAGGCCTGACCCGTCTGCCAGTGCTGTTGCCGTAATGGTCACGTGATACAGTTCAGACGGGGTGAGTCGTTCTGGTAGTCAATCTGGGCGCAAGACCAGCGCCACTCCCCAGGGGTTTTGACATACCCTTATACTCTCTTATGAGATTCAATCCCTTTAAATTTCAGAAGAATATTTCTGGCATGTTTTTGTTGTGGGCACAATAAGTATTTGCCTGAAAGATGCCAAGCTATGACAGATTTTGCGATTTTTAAAAAGCAATAAAAACAGTATTTAGAACAATGTTAATGGCTTTTACAGTGTATTCTTGCCTACGTAACTTGTAAAATGGAATGAAAATTGGCAAGTTTATTGTTATGAGTATGTTAATATTTGAACTGATCAGTAGATTTTTATTGGCAGTTGATTTAAAATCTTCTTTTGGTTAGTGCAGTTCAAAATGTATGGTCATTTTATTTATATATAAAAAAACAATTTTAATTTAAAAAAATTATATATTATAAATTAATATTATAATATAATAAAATATATAATATTTATATAATTATTTAATTGCCATAGCAAGTTTACATATCCTAATTTTATGTTTATTAAATAAGAATTTCTAATGTATTAATAGATTTTAGAAATGTTTCATTTTTTCATTTTAAAGTTTCTAATTTTCTTTTCTCTGATTTTAGCTAATATGACAGAAATATGACAAAATTGTAAAAAAAATAAAATTAAAATAAAATCCTAAAATATTATTGATCTTATGAAGCCAGTGTAAGTAGAATTACTGCGATACCAAGTTTCAAAGGTTGACAAAAATAGTGTAATATAAAATCATCCAGATCTTTTTGCTCGATCCTAAGTTTACTCGAGTGTATTCAACGTTAGTCTGGACCCTGTGAGAGTTTGGCTGTGTTGGGTAAATATTTCTCTGTGGCTCAAACGGGGCTGGTGGTGCAGGCGCCAGGCTCTTCTCTCGTTTGTGTTGGCCCAGCGCCCTTAGCCCACATCCAGTTCTATACGATAATGTGAAAATCCCCCTCCATCCACAGACACTTGCTCCGGTGCTCGCTCATACTCGCACACGAACACACTTATCCTCTTCCACTGTTCTTATATGCTGTGAGAGTAATCCTGAGCCGTTCATAATATCTGTCTCTCTCACCCCTTATCTGAGCATAGAGTGATTGATAGTGTGTGGAAAAAAGACCTCACAGAACCAGAGAAAGAAATGATCTCTTCTCTCTACCACTTCCAGATTATTGCGTACGTTTGATAACTGCTGGAAAATATTGAATTCGAGACATCCAGTCCCGTTATTTTAAGCGCACCGACATTCCTTGCATATTGTAGCTTCATCACAATTTGACAAACTGACAGTAGAGCAGGCCCTTAACCCTTACAAGAATTTACCATGGTGAGTTTCCAAAAATACAAATACAAAAGAAAAATTCAATAGTAATATTCCTTATTTTGCTTGTTTTTGGTTACCAAAAAAACTAGGTGGTTGCATACTGGTCTCACCAGATCCCACCGACTCCATCAGACTATCCATCAGATAAAAGTCACAAGATTTGAGGCATAATTCATGTCCATAGCATGAACGGTTCAGGATGATAATAATAGATATTGTAGCTTCTCTTTCTTTGCCATTCACAAATAGTGACTAGAGCAGGTTAACTGGCTTTTTGTTCAGATTTTGGACTCCTACTGAGACCTGTTCAAGTGAGAAGGTGTGAGTGTTATGTGTCCCTGTAATTTTAGTTTAGGGAACTTTGAAATGGTGGCACCAGGTGTTGGACTTGCAGCCCGAGCTCTCTACGGTTCCCCGACTGAGCCGTGGGCTTAAAGCGGGGCTCGTAATGTAGTCAGGTTACTGATACTGGGGGATTTAGGCAGTCCGACTTCATACAGACTTTATGGAGCCTACAGGCTGAGGGGGAGGGTTTCTGTATGTGTGTGTGTGTGTGTGTGTGTGTGTGTGTGTGTGTGTGTGTGTGTGTGTGTGTGTGTGTGTGTGTGTGTGTGTGTGTGTGTGAGTGGCTTTCCCAGGCCGAGTCGCTCGGTTGACTGAGTGAGTTTTAAATGGCGCATTTGTCATCACCTTTGCCCCACGGAGTGTGACGGGACACAGAGCTCCCCCTCAAAAACCTCCCGCAGCCCTTCTCACATATACACTCACACACTCCATTCTTCCATCATTGGCTCATCATCCAACCCCCCCTGCTCTCCACGGTTACTCCTCCTTCACATTCTCTCTGTCAGGCAAAGGGTCAGTGACAGCCGCTACTGTTTGAGATCCTCCCGACACATCCAACATACAAACACACACTTCTAAACTTCTTTTATAGAAAGCTAATTGTAATTACTAAAGTTTTATTATTTACTTTGTTTGATTCATTTTTAACTTTCAAGAAGTCCACAAAGGGATACAATTTTGTCCTATAAGTACAGCTAACCCCCCCACACACACACAAACACACACACACACACACATTTATCCATCAGCGTCTGGTCAGACATGGCTGGTAAACCACAAACGACAGGGAAAGTTTCAGGAAATGGGCATTTCAGAATAAAACTCTTATTTGGTATTTGTTTGTTTGTTTTTCCCTATGCATTAATTATTCACCCTTCAATAAATTGGTCTTAGTGTTTGGTTTTCTTCAGGGCTAATTAGGATTTGCTGGAAATGCGCTTACTTGAGTTTTTTTTTTTTTTTGTGCTAAATTATAATGTTTATTAATACTGCTATGTTGGTTGGTTGTTTTCCATTAGTTCTCTTGCTCTCTCACTCGCTTTACACGTTTCTAAAAACCTTTTTTCCTAAAGTTTTGTTTGACATCATATTTTGTAGTTTCTTCGTTTGTAATTTCACAAGTAGTTTTCACATGCATTTTTAGGCACAACAATCCTGTTTCAAGATTAAGATTAATATTATTAATCTAAGGCCACATTCACACAGCAGCAGAATACGGTTGTCAGTCCGTAATACGGTTATGTTCACACACAGTTCGGTTATTTATGGGAGTGACAACCACATTCTATAACTGAACTCACACCCGTAAATTTTCAGGACTTTTCTTCAGATTAGTGTGTGTGTGTGTGTGTGTGTGTGTGTGTGTGTGTGTGTGTGTGTGTGTGTGTGTGTGTGTGTGTGTGTGTTATCAATATATTTTAATAGGTAACACTTTATTTCGATGATTCACTTTAGACAGTCCACTAACTATAAATAAGTAATTATTGTATTCCAAATAATCAGAACTTTTACTTAACTTTTAAAATGTATTTTTAATCTTACTGTTTTTGTTGTAACGACATGTTTATTACTGTACCGCTAATTGTTCGACATAAGCACTCAAGCTAATAGCTCGAAAGTGGCACTTTTGATGAAGTTTCTGGCTGTTTCTATCCAGTTATATGAGAGAGAGAGAGAGAGAGAGAGAGAGAGAGAGAGAGAGAGAGAGAGAGAGAGAGAGAGAGCATTCCATTCAGAAAGGATGACCCTGTTCTTTTTGTCTTTACTCTTTATCATCCAATGTTAGAGCTTTGGAGCCCTGAAAAGTGTGGGGCATTTTAGGTAGTTTGGCGTGTGTGTGTGTGTGTGTGTGTGTGTGTGTGAGAGAGCGAGAGAGAGAGAGAGAGAGAGAGAGAGAGCGAGAGAGCGAGAGAGCGAGAGAGCGAGAGAGCGAGAGAGCGAGAGAGCGAGAGAGAGAGAGAGAGAGAGAGAGAGCGAGAGAGAGTCTGGTGCTCACTCATACTACAATGATATAAATTATTTAATGAATAATACCTATATTTTTATTCAAACCCCCATATATATATATATAAAACCACAAATATTTACACAATATTTAATTTAAAAAAATCATGCTAAAAAATAAATGTATATGTGTTTGTGTGTGTGTATTCCTTTAGAATAAAGAAAATCTTTCCTCCCCTCTTTCTTTATGTCCCTCTTTTTTTGTACTTCCTCCTTTCATTGAGTGCATGAATGGAATGGAGTCTGCCTTGCGTGTTTAAGATGCACAGTGGAAGAAAAAAACCACTTTGCCCTCTGTTCAAGGAGGAGGTGGGGGCGGTTATGGGGGTAGAAATCACTGCGAGTACTAGAGGAGGGGGAGGAGCGGCCCAACAGGAGAGGGAGGGTCGGAGGAGGTCGTCTGGGAAGCTTTGTGTCGTCTTTCCAGGGGCAGACACTACCTGCACTTGTCAGTGATTGCAAGGTGACCCTTGACCTGGGGGAGTGGCGGCTTGTCAACATTAATTAGCGGCCCATGTCTGTGTATGCTGCACAGACCCTCGGCCATGACCGTCAGACAGACAGACCCACAGCGGCGGGTGGGGTGACGGAGGGGTAGCGGCCCCCTCTCAGCTTTGAATGACTCTTTTCTCCTTTCGTGTCAGAGGTCATCGTGTAGCCGCGCTCTGCTAATTGTGCTTAAAAACGTGTTTCTATGTCTCCTGCCTCCTTTCTTCGGATTTAAACCGCATAGACGTAGCAAAAAACTGCTTAGCATCAATCTGAAAAGGTGAAGGGAAACATATGGCGAACATCGATGATCTGTGATTAGAAAGACAGAGGTCTGTGCTGACAGGACGTCAAACGGAGCCGGTGTTTGTTTACGTGTACGCACATATGTTAAGTGCTAACCTTCCCTGCACCAGGCCACGACTTACATACCACACCGCGGCCCCCCTCAATCCGTCAGTCTTGGGACCAAGCAGCCAGAGAGAGAGAGAGAGAATTAGCTATAATGAGAACTAGGACAGTTGTATGAATCTAATTACCCGGGAAACGAGCAACATAGTAGTTCTGCTGTTGTCCAGGCCGTTGTTCGTCATGCACACCAGGGATTTTACGTGCACAATGCAAACACAAGATGCCACACACTATCGTAACCTCACGTGACTCTCCCGTTCATTTCGTTTATTAGATTTCAGTGCTGTTTATTTTAGTATCAGAGGTCCTGAGATTATTGCATGGATTTATGTAGGTGGAAGGGGACATTATTATATTTTATTGTATCATATATTTTATATCATATTACTTTATATTATATTATATTATATTATATTATATTATATTAATTATATGATATATTTGCAGATATATTATTTTTATTTTTTATATATTTTCTAGTTAAGGTGAAAATATACAAAATAAAAAGCCAAATGATCTGTTATGGCATCATGAATCTTGAGTGTTATATTACATTCTCCTGTGATAGGAGGAATATAAACCAGATTGTCACAAATAAAAACACTGAAATGAATTTGAGATTGTCATTATATTAAATATTTTTATAAGTGATAAGTAAATAATCAGGTGAGTAAATATATATATATATATATATATATATATATATATATATATATATATATATAAATATAAATTTATTTACTTCCTTAATTACTTACTTAGGAACGATCGAATGAAATATGAGAGCGTTTTTAAAATTTGATCTCTAGAGTAAATGGAAGGGTTTTTTATATAATGTTTTTGGACATATATTATGGAAATACTGATGATTTTTTTTGTATTTATTTATCTATCTCTCTATGTTTTTGTATTATTTGGGACATGCACCTAAATATGGTAATCACATTAAGTTTTTTTTTTTTTTTTTTTTTTTTTTTTTTTTTTTTTTTGTGAGCATTTTGTCTGAATGATGTATAAGTGCAGAGCTCTTATTTTTTGATAGCAAAAGACTTTTGAGACCTAGAGTAAATGTAATCAATTGTGTAAGAAAATTATAAATACTAATAACATAAAAGTGTTTACAAAATAAAATTGTAAATATGATTTTAAGCAGATGTTTTCCAGTTTTTCAAATATTCATATCTTCATTATGAGAAGAAAATGTAATATTTAATAATATAAGTGTTTAAAATTCTGAAATATTTCTGCTTGTTTCATTTTGTTGTTCCTTCTGCTCATATCTGCAAGACTCAGATGGGAAAAAAAAAACAACTGCCAGTTTATATGACATCCTGTCCATTGTAAGTGCCTATTCTCTCTGACCCTGCCAACACCCAGTATAGAAAGGTTAAGACAATAGCCTTTATCACCGTGGCTCTCTTTCTCACTCACATGGGCATTTATTCACTTATCCCCTTTTCCTGTTGACTACGAAAACCTTTGCCATAGACTCCTTACAAGCGATATAAGGTGCACAGCTCAGTGGATTGTCGTGTCGCCCACCCCCCTCCCAGACTTCAGTTGATTGTAATCTCTTCCCTCCCAACAGCCACTACTTCTGGGAGACTGAATGGAGATCTGTGTGAATAATGCTGCCTTCCTTCAAGTTCCTACTTAGGAGTTCAGAAGCACGTTAAAGTGATTTTTGTCGGAATAAAATGCAATTTCCGTATTTCGTTCTTTCTCTTTTTCACTTTCTGATAAAGACAGGAAGCTTTTAGCACTAGCTTTTAGTGGTGGTGCTAATACAGCAAAATGAAGAGCGAAAGATGCTCATTTGGCATTTAATTGGTGCTTTATCTTTTGTTGTGTTCAAGTCATGTCGAAAGGATCATTGAGTGCACATTAATGTTGCCGTGAAGTTGTTAGCAGTCGGAAACTTTCTTTAAGCCAAACTTTCCAAAGAGGATGCATGTCAATTAAAGAATCACGATGGAAGCAAATTGTTATTGATCAATAGTAGTTGTTGACTATTTAGTATTTTATGTACTGTTGATAAAGAATAATGATAAAGCATGCCAGAAAATATGATTCATTTAGCTGGTTTATTATGAGACAGACTTGTGTAACCAAACTACATTTCCCATCACTCTTTGTGGCAGCACAAGAATCATATAGTACACAGTTATGGCTAAATGATAACTAAATCATAATTATGACCAATGTGTTTCGGCCATGATTTCTTAATTGTCACGAAAGTCTAGATTTTCCTCTGGTATTTATGACAGTCATGCAAATTGAAGACAACATGATTCTCTCTCAAGATAATAATAATAATAATAGCCTAATTCAAATCATAATGCATTGCAAATTGTATGTCATGGTGGCATACTGCTTTTAGTCAAGAATATACATTCGTTTTAGCCAAATAATATCTACAGAATTCATGCATTACAGAATTTTTGCATTTATTTTTAAATATATTTTATATTAATATATACACTACCATTCAAGTTTGTGGTTGGCAAGATTTTTTATGTTTTTTGGGGGGGGGGGGAAGTCTCATGCTCAACAAGGCTTTATTTTTTTGATCACAATACAGTAAAACAGTAATATTGTGTCATATTACAATTTAAAATATATATTTTTTAATATATTTAAATTTTTTATTTATTCTTGTGATGGTAAAGCTGCTGATTTGGTGCTCAAGACACATTTCTTATCAATTTTGAAAACAGTTGTGAGGCTTATTTATATTTTTGCATAAATATATATTACATTAATATTTTTGAGAAACCATGATACATTTTTTCCTTAGGATTCTTTGATGAATAGAAATCTTTTGTAACATTAAATGTCTTTACTGTCACTTCTGATCAATTTAATGCATTCTTACTGAACCTTGAACTTTGAACATATAACTATGCAATCTAGGATTCAGTCGCTGGTTTGTCTCTTTGAGAATTTAAAAATGCACTTTGTTAGTGTTATAAATAATGCTCCATTTATATTACAAAAGCAGTTGCAGTTAAGCGAGTAGAATGAACATGGTCTCTTTTGTCTTTTCTGGCTTTTTCTCTCAGTCTTTGATTTGACACTCAGCCCTCTGAACGTCCTCAGAAAATTTTCTTTTTTTCTAGGCCGTTTTCAATAGTGTAGGTTTGTTTTCTTCTCGTTTGTGGGTTTCTGAATCCGCTTTAAACAGTAACTCGCGTTGGTATGGTGAAGGATGTACAGTACACACAAGCTCAAGTCGATAAAGGGAAGCAGATGCCAAAACGCTAATTGGTACAGCCTGTGAGCAGCTCTCTTTCTCATCTTCCTCTGTAATCTTTTTTTCATCCACCTCTTTTTGATCTTTAGCTTACAGTAGGAGAATGAAAATAGGGATTTCTATTGGGCTCTTTCCAAGTCTTCCCGAAAGTCTTGCCCATAGGAATGAGCAGGACACTTTTACATGCTTCTGAAGATTTATGTTTACCTCAGATTTAAGTTCTTCGTTAAAACATTAGATTTCAGATTCTGGTGTAGCACATTTTTATTATATCTCTCTTCTCTTTGAAGGTCAAGTGAATGTTTTTCTTTTGAATATTTGAAATGGGTACATAGAAAAGCATCTCTGTGAAATGCATCGCACTTAAGCTTCATTCTGGAGAGAATCAGAGAGTAGTTACTCTTCTTTTCATGTTGTTTTATGTTGGGTTAACATCTACAGTCCATAAAGTAGTTTGGCCTGAGGTTGCGAGTTTTAACCCTGCAACGCATGAAACATCAGTGTACCATTGAACCATATGAGATTTAGCATTGTAACCATAGATTCCATACCGTAGCTGTCTGATAGTACATATACATAGAACAGATGTCTGTTTGATGTGCGTGTAATGGAAAAAATCAGTCAGTGGAAAAAGATTGCAATATATCTCTTATAATACATGCAATATAACTTCGTTAAATGTTAGAACAACATTGAGCAAATGTTTGGTCTGTCTGAATACTCGATTCTGATTGAATGGAAGGTGTGCAATAAAATCGTTTAATGCACCGGTAGTTCTAAGTCAGTATAATCACATTTCTATATTAATGCGCTGTTTTTATTGAAGCGCACACACACACATACACTATATTGCCAAAAGTTTTGGGACGCCTGCCTTTACATGTACATGAGCTTTAATGACATCCCATTCTTAATCCGTAGGGTTTAATATGGAGTTGGCCCACCCTTTGCAGCTATAACAGCTTTAACTCTTCTGGGAAGGCTTTCCACAAGGTTTAGGAGTGTGTTTATGGGAATTTTTTATCATTCTTATAGAAGCGCATTTGTGAGGTCAGGCACTGATGTTGGACGAGAAGGCCTGGGTCACACTCTCCACTCTAATTCATCCCAAAGTTGTTCTATCGGGTTGAGGTCAGGACTCTGTGCAGGCCAGTCAAGTTCCTCCACACCAAACCCACACCTAACCCAGGAAGGGGCCATCCCCAAACTGTTCCGCACAGTTGGGAGCATGAAATTGTCCAAAATGTCTTGGTATGCTAAAGCATTAAGAGTTCCTTTCACTGGAACTAAGGGGCCAAGCCCAACCCCTCCAAAAAAAAACCACACCATAATCCTCCCTCCACCAAATTTTACACTTGGCACAGTGCAGTCAGGCAAGTACCGTTCTCCTGGCAACCGCCAAACCCAGACTCGTCCATCAGATTGCCAGACATAGAAGCGTGATTGGTCACTCCAGAGAACACGTCTCCACTGCTCTAGAGTCCAGTGGCGGCGTGCTTTACACCACTGCATCCGACGCTTTGCATTGCACTTGGTGATGTAAGGCTTGGATGCAGCTGCTCGGCCATGGAACACCCATTCCATGAAGCTCTCTACGCACTGTTCTTGAGCTAATCTGAAGGCCCCACGAAGTTTGGAGGTCTGTAGCTATTGACTCTGCAGAAAGTTGACGACTTCTGCGCACTGTGCGCCTCCAGCATACGCTGACCCTGCTCTGTGATTTTACGTGGCCTACCACTTCGTGGCTGAGTTGCTGTTGTTCCCAATTGCTTCCACAATTGTTATAATACCACTAACAGTTGACCATGGAATATTTAGTAATGAGGAAATTTCACAAATGGACTTGCACAGGTGGCAACCTATCACGGTACCACGCTTGAATTCACTGAGCTCCTGAGAGCGACCCATTCTTTCACAAATGTTTGTAGAAGCAGTCTGCATGCCTAGGTGCTTGATTTTATACACCTGTGGCCATGGAAGTGATTGGAACACCTGAATTCAATGATTTGGAGGGGTGTCCCAATACTTTTGGCAATATAGTGTATATCACTCAGAGATTGTACTGCGCACACACAAACATTCAGGAGCACAGAAACGTATCAACACTGCCCCACGGCTTTTCAGTATGAAATAGCTTCGCTACTGAATCGCTACATTATATTTCTCATCAACGAGGGGGGTTACATCGTTTTTTTTAAGTAATTAAACTCACCACTTCGTTGTTAATAGCGTGAGAAGCTGAACAGATGCAGGTACGCATCTCTCTCTCGCGATAATTAATTCAAATAAATGCTATAATTCATTCATTCAAATAAATGTAATCTTTCGTACTACTTTATCTCTATGTCTGATTCAAAGCAGGCAGAATGCTAGATCAAACAAGCCATAACTGACAAAAATAACCGTCAGTTTTACCCTTCTGGTCAAACATTTCGCTGCAAACATCAGTATCAGCTTTAAGTTGTCAATGCTGACAAATGACCATGGTATAAGCAGGATAATCCACGGCTAGCTCTGTATTAAACAATTTTAATGCATTTTGCAGAGGCAACCACCATCCGTTTTGCGTCGGGCGGTTCTTTGCCTCCACGTTGTGCATTAAAATATCAGTTGTGCCGTGGATTATCCCTTACACACACACACACACACACACACATATATATATATACACACACACATATACATATATACATACATATACATACACTCACCTAAAGGATTATTAGGAACACCATACTAATACTGTGTTTGACCCCCTTTCGCCTTCAGAACTGCCTTAATTCTACGTGGCATTGATTCAACAAGGTGCTGAAAGCATTCTTTAGAAATGTTGGCCCATATTGATAGGATAGCATCTTGCAGTTGATGGAGATTTGTGGGCTGCACATCCAGGGCACGAAGCTCCCGTTCCACCACATCCCAAAGATGCTCTATTGGGTTGAGATCTGGTGACTGTGGGGGCCATTTTAGTACAGTGAACTCATTGTCATGTTCAAGAAACCAATTTGAAATGATTCGAGCTTTGTGACATGGTGCATTATCCTGCTGGAAGTAGCCATCAGAGGATGGGTACATGGTGGTCATAAAGGGATGGACATGGTCAGAAACAATGCTCAGGTAGGCCGTGGCATTTAAACGATGCCCAATTGGCACTAAGGGGCCTAAAGTGTGCCAAGAAAACATCCCCCACATCATTACACCACCACTACCAGCCTGCACAGTGGTAACAAGGCATGATGGATCCATGTTCTCATTCTGTTTACGCCAAATTCTGACTCTACCATCTGAATGTCTCAACAGAAATCGAGACTCATCAGACCAGGCAACATTTTTCCAGTCTTCAACTGTCCAATTTTGGTGAGCTCGTGCAAATTGTAGCCTCTTTTTCCTATTTGTAGTGGAGATGAGTGGTACCCGGTGGGGTCTTCTGCTGTTGTAGCCCATCCGCCTCAAGGTTGTGCGTGTTGTGGCTTCACAAATGCTTTGCTGCATACCTCGGTTGTAACGAGTGGTTATTTCAGTCAAAGTTGCTCTTCTATCAGCTTGAATCAGTCGGCCCATTCTCCTCTGACCTCTAGCATCGACAAGGCATTTTCGCCCACAGGACTGCCGCATACTGGATGTTTTTCCCTTTTCACACCATTCTTTGTAAACTCTAGAAATGGTTGTGCGTGAAAATCCCAGTAACTGAGCAGATTGTGAAATACTCAGACCGGCCCGTCTGGCACCAACAACCATGCCACGCTCAAAATTGCTTAAATCACCTTTCTTTCCCATTCTGACACTCAGTTTGGAGTTCAGGAGATTGTCTTGACCAGGAACACACCCCTAAATGCATTGAAGCAACTGCCATGTGATTGGTTGATTAGATAATTGCATTAATGAGAAATTGAACAGGTGTTCCTAATAATCCTTTAGGTGAGTGTGTGTATATATATATATATATATATATATATATGTGTGTGTGTGTGTGTGTGTGTGTGTGTGTATGTGTATGTGTGTATATATATATATATATATATATGTATGTATGTATGTATACATATATGTGTATATGTATGTGTGTGTAAGGGATATTTTAATGCACAACGTGGAGGCAAAGAACCGCCCGACGCAAAACGGATTGAATTTCATGGCATTAACACATCTCAAAAAAGTTGGGACAAGGCCATGTTTACCACTGTGTGGCATCCCCTCTTCTTTTTATAACAGTCTGCAAACGTCTGGGGACTGAGGAGACAAGTTGCTCAAGTTTAGGAATAGGAATGTTGTCCCATTCTTGCCTAATACAGGCTTCTAGTTGCTCAACTGTCTTAGGTCTTCTTTGTTGCATCTTCCTCTTTATGATGCGCCAAATGTTTTCTATGGGTGAAAGATCTGGACTGCAGGTTTGCCATTTCAGTACCCAGATCCTTCTTCTACGCAGCCATGATGTGCAGCCATTGTCATGTTGGAAAATGCAAGGTTTTCCCTGAAAGAGACGACGTCTGGATGGGAGCATATGTTGTTCTAGAACTTGGATATACCTTTCAGCATTGATGGTGCCTTTCCAGATGTGTAAGCTGCCCATGCCACACGCACTCATGCAACCCCATACCATCAGAGATGCAGGCTTCTGAACTGAGCGCTGATAATAACTTGGGTTGTCCTTGTCCTCTTTAGTCCGGATGACATGGCGTCCCAGTTTTCCAAAAAGAACTTCAAATTTTGATTCGTCTAACCACAGAACAGTTTTCCACTTTGCCACAGTCCATTTTAAATGAGCCTTGGCCCAGAGAAAACGCCTGTGCTTCTGGATCATGTTTAGATATGGCTTCTTTTTTGACCTATAGAGTTTTAGCCGGCAACGGCGAATGGCACGGTGGATTGTGTTCACCGACAATGTTTTCTGGAAGTATTCCTGAGCCCATGTTGTGATTTCCATTACAGTAGCATTCCTGTATGTGATGCAGTGCCGTCTAAGGGCCTGAAGATCACGGGCATCCAGTATGGTTTTCTGGCCTTGACCCTTACGCACAGAGATTGTTCCAGATTCTCTGAATCTTTGGATGATATTATGCACTATAGATGATGATAACTTCAAACTCTTTGCAATTTTTCTCTGAGAAACTCCTTTCTGATATTGCTCCACTATTTTTCGCCGCAGCATTGGGGGAATTGGTGATCCTCTGCCCATCTTGACTTCTGAGAGACACTGCCACTCTGAGAGGCTCTTTTTATACCCAATCATGTTGCCAATTGACCTAATAAGTTGCAAATTGGTCCTCCAGCTGTTCCTTATATGTACATTTAACTTTTCCGGCCTCTTATTGCTACCTGTCCCAACTTTTTTGCAATGTGTAGCTCTCATGAAATCCAAAAAGGAGCCAATATTTGGCATGACATTTCAAAATGTCTCACTTTCAACATTTGATATGTTATTTATATTCTATTGTGAATAAAATATAAGTTTATGAGATTTGTAAATTATTGCATTCCTTTTTTATTCACAATTTGTACAGTGTCCCAACTTTTTTAGAATCGGGTTTGTGTGTATATATATATATATATATATATATATATATATATATATATATATATATATTATAATACAGAGCTAGCTGTGGATTATCCTGCTTATACCATGGTCATTTGCCAGCATTGACAACTTAAAGCTGATACTGATGTTTGCAGCGAAATGTTTGACCGGAAGGGTAAAATTGATGGTTATTTTATATATTTATATATATATATATATATATATATATATATATATATATGTGTATATATGTGTGTGAGTATCGTTGATCATCTCCCAACAAGGCCACAAATTAAGGTCTGGTTAGATTAGATGGTAAGAAAACAAATAGTTTTTGTAATCAACGTGTTTGATGCAGGATAAATGAGCAAGAAAAAATCTGAGCGTATTTGACAAGGGCCAAATTGTTATGGCAATGCAACTGGGTCAGAGTATCTCTGAAAAGGCAAGGCTTGTGGGTTGCTCCCGGTCAGCAGCGATGAGAATTTACCAACATTTGTCTGAAGAGGGACAAACCGACAACAGGGTTTGGGCCGCCCAAGGCTCATTGATGCACGAGGGCAACGAAGGCTATCCCATCTGGTCCGAGCCAACAGAAGGTCTACTGTGGCACACAAAATTTTCATAATGGTTATGAGAGGAATGTGTCTCAACACAGATCAATCAGAGTGCCTATGATGACCCATGTCCACAGCCGAAAATGTGCCTACATTTGGCACTCAGGCATCGGAACTGGACCTTGGTGCAGTAAAAGAAGGTCACCTGGCCCGATAAGTCGTTTTTTCTTTTACATCACGTGGACGGCCGTGTGTGTGGTGTTTACCTGGGGAAGTGATGGCATCAGGATACACTGTGGGACGATGACAAGCCGGTGGAGGGAGTGTGATGCTCTGGGCAATGTTCTGCTGTTCCGGCCATTCATGTAGATGTAAATTTGACACGTGCCGCCTACCTAAACATTCTTGCAGACCAGGTACACCCCTTCCTGACAATGGTGTTTCCTGATGGAAGTGGCCTCTTTCAGCAGGATAACACACCTGCCACACTGCACACATTGTTCAGGAATGGTTTGAGGAACATGATTAAGAGTTCAAGGTGTTGCCCTGGCCTCCAAACTCCCCAGATCTCAATCCAATTGAGCATCTTTGGGATATGCTGGACCAACAAGTTTGATCCAAGGCGGCGCCACCTCGGAACCTACAGGACTTGGTCTTTTTGTCAGAGACCACAGGACAACTTCAGCACGTGGTGTACCAACAGCATATTCGGCATATAGAAAGCAGTGGATTTCAGATCATGTGTTCTTTAACTTTGACGTCATGGCAATTTATATGGTTACCATGAGACAATTTTGTAAAAGAAGCAAGACACTTGACCCCAGGTTGCTCCAGGGTGTTTGTCCTTGTAATGTAAGTATACTGTAAGTCGCTAAGCTAAAAGTTTCACATAGTAAACTAAGCATGACCAGCATCAAGTTTTTGAGAGCCTCAAGATCTCCACCCTACTCCTTCACCATTTATCTGTGGATCACGTATGGTAGGTCAGGTAACCTTACCGCACCTCTGGCCCTCCTTTAGTTAAACAGAGCGCAGTCCGGGGTCTCTGTGGGTCTTTTGTGTGTATGAAAAGGCTTTAGTGTGTGAATAGGGTTGAGGTGGGTGAATAGGGCTGTGTCTTTCCATCTGTCTATCAGAGTGGGCTCTTATTACTCTTTGGCTTCCTGAAATGATCCATATTTCAAAGTCACGTCGTCCTGCGTTGATGTGTGAATGCACAGGTCTTCATTTTCTTTTCCGTGAGGCTTTTTATACCTGCCAAGAGGGAAGAAAAGGAGCGAGAGGGAAGCTTGGAAAGAGCACACTTGCTCTTTGTTACATGACCCGAAAAACATGCAGTCTGTGTATTCACACGCACACACACGTTCTCTCTGACATGTCTAGACATTTATCTGCCCTGTGTGCTCTTGAACTGTTCTTTATATTCCGCAGCACAATATGTTTTCCCTCCTGCATGAACATTAATTACTCGAATAATTCTGCTGTACATTGTAATTCTTTTGTGTCCTTGTGAATATTGATGTTAGCCTCACCCAAAATCAAAAGACAAAAATTACATATTATATATTATAAAGAGCTATTTGCATTGTGAGCTATTTGCATTATATATTATAAAGAGCTATTTGCAAGATTTTTTGCATTGTGACTGTTTTTCTTGACAGTCAAGCACATTTTCCTCTCAACTTCTCATTAACGTAATGCAAAAAATATATATATAATTATAATTTATAAATATTTATAATACATGGTAGTATTTGCTGAACTGCCTATAATTTATGCTGATTTTAAAAATGAGAATCATAATTAATAAGTAATTAAGTGCAGATTAATTAATGAGAGATTTGTATATATTTTTTTCTTTTATTTCTATTATTTAAAAATACATAATTTTATTTTTTTGTGGTAATGAGAATTGAGGTGGAAAATGTGCTTTGTTTTTATGAAAATATTCAATATCAGTACAAAAAAATCGTCCTGAAAACAAGCTGTGTTTTCTTTATAAATAAAAATTGTATGTAAATGTAAAATGTAAATAAAATGGTAAAAAAAAATATAAGCTTCAAAACTGTTAAATCTACATAAAAATATTTGTAAAATGCTTTAGAAGGCATGTATACCTTTTAAATAATGCATTTAATTAATATTGGAATAATAAGTATATTTTGCAACCTATGGTCGCATGGAGAACTTTTTTTATTTTATTGTGAAATATGACACATTTTATGAGGCTCACTGAAATATTATTTACCGTTTGTGCTCTTGAATGGTTTTATATATTTTACACAGCACAACATGTTTTCCCTGCTTAAAGATCATTAATTACTCCAATAATTCTGCTCTGGTTCATAGACCTTTTTTTATCTCCTCTTGAGCGTTTTTTTTTTTTTTCCTTTTTTTGGCGTCTCTCACCTCAGCTGTGGAGCTCATATGCATAGTGTGAAGTCATTTCCAGCCCTGTTGAGCTGGTTAAATATTTAATATGTGTCTGACACTTTCTCTGTACAGGGTTCAGGTACTGAATCCCTCGGCTTTGACTTTTGTGTGCGTGTGCAAGACACACATGCACCGGAGCTCCCGGTTCCCGCAGAGACTGCTGAATATTTCACTGGCGCTCCGTGCCCTTTGATGCCTGCTTTAATCCTTCATGGCACTCTGCAGGAGGAGCTCTCAGGGGACGTGTGTGTGTGTGTGTGTGTGTGTGTGTGCGCGCACCCGTGCCCGCACACACGTGTGTATGTGTCAGGTGTGTTTTTAATGAGCTGTATGTTTTTCTTTTTTTGTGAAAACTACAGTTGGGTCATGTCTGATGCTGTTTTTTTTCTTTCACCTCTCCCGAAAACCCACAACCGGTATTTTGCGAGTCCAAAATGCAGGCTTTTTTTTTATTTCAGTTCCTGTGTTGCTCACTTGTTTCCAAAATGTTGAGACATGTAGTCGACACTGTTATGCAAAACACGTTGACTTTGGAGATCATATTACAAAGACTGTGATTGCACCTGGAATTAACACCTGTCTTGGGTGATCCGATCACAAGTGGGCAGCACGAAAATACAGGTGGTTGTCTTGTGTCCAATCAGAAGGTGGACACTGTTTGTAAATGGCCACATTTTTTATATGCAAATTTTATTTATATAATCAGGGCCTCAAACAAACTTTTTGCCACACATGCCAGTGGCCGGTAAAATATTTTTTACTGGCAATTAAACAGATTTTTACCAGCCTTATCCTCCTAAGACCCAGGAAAACAAAGTATTTTGAATTTAGTATTTTTCTCATGTCATTACATTGTTTAGAGCATAAGAAACAAATGGAATATTTTTTTTTTTAATATATATATTTTATTCATATGTAATGCTATGTCCTCGTAAGTGAACACCTGGACTCAGTCGTGAAATGACATTTGTAGGCAAAAACAATGGGATTTTTTTTTTTTTTCATTCGCCAATCAATTTTCGGGTTTCAGGATTTTTTTAAACCATACTTTGTTTAAAGATGATTCTCAACTATGTTATGAAAGATATAACGGAATTAATTGATATACCATTTTACTTTATGCAATATGTGGGTAAAATGGCCATACATGGGTTTTCCCATTCAATGCAATCTACACTGGATCTAATTTGCATATTAATGTGTTCTTGGAGCAACATGTAATGAAAAAAGAAATGTAATAATGGGAGTAATAGTTTGCAACATTTTCATAATAATATCTAATATTTTATAGGAATATTGATATGTAATTTCTTTCCCTATTCACTTGTTGTGTCTCCCAAATGCCTGATAAACATGATTTAAAGCGTGAGTAAATGATGACAGAATTTTCATTTTTGGGTGAACTATCCCTTTAAGTCCTGGTCTCCTTTATTGAGGACATGTATGAAATCAATGCCCTGTTTTGTAACAGAAAGTCATATTTTGATTAGAAACCCCATAACATTTTCCTGAGATGTTGATTTATAACAAACAATTTGAAAATTATTCAGATTTAAATGATAATTACAAAATATTATCATATTTCCATAAGAGTGATAAATTTGATCATTCGGTCATTTTTAAAGACCAAGGAGAAGTTGTTGTCCTGGTGAAACCTCAAAACAAATCTCTGAAAAGCCCTGAATGCGCTCTTTACAGGACATCCAGACTTAAAACTGTGACATGTATGGTGTCAGAGAAATTCACTAAAATATAATGTACTCATACAAGGACAGTGGCACCCAGGTGGCTGATTTTGCAAAAACAGCCAGTTATGAAACCAAAATTTTAGATACCAGTAAAAATTCACAATTCTTTTTATTATTTAGTATGTTATAGGTTTAGGCTTATTATTTAGTACTTTGTAATCCAGTGTCTAGCCTGCTCTCTCTCTCTCTGAGGAGCACACCACATTCCTGCCCCACGGTTATGCATCCATTTCACTCCTGTTGTCCTCCAGGACCTCTATAAACTCGGTCGTTCCCTCGCCCTTTACCCACATCCATTCGTTACAATCCAGCACAGGTCATTATCAGTGTCCCAAACAGAGACAAACCCCCATATTACCGCCCCCATCTCCTCCCCTAGGTTAACCTGCGAGTGGCCTTGGGCCGAGAGGTCATTTATCAGGGTCGGCGCATTGGGTATGATTCCAGCAGGGACCGTGGGTGCTTGATAAACTAGAGATGAGCGCTTTGAAACAGGGCATTACACGCGTGTGGGGATAGATAAATATACTGTCCTGTGGCAGTCGGGTCGGCCCCCCTCGGGACAAATAAAACCCCTATTAACATCCAACCCTTCATTGCGTTTGACAGGCGAATCAATTAGGCCGGTGTTTAGGTGACCCGTGTGCTGCAGTGACAGTGAGGTAAGGGAGCAGATGAATGGAGCGGTCACTGTAACTCTCTCCAGGGACTCCAGTGTGCTGCTCTGTGCTGGATCACTGTCTTTCACTGCCCCACGCTTCCTATACAGCTCCTAGTGTTTTCCTTTTCCTTCCTTCCCTTTCCTCTTCTTCTTTTTCCCCCTTCCTTTCTTTTCTGCTTTTTTTATTAATTCCTCCTTCCATCATTCCTGTCCACTTTCTCGTCCATCCTTCCTTCCTTCTTTCATCCTTCCATCCTTCCGACTCTTTTTTTTTTTCCTTTTTTCCTTTCCTTTCCTACCTTTATTCCATCATTAAATGTATATTTTACCTCTTCCTTCCTTTATTTTTTCTTTTTTGTTCCTTCATTCATTCCTCCACTGTTCCTGCCACTTGTTCTTCCTTCTTTTTCTTTCTATCTTTCTTTACTTTCTTTTCTTTCCCTCCTTCCCTGTTTACTTACTTCCTTCCCCTTCCTCTTCCTCTTTTCCCTCCTTCCTTCCTTTTTTGCTTCTTTATTGATTCCCTCCTTCCACCATTCCTGTCCACTTTCTTGTCTGTCCTTCCTTCCTTTCTTCCTTCTCTTCTTCTTTCCTTCTTTCTTTTTTCTTTCTCTTCTTCCTTCCATCCCTCCTTACTTTCCTTCCTCCCCCCTTCCCTTTTTACTCTTCCTTTCTTCATTTTTTTCTTATTTGTTTCTTTTTTCATTCATTTCTCAACTATCTCTGCTACCTTTTTCTACTTTCTCTCTTTCTTTCTTTCTTTCTTTCTTTCTTTCTTTCTTTCTTTCTTTCTTTCTTTCTTTTTCTTTCTTTTTCTTTCTTTCTTTCCTTCCAACTCTTTTTTCCCTTCTTTCCTGCCTTTATTCAGTCATTCAATTTATACTTTACTCTTCCTTCCTTTATTTTTTGTTCCTTCATTCATTCCTCCACTGTTCCTGCCACTTATTTCTTTCTTTCTTTCCCTCCTTCCCTGTTTCCTTTTCTTCCTTTTCCTCTTCCTCTTTTGCCTCTTTCCTCCCTTTTCTTCTTCTTCAATGGTTTCCGTCACCTTCCATCCTCTCCTTCCTTCCCTTTTTCATTCTCTTTTCTTTTTCTCTCCCTTTTTCCATTCCTCCTTACGTTGTTTTCTCCTTACTTCCTACTATCTGTCCTATATCCTTTCTTGTTCTTCCTTCCTTTTCCTCTTATTCTTCCTTCATTTTCCTCTTGTCCTCTATCCTTTTTTTCCACCTTTTCCCTAATGCTTTCAGCCTTCCTTTCTTTTTTTCCTTTCTTCCTACCTTCATTGTATTAATCTCCTTTTTTCTCTTTCAGTTCTTTCTTTCTTTCTTTCTTTCTTTCTTTCTTTCTTTCTTTCTTTCTTTCTTTCTTTCTTTCTTTCTTTCTTTCTTTCTTTCTTTCTTTCTTTCTTTCTTTCTTTCTTTCTTTCTTCCTTCTCCTCTTCCTTTAATCCATTAAACTTTAGTTATCTCTCTCCTTCCTTCCTCTACTTCCAATAGTTTTTTTTTTTTATCTCATTCTCTCTTTCTCACACATTCCACTTCTTTCTCCCCCATCCAACACTACCACTATTCCCTTCTTGATACTCTAACATTGTTTGTCATGTAGAGCAGATTAATAGTGTCTCAGATGTATATCACACTTAGGTTTCAGATCTTATCACAACGCTCCACACGGCCAAACAAAAGGCACGTTTACCTGAGTGCATCGTGTGAATACACGCTCCCACATTCACCTCCAGGCCTATTGAATTTAGATCCTCTGAATAACATCAGATTCTCTTACCAGAGGAAGGCAGACTTCACCCCTGACCTGAACTCTACCCTTTCATAACGTGCCGTAATCCACAACACGAACGAGCCATCCCACTCTCTCTCATACACAAAAAGTCCAAACATTATGCCTGAAGTTCATGGATGCACAGAGGAGAAAGAGTTCACATCTCAGCATTGACAAAACCCGCCACTCTTTTTTACGTTCTGGCGGCAGACGTCGTTTAAATAGTGCTGTTGCTTAGGGCACAGCAGGGTCAGACCTCAAACCCTGGTGGGGTTTTTAATAGTGTAACCGGTTCAAGCGCAGAGCTCTTGCTGAGTGTGGGTGGATTGTTTGTGTTCATAAGCTCTATGGACTTTCCTTTGTAATGGTGGAGGAGGTAAACATTCAGGAACACTGTGATTTTGCTCCGTGGTTCTGTGGCATGGGTCATAGGAGCGCTGTGTATTGAGAGTTTAATGTTATCTCGCTCCCCCTCTCTCTCTCTGTTTGTTTTGTCTATTATATTCGCAGGCCTCTGACCTTTGCATTGCTCGGTGTGTAATGTCCTGCTGCCTGACAGCTGGAGCTAGTAATACTCCATCCGTTCCTCACACATGAACAGAGAACAGTATATGAGCAGACAGAGGGGCTGTGTGTGATGAGTGTACTCACCGTGGTCAGCAGAGAAGGCCAATTGAGGCCAAATATTGATAAAATATGGTACTTTAAATGGCTTTCCTACAGTGAATTGATGATAAATTCCTAATATTCATATTTGTAATGTTGGTTAATGTTTGAATAAGATTTCAATTTCAATAAGACCTTCCTTTGTTATGGAAGTTATTTGTTCATTGCTTCTGTAAGGCAGTTCAAGAGGCACACCTGTTTGAATATATTTGTTGTCAATCCTGAACAATAACAAGTAATATCAGATCCTACAGGACAATTAGTGTAAGTGCTAATCCGTTCTGAATGAAGTTGTCTTTTTTGGCACATTTGTTGCACTACAAACTCATTCTACAGTATGCTAATGAACTCTTTATTGAACTCTGTACTGAAAATTTAAAATTTAAAAAATTTTAAATCAGTAGTATCATAGTATTGTCATCTAATAATTAATCAGTAGACACTAGGAAATGTGACTGTGACAGGTACAGTCATTTATTCAGAAATTGCTGTTCTTTTTCTAAAAATATTGCATGGATACTTTAGTTTTTTGTATGGATACTTATTTTTATTAATATCCACCTTTTTCCTAAACGATAAGCGCCACCATGAGGAATTCGAACTTCCATTTAGATGCTCTCATGTTCCGGTCTCCATAGGAACACAATGTCAAAACCGGGTAAAAAGAGCGTCTGAATTAACTAAACAGAAACTTTTTTAACATTACTGTGGCACGCAGCGAGGCAGAGGGACCGTAAGAACGGGGCGAGGCCGGTGGCGTGATGATAATGAGCGCCAGCTGCGGGCCGCACCAGTCTCGTGTCTCACGGAGGAGCTCGGACGCATAAAAGGAGGAGCGACGAGATAGGACCAGGCCTGGACTTTACGTTATGTTTTGTTTATGTTTTATTATGTGTGTGCGTGGCAGCCGTCCGTGAGGGTCTGCCTGCATTTACTTTCAATTTGTTTATTTTGGATTAAACTGTTTAAACGTTCGCCGGTTCCCGCCTCCTTCTTCCCATATCAACATACTTCATTACATTGGTGCCGAAACCCGGGAGGAAGGAGGGACATACTGTCGGAGAGCCCTCAATGCTGAGCAGGATCGCGGTGCTGAGGAGGTCGGGCAGCGCGGAAGAGTGAAGACTGCGAGTGGCTGCCCGAGGCGGTGGTGCTGGAGTGATGGAAGACCCATGGGGAGTACCCCCCGGCCTGCGAGGGGCGATGGGGGTATGTGGCAAGCAGCGAGGCAGAGGGACCGTGAGAACGGGGTGAGGCCGGTAGCGTGATGATAATGAGCGCCAGTTGCGTGCCGCACCGGTCTCGTGCCGCACCGGTCTCGTGTCTCACGGAGGAGCTCGGACGCATAAAAGGAGGAGCGACAACAGTGAAGGACGAGAGAAGACCAGGCTTGGACTTTACGTTATGTTTTGTTTGTTTTATTATGTGTGTGCGCGGCAGCCGTCCGTGAGGGTCTGCCTGCGTTTTACTTTCAGTTTGTTTATTTTGAATTAAAGTGTTTAAACGTTCGCCGGTTCCCGCCTCCTCCTTTCCATATCAACATACTTCATTACAATTACAAACAATAAAAATGTGTGCAGGGTTAAGCTGTGCTGTTGTTGGCTGTTACATAACAGCAATAAACTGAAGAAATTCTTGGAAAGTACGTGTTTTGAGCACCAGCGAATCTGAAGAGAATGTCCGTATACGGCGCCGTATGCCTTGCATTTTATGCTAGGCTGGCAAGAGAAAACGAGCTGGTTAGAATACTCCCAAAAGAAGGTATATGTGCGTTCTATTCATTTTGAGGACAAAATCCCACAAACTTCATCCCGATCGGGAGCTGCATGTAGGATATGAGCGCTCATGTTTTCAGTGCAGGCAGCTTCTTGTCTTCTATGCACTCATTAAACTTTGATGGGAGAGGCACTAACAAAAGACAGTCATTGCTACACTGTAAAATGATCGCACTGTGGAGCCATGTGTTTTTTAAACCATTTTCATAGGTTTAACATTACATTATCAGCTCGGAAAATATGCTGATTTGACTAGAAACACCGGAAATGTAAAGCATCATTCCAGTACGAGTTGGACGAGACTTCCGCGTTCAGAAAAAGGTGGATAAACAATATTTTAATCAATATTTAATATTTATAGTAAGAACAGCATGCTTGGTCTTAAAGCTGTCATTTTAATATTATATTAATATATATCTTTAAAATATTTTAAAGGGAAACACAGCTCTGGTCAAGTCACCTTCATTTATATAGCGCTTTTTACAATTTCAAAGCAGCTTTACAGTGATAATAGGACATTAATGTAAGAGAGATTGTTTTGGCTGTACAGTAGCTCTAGAAAGTCATTGTCCAGCTTAAGTAAGTTTTTGATTGATTCATTTCCGTTGTAAAAATCATTATTAACTTAGGGGACGCTTTCACAACACCATTTTCAACTGAAAACAGAAAACTTTTAATGCGTTCTGGCTGTTCATTTACACGACATCTGTGTTTTGGTGGGCTGAGAACGCAAACTTTGAAATGGGTTTCAAAGTGCAAGTTTTTGAAAACTTCAAAAACATGAATCTGTGAAAACGGTGACAGCATGCATTTGAATGTGTATGTGTGGGGCCTTGTAGTCTTTCTTTACAAAGTGACATCGCCAATTACTTGTCTGGCATGCATAATACAGCTGTTGTAGAAAAGAGTGATTCAGTGATTCACAAAGAGTGATTCAGATTCAGTTGTATTTATCTCAGAGACACACTGCACTGACCAGCAAAAAAAGTCGCTGTTCGGCTTTAAATAGGCAAGATCTTGACCAAAATTGATGCACCTTTTAATGGAAATAATGTTGTGATGTTATTTTCATCAAGAGGTGCATCAATTTTTGGTCAAGATCTTATATTGACAATGCAAGAGTCAAGCACTCTGTAAAGTCTCCTCCAGCACATCCCAAAGACTTTCAATTAATTTAAGGTCTGGACTCAGAGGTGCCTATTCATGTGTGAAAAATGATTCTTCATTTTGATTCTTCACTTCAAAAATGATTCTCCCTCCCAACCATTTTTTCACAATTTGAGCCTGATGCATCTTGACATTGTCATCCTGGAATATGGCCATGATGTGTCTTCCTACATGGTGGTTTAAGAAATTAAAAGGCACACACTCC